>JACSYO010000415.1:8192500-8622500 GCA_016806645.1 Ophiodon elongatus | reverse complement strand
ATTACCAACAGGTTCTCTTTCCTACGGTGTCAAAATATCAAGTTATGATTGGTTCATTGATGTGAAAGAAATGAAGAAAAGGGTAAGTTACACATGCTGAAATCCTAAAACTGATTAATCCACTACACGTTTCCGCTTTGTACATTCTCCCAGGGGTGGACTCGGGCCGTTTGAGGGGCAGGGGCCAAACCATACGAAAGGGGCACCAGCTGCATGAGGGGGGGGCACCAGCACGCATGGAAACCTTTTATTGTATTTTCGCGGTAACTTACAGGCAACGCAGTGTTAAAACGTTAATTGTGGTAGATTTGTGTCATGTTTTAGTAACGAATGTATATTTCTAACTCCATAAAGTGTGTCATTTGGAGTTCTTCTTCAAGGCTGTATCAGATATAGCCTCCATCTTTGTTATCCTTGTGCAGCCAGAAGTGAAGTGTCCCTCTGGGCCACCGTAGGGCGAGACGGGCCTTAATACCTCCGCTGTACGGACAAGCTCTGTCTGCTGCTATTCTTGTCTGATCCCGGGTTCGACATGTTGTGACTGATACTGCATGTGCACTGCTGTTCATTTTAGGTTGAGGAACAAATGCTGTGTGTTTTTTCCCTCCGTTTAATAGTCCGGGTTCTCTGCTTCAATATCACGAGCCACATATGGTTGTTGCACAGTAATCAGACAGGAGAGGTAAATGCCAACGTTATGTTTATTTTATGTTTTATGCATTTGTTCAGCAGCATGTTAATTCATTAAATCTGTGTTCTTTGTAGACACTGACTGCCACTACTGTTTTTTTTTTGTGTGGTTGATACAGCAGTTAATATGTTTTTGTGTTCTTTCACAATTTCCAAAACATTCTCGGTTTAGTATTCATCGCTTTTAAATTCATTGTTTTAATTTACAGCACTTGGCCATTTTGGGGAAAGACCTCCCCTTTTTTTAAAAAAGCTCTAAACTCACCGCATACCTCTCCGGCACCACATTGCAGACAAAGCTGACGTCTAGCTGGTGAACGTAGTGGAACATTCAGCAGCTAAAGAGGCAGACATACTGGTACTGTGCAGCCACGGCCAAGGACAAGGGCCGACTGCAGAGTCTCCAGGACCTGCACGCCTCCAGGAGCCTGAGGTCGGTGGGAAAAGATTGTGGACAACTCTTTCCAGCCTGGACGTACATTTTTTTTTTTTTTTTTTTTTTTTTTTTTTTTTTAAACACGTCCCTTTGGCAGGAGGCTGCGATCCATCAGGACTAAAACCTCCTCAATATGACCTGGGACCTCCACTGACATGGACTCGTATCCCTCCGTTAACATTTTCTAATCGATGTATGTGAATGTACGTATTTGGGACTACATCTCTGTGTATTGCATCCTCTTTTTTATACGTCGCACTGTGAACATTTGTCCACTCTTTGGACAATTTTGTGTGAAACTACCTCTAAAAACACTTAATTTTATTCATATATATTGTACGTATTTTTTTTAATTTTTGTTTTTAATATTTTTTGGTTCCTATATTTAGTTTCTTGAGTTTTTGCAATACCTGCCTTATTTTGTTTATTAATTCTTATGTGTGTATCTCATGCACCAAAGCAAAAACTTATGTATGTGAGAAGGTACTTGGCAATAAACTGTATTCTGGTACTGATTAGTAACCCCTGTGCTTTTTCTACTAAAAGATCTGCAGTGAAAAAGGCCTGTTTACAATACTACAAGTATTACTGGAGTGTTGACCCTTTCACACTGCTTCTTATCTCCATGCACCTTGCAGCTGAACTCAATATTATGTTGAACAAAACACACAGACGAGACTGAATCAACACACTCTTTTACTCAAGGGCCAATTCAAGGCAAGCGTTCGTGCAAACAGAAATACAGAGACAATCAATTTAATTTGACAATCTGAAAATACAAATATGACACCAGAAAGTCCCATTATCAACCTTCGTAGATGTAATTTAAAATTTAGAATCTATTGTAATTCTCACTGCTTATTTAGAAGCTTTATTTCTGACCCATATGCTCATTTATTGGTTTTAACGTGTGGTCTCAGTACAACACTAAAACTCTATTTATGTCAGATACTTAGAAAATCAAAAGGATTTCACTTGTTTTCCACCAGGGACATCCTTGTAATTTTTTTTTCTTTTTTCTTTTTAACATGGCCAATTATAGGCACGAGCCCAAGCACGTGCAGGGAGAGGCTCGTCCTGCACAGTTCATTGCACCAACCATTTGGTGCATATGAAGCCAGTGGCAGCCTAACCGAGATACACTGAGCGTGCAGCGTGCAGCGTGCATCCCCCCTCCCCAGCCCCCCCCCCCCACCTGGTTGTGTGAATCCCATTTTAAAAAGTGTGACCTTGCGATAATAACGTTCACCTGTGATTGAGTCACTCAGGGGAGAAAAAAAAATAACTCTCCTCCACCGTTTCATGTTTCATGCCAAAACCAGCAAACCCCCCTCTTCTTTCTGAGAGGAATGGTGTCTGCTGGAGGAGGGATGGGAGAGGAGGAGGAGGTGGAGAAGGAGGAGGAGGAGGGGGCGGTGTCTCTATCCAAGAGGGATGTTGTGTAGTAAGTGAAGGGGGCGGAGGGTGCAGCTCTCTGCTACTACGTCAGTGTACATCACAGGGGCACACAGGACCTTGCTTTCAGGTACTCCGGGGTGACTCCCTGCACGGAGAAAAAAAAAAAAGCGAATCCCGGTCACCCCTAAAACGCGCCGACAGCACCACCAAAAAAGGTAAGAAAATGCATAATCCTCCTTAAATGTGCAATACAATCTTAATCTCTCATTTAAAGCGTTAATTCCCCTAATTCCATCGACTGCTGCCGGTATATCGACCGTGCGTCCAGGAGCATGATAACAGAGAGATTTGCATGTGTTTATGCTCCAACTCGATATTAATGTATAACTAAAAACAAGATTAAAGGCCTTCTCTGCGCTACGCGATGACCCCTAAACCGGCACGCGACGGGATTCAAGGAATAAAACCCATTTTTTTGGAGGAGAAAGTGTCGGATATTCGTCAGAAAGGTTGCATTGTGGCAACATTTGGAGATTTCAGATTTCAGATTTTGGCGAAACGCGCCCTTCGTTCCTGCTCTTGCTGGGAGGTCTTGTGCGTTAAGAGCGATCATCATCATCATCATCCATCATTCATCACAGCGCACAGGACTGACTCTACGGAGGAGGAAGGGCAGGAGGTTACAAGTGTTGTGTTTTAATGTCATTAAACAGCACATTAGGTCCGGCTCCCTGTCATCGATCCAGTTCTGTCTAATTGGCGATGGCTTTGGCACCGATGCCCTTGCCCCTTCTCCGTCACCAGTTCCACCTTCTCTCTTCAGTACACGGCCATGCATTTCTTTTTTTAGCTCTTCCTCAATCCCCATTGTCAGATTATGAAAAAGTTCTCCTGGTCATGTGTTGTTACATTTAATTAGTACAATATCAGGGACATCTCAGGGAACGTGCCGGTGGAGCTGTGCGCCCTCTCCTGCGTCGTGCGCCAAAATGACCTTGTAGAAAAACCCAGCGGGGAGAATGTGATGGAGAAAAAGAGTGATGAGCAATTTCCCCCCTGCTCTCCTCTGCTTTGCGGTGGTTTCTGTCAGTGGTGCCGAAACGACTTTGCTCAGAGAGGGTCGTTGTTTGATCACGTGAGTGTCCTTTGACGCTTGTTTGGAAGAAGAGGAATAAGCTGTGAGAACATGAACGATGGATTCATGGTCTAATTCGAGTTTAGAGGCGATGCGTTTTTACAACTTGGCATGTCTGATGTCTGATGTCCCTGTGGCAGCCATGATTGCAGCTGAGGCAGTTTCTGAGTCTGCGTTGCCTCACATGATGGGTGGCCATGAGGGGAGCAGCTCCTGATGCAAACCTGCAGCACTATACTGACTCTTTGCTTAAAAATAAATAAATAATAATATGATTTATGGTTTGTGATTGAAAGCCTGACACACTTCCAGCCTCTTAATTATCTCGTATCAGGCTGCAACAAGAGCAACATCTTAACCATGACATACAGTTTAACAGCCCCTCTTTAAAGGGCTTCACAGCGATCAAACATACCCTGTTGGCAGTTTAGTTTTTTCTTTTGGGCTTTTGGTTGTGCATTTTGAGTAGATGTCCGATGCATGCACGCTTACATTCTCCAGGAAAATTCCATTTTTTTTGTGTTGTGGTGATTCAGTGTTGGTTCTGCAATCCATCCTTCCTCCCATTTCCTGCCCTTGTGCAGTGTCGTGCTGAGCTGGAGTCGTTGGACGTGCGGGTTTGGGTGCGGGAGGAGAACGTACCCACATAGATAGGCCTAAGCCAGCTGTGGGACAAATCATTAAAGGTTTAACGTCCAGCAAAAGAGGCTGTAACTGTTGGTAAAGACGTCTGCTTCAACTTTGCCGTGGTGCAGTAAACCGATTCAGATTACTGCAAATGGAAAACCCAAATCCATTCTCCAAAACATCCCTTTTAGAGCTGCAAAAATAAGTCGATTCAGACGTTAGCAGAAAATCAACCGGCAACGATTTTGATAATTATCAATCGTTTGTCACTTTCAAACAAAAACGCTATGTATTTGCTGGTTTCAGCTTTTCAAATATGAGGATTTGATGTTTTTCTTTCTCATATGGACGTTTGGACCGTTGTTTGAGTACAACAAGCTGTCTACATACGCCACCCCGAGCTGTTTCATGGCATATATACTCATCATAATGAATGATGCCACTGATAACGCGTCCATGTTGTTCCACAGTCTGTGGCTACAGATTGAAAAGATGTTTGATTTAAGGGTTTTCTTCTCCCCCATCCGTCCCTCGGCACAACAAAAGCAGGGCGAGTTGACATCCGTGTTGCAGGTGAGGCTGACGTTCACGCAGCTTAACACACAGGAGCTCCACTCGAAACCAGGAGGAGCTGAGGGAGCTGCTCTGTTTGGTGTTCTCATTTTCTGCCTGCTACCCCTGCTGATTGGGCCGTGCTCCCCTCCGTCCGCAGAGATTAGCCCCGTCACAAGTTACAACTCGCCTCTCCCTGCAGCTGGGAGCAGTGGAGCCGGATATATATTAGCATAACAGCTAAAAGGGGGAAGAAAACTGTGCAGTAGAGCACAGATATCCTCCTCAACTACCCCATCAGGGTGTTGTCAAGATCAGCAATTAGCAGCTGTTTCAACATTTAGATCAGCGCTTCGAGGAAACGCGGGTTCATTTGTGCTGCTTGGAGTTTCTAGACCGATCTGTTTTTGGCTGGTGACGCTGAGATGTTCCCCTCTTCTAAAGATTTACTGAGAGGCTGAGAGATAATCGATGGCCTTCTGTGACTCCGTCTCCAGATGGGTGTGTGGAAGCAGCAATTAGTGTCAAGCACATAACTCTCCATTAACAACTGACAGTGCAGTTGTGGCTTTTTCCTGAAAAATGAGGTTTCTTCTGCTTTCAAACAAATGCATTGATATTCGTTGGCCCCGCCTTTTTGCTTGATTTTATATTTGAGAGTTCTGTTCATACCAGTGGGTTTGTAACAAATTATCAGAGATTATGAGTATTTCTTTAACCAGTCCCCAACTTTCCTAACAATGTAATAATAATTCCAAAGTAAGAAACTTATATTTAGTGGTTTCTGGTAAGGGCTTTGTTTTTTGGTACAGATAACTGGGCAAATAGAGAACCACTACTTGATTAAATTAAGGAAAAGTATACAACAAGACATTTACGGAGAATAAGGGCTCCAAAAAAATATTATTTATTTAAAAGGCTCTCTGTCATCTCTTCAAATAATTAAGATTATTTTTTGTATTTCTTTAGGAAATTTTGCCATTTCTAGTTCTCTCTTTTAAATGAGTGGGTTCTTAAATAAACAGTTTGACGTTTTTGGGATTTATACCTATTAGTTTTCTTGTGGAGAATTAGATGAGAAGATTGATACCACTCTCATATCTGTGCGTTAAGTATGGAGCTGGAAGCAGTTAGCTTAGCTTAGCATAAGGACTGGAAACCGCATGTAACTCCTATTAAAACCGCAACTTTTTACAGTTCTGTTTGTGCTCAGGTTAAAGAAATGACCACATGTTAATTAGTGAGCTTCACGGGTGCTGTTAGACATATCTTTTTATTAATACGTGAACTGTTTCTATTTCCTTGTTATTTGTACCTAATCACACAATCTTTTTGAGAAACCTTCAAGGAGATTACTAGGAAATCAGAGAAAATAGAGCAGCTGCTCCTCTTTGCTCCACTACTTTAATGACAAGTGTTCGGTGCAGCGACGAGATGAGACTCGGCGCAGAAACGCAAATAGATTTGATGCACAGGGAAACAGGAGCAAAGCGTGTAGTGGCAACAGTTTAATTGAAACAACCACAAAAGAAGTGTTCACTGAGAGAGAATATCTCCAGTGGAAGTGATATTTGCAGAGAGAGTTTGGCCTACATATTCTTTGGTGTCTAGGAAGAATTCACATCCTCTTTGGATGTTGTTGTCTTGCAGTAGATAACTCACTATTACACAGATCACGTTAATCTGATTTCTTCTCATTTTCACGATTCATTTGTCACATTTCCGTTATGAATTCAGCTTTCTACGTGTTTTGCAGTGGTGGGATGTAACTGAGTAGGCTGCATTTACTCAAGTACACATATTTCAGGTACATGTCCTTAAATATTTCCATTTTACGTACAAAGTTGATCTCTTCTCCACTCCATCTCAAAGGCAAATATTGTACTTTTTATTCCACTACATTTGTCTGACAGCTTTAGTTATTTTCCAGATTACAGTCAGCCCCTTCCTGTCCAGTGAAAACCGTGTCCCCAAATGTGGTGATGATTTTTCTTCCTTTATGGGTTTTTCCTCCTTCTTAAGATAAATTAACAATTTAAAAAGCGTCTTGGATCAGCTGAAAAAAATGCATCGTCACAGAGCTGAAAACGGGGCCGTCTTTCTGAACTCATGAAAAGTTGACTTTTTCAGCACAACCTTGCACTTCTATAGCAGTAAAATGTAATGCATTTGTAATATTAATCCTAAGACATCATATTCAATAGTAAAACATTGACAGAGAGCATTTCATTGCACAATCATTACTTTTTAGTTTTGATACTGAAAGTAAATTTAGCTCACAACACTTTTATTTAAGAGGTTTTGAATGCAGGACTTTTACTTGTAGTGGAATATTTTCACAGTGAGATACTTTTTTTATTTAATTAAAGCATCTGAAAACTTCTTCCACCACTGGTGATTTGCGTTTTCGCTGCAGGTCAGTAATTTTCTAACAAGCACAGCTTCAGTTTAAGACATTTTGAGATGACTGCAGGTCACAACACCATTAACTTGTGGAGACGCGTGTGGTGAATGCTAATGAACTAGTTAATTAGCATTCATCACACGCGTCTCCACAAAATACAGCCGTGTGGGTTTATCACAGCTCACCTTAGTGTGACTTAGTGTTACTGTCAACAGTTTTTATCCACTGTGCTGCAGGTTTTGAACTGCACCTCTCAGCTGCCCTCAGCCTGACTCCCCTTTAGTCCATTTTGAGGCGAGCAAAGCCAAAATGGATGCAGAGCGCTGACGTCACGCGGTGTTGCTAACCGCCTCGGTGCCACCAGGGTGACGGTGCACGCTGAGAGCTCGAGCAGGGGAACAATGACGTGACTCATGTTAGGCTGCTGATTCTCCCAAAGGGGACTTTGCAGCCAGGGAGGAGCTATGACCCAGTGAGCCTCACAACCAATCATCACACCCTCCTCTCAGGCTGCTGTTATCTCCTCAGCCTGGATGGGCCTGAAGCCATGCAGAAGCGTGGTGCAGCTGAGTTAAACTGTCACTTCCTGTGTGACTCTGTGCAGATGTCACACTGCGGTTGGTGCGGATGAGCAGGAGCTGGACTGAGGCTGCTGTGAGAAGAGGGTTTTTTTTTTTTTTTTTTTTTTTTTTTTTCCCCGCCCATTCATCACTGCTGAGGGGCGAGTCGACTCGGGGCACCTCCGTCCTTGTGGCCATAAAACAAGACATGAATAATTGATCCTTCACACAGCCTCAGGAGGACTGCCCTGGAAGCTCAGACCAGAGTAGATGGATAAACGATGGATGAGGACGGATGAAGAATGCTGGTTGATGTTTGAAACTCAGAGCTACAACAAGAGGCATTGGCTTGGTCAAGATGAAGCCAGACTGTGTGTATATGTGTTTGTGTAACACGTTTGAAAGATTATTAAATGCTGCACCTGCTTCAAGGACATTTAAATGACTTCACCAGTGATGGGGGGGGGCCTTTCTAAACCCACTCACTCAAAGAGTTTATATCATTTTGATTAGTGTCAGAGGCCGATATTGATTTAACCTTTGACTCCTCCGGCCCACAAGGTGCTTGTTTAAAAAATGAGCCGATACAAATCAAATTCAGAATTTAAATCTCTTTTCAAAACTCTTGCGTCCGCAAAGATCTGAAGGGAACTAAGTTGCTTTATACAAAGTATATAATTAAATATTTTGCTGTGCGAGTATTATGATTTGGCAGAATTGAGCCTTTTTCATGGTTTGGCAAAAAAGCTTTGTCATGTAATTACTGCTCAGCATTTACGTCCACAATCAAATCATCCATAATCCGGTAAATTTATTTCACCTTTTTAATTCAGTTTAAAAAAATCAATTCAAGCAGTATAGAGAAGAGTGTAACTTCCTAAGAGACGCTATTCTTGGGTTTTCTCCCGACACTGTAAAAAGACTAAGATTCTACAGTCATGTTATGTATAAATTTTTACATATTTATTTATTTACTGTATCAGCTGTCTTGTCTAACTCTTTCCATATTGGCGAGCTGAGTTGACATGATCATACGGCTGAACATAATCTGTCTGAGTGTGTTTTATTATGAGCGTAGGTGTTTGTTGACTGAGTCTTGTGGGGGGGGAAATCTTCAAACAGAGCAAGCGCGTGGGCTGTGCTGACCCGACCCAGAATGCAATGCTTCTGATGCGCTAATGAGAGCAGGAACGACTCTCCAACCGAGATATTAGCAGCCATCCAGTGGATTGAGCACGGAGACGAAGCCAGAATTTATTATCTATGCTTTGTGGCCATCTCAGTGGGCTGTGAGGAATAATTATATAGATGGACATGTTTTATGGCGATTTGTGAGGAATACATGCTCCTTGTTAACGTGTAAAACAAAAAGAAGCACACAAAACTGCTGGAGTCTCTGGAGTTTTGCTTGAGAAAGAAAGCCAGGCCACGACTTCATCTCTCACCAAGATGACTGCGGTGCTCGGTTCCTTGCTAAGAAACGTTGTGAGGAATTTTCTAAAATGACAAATCAACAAACCCCAGACACCCACTCAATCGGTGAACATCATTTGTAAATCGAAGACCAGCCTGTATCTCGGAAAAATACTGAATGTCAAACTTAAACTGATTAGTTTTTTTCTCAAAATGGATATGTACAGTTTCAGGAAGGAACTCATCACATTTCATTCGCCGGCGATGCTTACTCCTGTCAGCGTGCCGTCTTGATCAGGATCGCACCGCTGAGTCTCAGGGACAATCTATCAGAGGAGGAAAATTCACTGCGTGCATCACGACGAGAAATCAAAGATGTCAAGAGAAATGATTTCAGCGCTGCATGACATTACCAGCCATCTGCAGCTCTGAGGATTCCACTGACCTAATCATCACCATCTCTCTCACACACACACACACACACACACACACACACACACACACACACACACACACACACACACACACACACACACACACACACACACACCATTAATCTCTCACTTTTGCACACATGCATTTCTTTTTTCACTCTTTGGCACACACACATCTATGTACACATCCACACGCACACACATATACACACACACACACACACACGCACACAAAACACTCAGACAAAGACTGTCATCACTCATGCTCATCTCTGTCACACTCGCTAACTGCAGCGTCTGTGCCGTCAAAGTGAGCATCAACATTTTATTCTGTGTGCAAATGTGTGAAGGAAAAATGGAGAAAAGCAACAAGACCAAAATTAAAGACACCGTTTGAATGCTGCAAGACTAGGTGACAATTAATAATTCATATATATTGACTTTTAGTGTAAATTTATCTTGGTCATATGAGTGTCATACAAAAGTCTTTTGTTGAATTTAATATTTCCGAGCAAATCATAATTTTAAGTGATTTATCGTAGTGTTTAACTAATTTAATGCATAATAGCAGACCACATGTCATTATTTTGTTTCTGTAGATAAGAGCAGAAACAATAATCAATTAGTTGATCTATAATAATAAGAAAAAAAGAACTATTTTAATATCTGATTAATTATTTGTAAGTTTATTTCTAACATTGGTTTCATGTGTGACCATTAACTAAATGTTTTGTGTTCAGACTGTTAATCAGATAAAACAAGACATTTGAAGACGCCATCTTGGGCTGGAAAATTGTAACATGCATTTTTAACTATTATCTGACCTTTTTATTGACCAACCCATTATTAAATAATGAAAATAATTCTTAGCTGTAGCCCAAGTGGAGAATGTTCGCTTATGCTGTGTGTTACTCTGTGTGCTGATGAAAGCTGAGGTTATTTTCGGAGACAGGAATGACTCATCCTGGCTGCCAACGAACGAGCTGTTAATTGGATGTAACTTTAAACGAACGCGAGAAATTTATATGTAAAATAATGTACCTCAGGCACTGAGAGCTCCAATAAAAAAAAGTAGAAATGTTCTCATATCAGCTCTGTTATTTACTGATTTACAGTTAATAAATCCAGTGGCCTCTAAAATACTTTATTCTTAAGGCTCCACTGTGCCATCAAATGGGGACGTTATGGATGTCCTGTACATGTTTTCTTTTCACACATTAACCCCAAAATCAGACTGATATACTTCATCATTTTGGATCTCCACTAGAATTTAAAATACATTTTTTGTAGGAGTAAACAATCCCCAAATCCCCATTGTTTCCTGGTGGAGGTTGTTGCTACTTTCTGGTGCTGCTTTGGGTATGTTTGTTGTTCTCTGTTGAAAAGGCTTTTCAACATCACTATTTGACTCGTTACACTTTGTTCTTGCCGGAAACACTGAAGGCTCTCCGGTATTTTAACACAAGCAGAACAGCAGCCTTTAATTTTTCTTCCATGAAGCCATCTTGCGTCATGTCAGAAAGAAACCCAGGAGGTGAATATAAATATAGTTTACAGGTCTTCAAACCTGTATTATTTTGGTTTTCGGCCTCTCTGGGGCAGCATGTTGACATATTATGACTGTATATAGTTGAAATGGTGAATATGTTGCATATCTAGCAGAGAGGAAGTAACATTAGCATCTACTTGGTTCAAATAGTAGAATCCTACTCACTCTCTTTTATCTCTGTTTTGGTCTCCACCAACTCCTGAGGGAAATGTCTGGCTTTTGGGCTGCAAAATGCTCCACATTGCATCATCTAAAGGTGCTAAACTTTATGTAAACATGCTAGTTAACGGTCAAATTCAGGGAAAGAAATGAGTCGTGATTCATCACGTACACCTCTCTATAGGTCTTATTTGGGCGTGAGGGAAGGCAAAGACAGCAGAAGAAAAGATGGTAACTCTGTGTACCTCATACTGTTCAGAAAATAAATCGAGCCGGGAGTGTGATAGGATGTCACCAAAGCTAGTTTATTTAGAGAGCGCTTCAGCGTGGTGTGGTTTAAGGGCGAGGGTGGCGGTACTCTATATGAACTGCTCATTGGTTTCGTGCTCCCCATCCATCTTCTGTGAGCCCATAAACGCTTGTCTTTCTCTCTGCCAAAAGCTGTCTGCTGCTAAATGGGTCTTGTATTTCCACTAAATAAAATGTCCCGCTCCTGTCATCGAGTGCCAAGGCCTGATGTGGAAGTAGAAATCCATTTTAGGGAGTTTATCAGATGCTCTTAACGTTTGAATTTTAACAGTGCAGTCAAGAGTAATTGTTAAATGCTCAGTGGCTATCAGTGACATATGAATGGAGGTTATGCGCTGGTGTTGAAAGAACTGCCCTGTCAGAGTCGGACTAATGTGGTTATAACTCCTCCAGTGGCGGCTGGAGATCTCTCGTGCTCCTCTGAAAGGTAAATAGTTGAGAGGTCTATTCAGAAATGAAATGAAATATTCCCAATACAATACAGTACTCTACTGAAGAACGAGACGGTGTTGTAGATCTAAAAACAGCCGCCTGCTGCGTCTGGAAACAACACGGATGAAATAGGTGAGAATTAACAAATAAAGTGTGAAGAACACACGAGAGCTCCATAGAGCTGAGGGTGATAATTCTTCCTACGTTTAGACATACTCATTTGATCCATTGTGAATATAAGAATATTGAATAGTGAAACTATGAGGCGATTACTGCTCATTCCCTAATGGATCCAGGCCTTCGTGTCCCAGACGCCAGACAGGATCGAACCCCTCAATGTTTCCGTCCCAAGACGATCGGTAAAGCTGTGCGATTGTTCGGTGCAGCGTGGACGGCGTGGTGCGGCTCCAAGATTCATTTAGCTCCCGTGTTTTTCCTCGCCGTGTTCTGTTAGCATGCTTTTAGCCGGTCACATTGTATGTTGCACGTGTGTTAGTGTGTGTGAGGCTTCACGTCCCTCTGGCGTCTTCTCTGCTCACTTCAAAGAAAATGGGATTACATAATTAAGTCTTTCAGCATTGGCAAACGACAGCTCCCCCACTGACTGTTAGTTTATCATCAATTTACACTTCATTGCCGATGCCAGAACAGTTTGGAAAAGGGCTTTGTTTCACAATAACTCTATATACTGTGAGCTTATCTATTTTTTTTTTCTTGAGCATTTAGGCCAGTTGCATACAAAGACATTGCCAATATATATATATAATGTGTTTATTGAGATCACGCTGACATTTTCACTGCAGCAATAAAGCAGCCACAGTAACCCTACATATGCACTCTAGGAAGGTATTTGTTATTCATAGGCAGGGAGACCACCAACACCCACTCTCATCTCAGTATCTCCGGCTGGTGAAAGGCTAATCGGGTGGTGATGGGCTGCCTCATTACATTCACATGGGGCTCAAGAGTCTCCTTCTACAAAGGTCGTGTCCATGGTGACGAAGGAGGACCAATGAATCAGCTCACTCCTCAGAGAGAAATAGAAAATGGATTGACGGTGCAGAGATGGATGTAGGAGATTTCAGCTGTACAATGTCTAAAGTTAGTCAGGAAATACTGTGATGGTAGAAATCTTCCACAACAATACAGATGTGTTGTAAGCAGCATACTTGTCGAGCAAGTGGCAGAGGTGGAACTGTCGGCTGATACAAGAATAAAGGACCTGTAACAAGAAACCACAATATGAACCACGTGTTCTTTATATAAATTACCTTTCCAAAGACTCCAATAGTTGCAGAAAAGATGAGTAGAATGAGTCCCGGTAGCACCATGAGAATGTGGTATTAGGTTTGTAATGATACAGTCAACTTATAGTATGGTATGATGCACAATATTTTTTTTATTTCAAGGTCTGCAATTTCTGAAAAATGTCCTAGTTTCCTGGATAGAATTGTGTCATTTGATATTCATTCTCTGGAAAATAGGCCTAATATTAGATAAAAGCTCCCTGCACACAAAAGTAATATTTATTCAACATTAATTCATTACTGGACAGTTTAGTCCAGTGTTTGCTTGTACACGTATAACTGTTTTGCATGTTCAGCTGACCTGTGTATACTAATTGAATAATGTATTCTCCCCATAATCACTACAATTCTTTTTTATTTTCGGGAAACTTGGAAATTATAAGGAACTAATTCGGAAATTACAGACCTGGAAAATATGCATTACCAACATCCCTTATTTTTTCCTTCTTAGTATTCAAAATATGTATTTTCAAGTTCAACCTTTTTTATTCATGATCTAACTGTAAAGCAAGGACTCTGTTTGTACGTATACATGTGTGTCCTAAGCATATCTCGAGAACCGTTCATCCGATCTACTTCACCCTTGGTGAGTGTATTGCTGGGGAACCGAGGACGTGCGGTGGTGAAGTTGGTGCAATTTGGACATGCGGCACGTAAAATATTAATACAACTTTGAATAGACAACCGATGGCGCGCCCGGCAGCAGGGGTGGTGGGGCTCCAGGGCTCTGTGGATTGAGTCAGTTCACTGTTGCTGTTGGATGCTGGATATACTAATATTAAGACCGAACTCTTCTTCACTTCCCAGACATCACGCAGCACTTCCTTTTTAACAGTAATAATTTAGTATATGTGAATACCAGAATTTACCTGACAACATGAAATGAAGGTGTTGTACTTGCTTGCAGGCAACAGACTTCTGGAAGTTCAGTGTCAGTGGATGACACTTCCCGTACATTTCACATCCATATACAGAAAATACCATTTACGAGTCATAGCGAATCAGACTTTTTTAAATATTGCGACTTGTAATTTAAAGCACCATGATCCCTAATAAAGCATGTGCATCTTACAGGAAATAACATTATCAGCCATAACACACACACACACACACACACACACACACACACACACACACACACACACACACACACACACACACACACACACACACACACGCAGTAATCTTGCCCTCCACGTGTTTTCCATGCACAACATATTTACATGGCTGTAAAACCCTCCTCTGTTCCCTCAACATTATTTGCATTTTATGGGAGCAGTGCAAGCTGGGTAAATGTCAAAACCGGTGTAGATACAAACTGAACTGATTGATTATTTTCACCGACTTCTGTCGTTATAAATGCATTTCTTCTTCTGTCGCTGAATATTACTTTGTGTGTAGCCAGCTCTCTGTTGAACCTGCATAATAAGGATGAGCATTTAAACATATACTGTTCCTGGTTCTCTCTCCTTTTCAATGTATTTATGCAAACTGAAAACAAGGTCATTTTCTTTTTTTTTCCCAGCACAGACCTTATATTTATTTAATTTTGTCTGCTCTGCAGGTTTAGTGAACCACAGTCTGTAGGCAACAGAACATAGTGACATAGTGTCGCCCATACATTTCAAAGGGACCGTGGATTTGAAGCCTGGAGTTTGAGTTTATCCCTTGGAAGTTTGTTTTTGAGCCATGAAATCCAATTTTCTGCTGCAGGGTGGAGCTGAGAGGACTGAAGCAAGCACAATCATCATGGCTTACATAGCCTTTATTATATTTCTAATGCAGCAATCTCTTTCAAAAATGCTTTAAAGATGTAGATTGGAGGAATTGAAATTAGGTATTTAGATTCTAATAGAGAGGGGAAAAAACCTATTACTTCCATACAGATGGGATTATTTAATGATTTCTTTGTCATACATGAGGGAAAAGTGAATATGTTTGGATTTTGAACAAAGAGAAATTATAACTTTTATAATTGTAGCTTTTTTCAAATTTTTCTGATATGTTATAGACAAATCAATTGCCCCTCGCCAAGTCCCGCCCGTTGAATGCAGATTGGCCAATCATAGCGTAGCATAGGCCGGCTCCAACTAGGGTCCGCAAGACCCTCGCACAATCATTTAGGATTTTCTTAATTTCCAGGCTTTTTTTGTGGATTTGGAGCTAGTCATGGTAAAACTTACTTGGAGAGGTTAGAGGTTTCTAGATAAAAACCTGTGGAGCTAACATTGGCAGAGTAAGTCAGCACATCATTAACTAGCATTAGCACTTTTATTCTACTAGCTACCTAAGGTGTACTGAATGTATACACATGCTGCTTTTGCTTTTTAAATGATTGTAACAGTGGATAAAGAGAAACAGTGTTCTTCCTTAAGTTAATTGTCTTGTCTGGATCTCCAGGTGATGTGGTGGTTCACTTGTACACCGTGATCTGTAGACTTTAGCTTCTATATTTATCTTTTTAACCTGTTTTCACTGCTGAATCAGCTTGACATCCTGGATAAATCATTCAATATTGTAGACCTTTCTCTCTGCAATTGCTTTTCCAATAATTTGATTATATTTATTCAGGGAGTGCAGTTAGTGACAGTGTGGGCTCCATGTATGTCCCAAATTCATTGCAAGGGTCTGAATCTGTGTATTTGTGTTGCAACATGCCTAGATTTTTAACATTTTCTTGGACTGACTGCCCGAGCAACAGACTCCACAGCAGCTGAGCATGTGAGTCAAAGCTGAGCAACTAATACAAAACAATGTGGGAGAATGTGAATTGGTCACTCAGTTATCACAAACATGCAAGTGAAAACTAAAATGAGCAAATGATACGATGAGATCCAGGCTGGTGACAAAGCACCAAATGTCTTTCACAACGTTTGCTGATGATGTGATGCTGCCTGTCGGAGTGAGAATCTGTAGAAACATAAGAGGTTTTTTTTTTCTCAAGATGACCACAAAATGAAGAATATGAATACATGGATAGATGTATTGCTAAATGGTTTCCAACAAGAGGTGCTATAGATATTTACGCTGGACCATATAATTTGAGCCCAGCATGAAACTGGGAACTGGAAACTGAAATTTCTCTCCAAATCCTGTGGTCTGAGGAACGTTTGTGAAGCTGGAAATCTAAAGGAAAAAATCCAACAATAAATGTTTTTTTGCAGTAAGTTTGAACAGAGCTGTTCAGTAAGAAATTGAGTAAGACCTGACCCAACATCACCGATGTACACGAGTCATCAATTTAGCCCTGGCTGCTTGTGGTTCAGCCTGAAGTGTTTTTGACCCCCAAATGTTTGTCAGTGGTGCAGTTCAGCAACTTGTAAAGCATCCTGCCTGCCTGAAGTAATATATAAACAGCATTAATTCAACATAGGGGTGTGGTGATGATGTATGGTGATTGCTTTAAGATTATAATGGGTGGAACCACAGAACCCATTTGTTCAACAACAACAGTTTGATGAATTGTCATGACATTTTATACGTACACAATAAATCCAAGTCAGTGTGGGGATGCCTTCATTTTTCCTCCTGCACCACCATGAGGCTGACATTTGTGGGTTTCAGTGAAATATCTCCGACAGACATTCATGTTCCTCTCAGGATGAATTGTAGTAACTTTGGTGATCGCTTCCCTTTTTCATATTGCGCCATCATCAGATGAAAATTGATAATAACTTCTCATCAGCCTTTGCTCTACGTTGTGTTTAGTGCGAAATAGGAAATGTTAGCATTCTAGCACACTAATCTAAGATGCCTTACATGGTAAAAATGATACATCAGCATGTTCGCATTGCTATTGTAAGTATGTTAGCATGTAGCACAGGTCTTTCTCAGATCCTTCAGTCTAAATAAGCCTGAAGGAAAAGAGCTTAACGTGAGCCACGTATCTAATTTCAACAACATTTTCTTAATATGTAAAGATATTTGTTAATCTTTGAAATCATCAGAAATCTAACTAACCACATTGTCAGTGCAAACTAAATAAGATTAATTACTCTTAATAGTACACCCACAAAATGACCATTTGTATATCAATTACCCTTTTACCTTGAATTTGTGAAGAATATTTGGAAAAATAATTTAAAAAAAACCTAGAAAGTCTTGATGTATTGAAGTAAAAGAAGACCAGCTTTAATACAGCAAAACTATATCAAAACATGGTCAGGTACAGCTTCACTAAAACCGTACCATTTAAAAACACGTTAGCTTAAACAGTCTCTTGCTTGCACAGGCGCGCTACTAAAGAGTTTTAAATAATGGAAAGGTTTTAGTAAAGTTGCATGTGTTCAAGACGTACTGAGCAAACGACTGGATAAATGAGACATGGATTAGTCTGCACGGGTTGTGACAGTTTGTTAACAGATGTTTTGATATAGTTTTGCCATTGCCCCCATTTACTTTAATTTATGAAGACAGTGTTTTGATTCTTCGTTCCGACTGGAGAGAGTAATTGATATATCAAAGAGCAGTTTTGTATTCCTAAATCTCTGTATTATATTATTCTGACAATATCCTGACAAGCAAAGCAAAGGGAGCGCTACAATAAGAGAACCATTAACAAAACGGTGCCCCTCCTTCCTGGGTTTTAGTTTCAGCTGGCTTTCGGTGAGCGTGTTCATAGAAACTCAGTCGTCCCAGCAGACCTCGGGGTCGTGTGATGTTGACTAGGCAGTAGTTTGTGTCTGTTCAACACCCCGAGGCTACAAAGGAAGCTTTAAAAAATTCCCTCCCGCCCTCCCACTGCCTGCTACCCTTCCTCCTCTTTTCTGGTTACATCTGCTGTCGTTTTCTTGCTGTATTAAAATTATTGTGCACAATTATTGTTACACTAATAGATTGAACACATTTTAATGAGCAGGAACAACGAATATAACTGTTACGATATGTGGTGGCGGACCCAAACGCAGACCATGGAGTAGAAGGAGGAAAATGTTTATTGCCAGGGAACAGCTATGGAGGAACAGTCGGGGAATGGCAAGAAAGTCCAGGCAGGGAACGGCAGACAGACTGGGGAAGCGGGAGGATGGATGACTGCGAAAATAAAGACAGGGTCAGAGGCAAGGCAAAAACAACTGGGTTCAATCTCTGAAGTTTACTCGTCAACAGAGCAGCCAGGAGCAGTCACTACCGGGTTAGTCGAGATAACAATCTGGCGACAAGTGGATGCGGAACCGGGGTAGATATACTGCAGGGTGATTAGTGGAAGGCAGCTTGGTTGCTTGAGCAGGTGAGGTGAGTAATCAGGAAGCCAGGAGGAGATCAGTCCGAGGCCACGCCCCTACCACACACACAGTACAGGCAGGAGGCACGGTTAGGCCGTGACAAATAACAATAATAACATGGTTAGTCTGCAGTTTATTGGCCCTTATCCGTGGTAATTTAACACCAATCCTCCGTCGTAATTACATGACTTATTGATAAATTGATAATTACACTGTCAGTGCAGTCTTCCTAGACACCGAGACAACAAAAAATATTAAGCACTTGCACCATATTGATACCATGATGTTGTCAATGCCAAGATTCAACATAAACATCCAGTGTGATGAAGTGGACTTGTCTAATGCATTATTCTTCAGAGGTAAACAAGGTGTTTGTGCCTTTTTATCCTCCCAATATGACAACATGAACGGCAATTAATGAACCCTTTATGATGAAAAGCGTAAGAAATCAATTAAACAGTCTGTCTCACGTAATGCAATACCCACGTTATTGTCAAAACCAAGGTGAATTTTAATTAACACGTTAAGGACTGGAGCATTTCCCCACTGTGTAGTATTTCATCAGTGTGTTCAGTGTAACCTAATGTTGGCAGCTTTGTCCTGCTCTATATAGACCCATTTTTACAGTCTGTAAACGCTGATGACGTAGGCTACGTAACTGTAACTACGCACGCAGGTTGGCAACAGAAGTACGGTACAAAATAACCCGTAAACACGGTCACTTGTTAAGCTGAAACACCCGTTGCTCTGAAACGGTGCTAATCCTGTCGGAATTCTGTGGAACTTTAATTTGATGTTGGAATATCGCTTCTGACAACCGAACAACCAGACATTTTGATGCTCTTCAATGTTTGAAGCTTGATAACCCGTATGGATTGACTAGGGCGAAACGCCATTCCCCCCCCCCCCCCACTCCCTCTAGATATTTAGACAGCTAACCATATTAACGTAAGAAAAATGTGTTAGCTTTGCCGTTTACGAAAGTTAAATGCAAAAAAAGGATTTGTTTGCGGTTGTTTAATCTCTGTAGCAGCCACCATTCATCATTTAAATATGGAATAAAAAAACAGAAGTTTTAGCATGGTATATGTATATGAGCCACACACTTTACAGTAAAAGAAAGCTAAGATCTGATTTCATGTATTTCCCGCTGAAAAGGGATGCTGTGGTGAGAGACCGGAGCAGAATGACTCAGAGGAACTGGATGTTAGCCTTGATTGCTCCTGCAACACCTTCTTCACCCTGGTTATATACCACAGCCAGTAGCTGGAATACTTAAAACTCTGCACTGCCACCCATTTCGCGATAAAATCCATGAAATTAAAGGTTTTATGGGATGTCTGTGTGTCACCTATTAGTACCGTCTGCAGTTTGATAAAACCACTTGTGACTTGTTTCTTAGATAAACACTGAAGTGAAGCGTCAACCATTAAATAGTTCCGTCTAACGGGAAGGAAAAGTAATGGGGTGTTGTTGCAAAAGAGACGAGCAGTGTGAATTTTCATTTTGTGCTTTGAGTGTGAACAGGTATATGACAGCACATGAAAAGTTAAGTACAAAGTAAGGGAGCGTATTGTTTAGTTTTATTTGAATAACAAATGCAGCACTTTAGAAGACGGGTTGGACGGTGCTGTTCACTTTGACACGACGCTATTCTGCAGTTTGTGGTCGTGTTGTTGTGTGCTGCAGACTCCCTCGAGCTGAGCATTCTCTCTCCCTCTCCCCCCATGCTGAGCCGCGGCTGTTGCTCTCTTGAAAGAGACTATGGGACGCTACTAGAATGATTTCAGTGTTGGCTACAGCTGCAGTCGATCCCCGGGGACTCACTCTGTGGGGAAATATAATCTCTGCTTGGTCTCATGAGCACATACGTGCTGGAGATGTGTTATCGTGACAGGCCCACTGTAAACAATTTCCTATCTTAGCTTCAGTAGACCAGGGTATGCAGCTGGGTATTTACTGGCCAAAATATGCCTTTAACATTGATAGCTTAGCATAAGCTGTGATTTCCAGAAAAGTTGGCAACAGTCTTGTGAATTTAAATGAACATTTAATGCAACATTAAAGCAACGTTTATGCATTATTGGTACGACAATGTTTGAAAACATATTCCTTCAAGTAAAATATAAAAAAAAGTGGAAGACATCAAATGCATCCAAAAGCTAAAAGAAAGTGAATCTTCTCCTCTCAATATTCAATGTTTAATTTCTTGCTTCATATTGGTGTACATGTCAACGAGCATCATTGAACACAACAGCTGTGCACACGGCTCGCAAGCGTGTGCCAAAGATTTTGGCCGTTCTGTATCCTCTGCGCGCTGTGCATCACTCCCAGGTCTCACACACACATAAAACAGTCTGCTTGACCTGCAGCATCAGTGATATATATATATATATATTTTTTTAAAGGTAAAAATAGATTTTTAACTGAAAGTTTTTCGCCTTTTGATTTAAATAATACTACACTCTGAGATTATTAATACTTATAATATTTCATATCATATAGCCTATATATGATATTTTGTGTTGATTTGAGGCAATTATTTATCAGTATACTATTTATGCACCTATGCAATTCAAACAGCTGTACATAATGCTTTTAAAAGATTAAAACATTTTAAAGGAATATTTCGACAATTTGGGGAAATGCGTATTCGCTTTCTTGCCGAGTTAGAATTCTGCTAAAGAAAAACGTATGTTTAGTATGTCTGCATACTGGATTTTAGCTCTCAAAAGATCAATACTTTCTGTTAAGTGTGGAGATACAGAGCCAAGGTTGCCACTTTAGTTTACATATAAGTAAGGCCGCCATAACAGTCATAATGGCAACGCTACACATAAAAATGGCCGGCGCTCTGACCATCCTGCTACGTTGATTTGAATGTCCATTCTACTCTCATTAAATTTCTGTAGTTTGCCCTTATTATTTGTGTGTAGATGCTGAATGTGTGTATCAAAGCTATACTTTCTACAATATATAGCATCTCACTGAATCACATATGCTGATGATGTTTTCCCTGCTGCGTTTGTTTTGCCCATTAGTAGTGCTTGCGGCCTTTTCTTTGTGTGCCCCCGCCAGTGAGACAAACAAGGGCAGCATCACAGTGACATAAGTGTCATGGAAACAAGCGGGGTGGCCTGTTGATAGATTTACAATAGCTCTTTTTTTGCTCTGTTATTTTTGTTTTGTCTTCTCAACTTGATGCCGACTACGATAATGGAGACAGGAAATTAAAAGTAGCGATAGAAGTGTGTGTTTGTGAGAGAGCAGCAGGAGGAGGGGACCATAACACAGGATGGGCGAGCACAAGGAAGGAAGATTCATTTATAGGTGGTTGAGATGTAGAAATTATGTTCTGACTTACTGGCAATAAATGTGTGGTTTTTAAGTCAGAGTTCACAGATTGTAATCACGGTTGTCCTCAGTGGGAGCTTCAATCTGACCTTAACAGTCGTAGTACCTCTTATGTACATGGTCCTATACAGCGCCACTCTGCAGCCCTGCTTGTTAATCACAGATGTCTGTGGATCCATCTTATGATGGATCCACAATGTAAATGCCACACTGTGATTCGTGCCGGGCTGAGAAGAGAGCCGTACGATGACTGCTGTTCAGTCATTATAGGTCAATGACCCCGCCCCCCCACACCCCCCACCCCCCACCACTAGTGCTGAGCAAGATGATGAGTCCTGCAAATGTCAACGCGATGTGAATGCCAGTGGTCCTTCAGTATGAATTGGTTCTGATCTAGATTGTGCTAACAATGGATGCCTCTCCCTCACATGCAGCAGTGGGCTCTGTTGTGTATTCATAACAGCTCAATCATGCTAACACAAATCCTTTTCTTTGCTTTTTCACAGGATTTAGTATCCGAGCGCACGCTGGCCAAAGTTCAACAGCAGCAGTGCAGTGGAGCAGGGAGCTGTCCGCTGTGCTGAATTCATCAGCTAACAGAAAATCCCCAGCGCACACTCATGTGCTTGGGCCGCTCCTGATAGCTCCCATTCCTAGCAGCAACTGACCACCACCTCCACATCCAAGATGGACGACGACGGGCGCTACAGAGACGGGCGCTCAGACTTTGTCCGCGGCGCCAAGGACATTGCCAAAGTGGCCAAGAAACAGGTCGGCAAGAAGATGGGGCGCGGCGTGGACAAAATGACCGACGAGTACACCAAACGCTCCTATAAGCGCTTTGAGGAGGAAGACGATGATGAAGACTACGGCGGCGTGCCAAGCAACAACGACGGCGGGTATTACCGCAATGACAGCCGGGCCAATGACGATGAAGGTCACAGCGACTCCACTGAAGGACACGACGAGGATGATGAGATCTATGAAGGGGAATACCAGGGGATCCCGAGGGCCGACTCGGGCAAGACTGGCAGCATGGATGGAGTGACGGACGCCCAGGCGCAGCAGTTCAGGGATCTGTCCGCCTACGAGAGCGAGAGGAGGAAAGACCAGGAGGAGCTGGCCGAGCAGTACGAGACCATCCTACAGGAGTGTGGCCACGGGAAGTTCCAGTGGACGCTCTACTTTGTCCTGGGGCTGGCGTTGATGGCGGATGGCGTGGAGATCTTTGTGGTCGGCTTCGTGCTGCCCAGCGCAGAGAAGGACATGTGTCTATCTGAGCCCAACAAGGGCATGCTGGGTAAGAGTTCCAGATATTTTGCTTCTAATTTGAATGAAAAATGAGATACGATAAGATGGTAGTAATAGCAGTACCAACATAGTCTCGTGTTTCTGTCCAGCAATTGTTTTCAACTCATCTGCTGTCTTTGTCTTTGTCCGTTGGTTTTCGTCTCAGTGCCTCCTTTGGGAGTTTATGACCGCTTCACATTTTATCTCTGCCTTATCTCAGCAGTTACCTTTGCAGTTTATCCCCCAGTAATTGCTTTTCTACAGCCTAGTTGGCAAAGGAACTACAGCTATTTAAGATTCAACTGCCCGTGCAGACTCTGAACAGCCGTAGAATTCTAATCGAACCCTTCAGCCTCTCCGTTCTCTGCTTTAGTGTGTATTGTGTGTGTGTGTGTGTCAGGTTGTAAAGGTGTTTGTGGGCACTTTTAAAAAGGTTTTATGCCAATGTACTCTATTTGTCTTCCTCCTGTCTGCCTCCTCATAGTATATGCAGCATGTCTTTCGCTTTGCCCACTTCACAGAATTCAGGAACACAGACCTCCTCGTGATCGTTTTCCTATCCCCAGGGCCAATGTCCAATCAGAGTCCAAACCTGCCTCACCATCTGTCATTGGCTACCCAGCAAGGACACCATGAACAAGGGCCAGAGGTCTCCCGGAGATAACAAATTCAAACACACTGTTCAGTTTTCATAAAGAACTTAAATAAAATATGTATTTAATCAAACGTGTCAGGAGATACAAAGAGAAACCTCTTCCACATAGAGACACCCCGAGAGAGATTTTGTTTTATTCCAGTGGCTGAAATATAGATTGACATCAGTGAGATATTCTTGTCCAGATTTGTTGGACATGAAACATTAATGCGCCATTTTTACCGCATGCAAAGCTCACACCCATTCTTTGGTGCGTTGTTGAAAGAAGAAAGGATTCTGGGAAATTCAGTAAATATACTTTATTTACAATCTGAAATGTCCTGACATGCTAAACGTCGCAGCAGGCTAATACAAACCGACAACATCGTCTGCAAATACGTTGACTTTGATAGTTGAATCCAGATGCTCGACGTGGTTTCAAATGTGCATTTGCGTTATTTAGTTTTGAGGAGTCGGATGAGATCGGCTGACATCATTTCCAGTGCTCTCACAGGGTTTTGATTGTTCAGCTGTACTGCTGCCACGTCGATGAACATTGTTCCCCTGCAGATGGGGATGCCTGTGTATTGAGCGTCCGTGCTGTTGGATAATGAACATCATGAAACCGCATTTGTGCTAACAGTGGCCCTCATGCAACCCTAACTATTATCATCCTCGGACATATCAATTCAGAGGTCACGAGTTTGGATTTATTTTTAAGTTTGCTGATCAAGTACAGTATGCTTGCTTTCAGCTCGAGTACAAGCTAGTCAGTGAGCTGCTGCACTGTATCAGTACGGGGAGTTATGTACAATGTCAATGTGGCCATTTTTTTATATTTTCCCTTCCAATTTTCCAGTCTGACCTTTGTAACTAGGTTATACTCCTTTAATTGTGTCGTAATACATACTGTGTGTTCGCTCTGTTTTTAGTGAAAACAGGAGTATGTAAACACACACACAGACACACACACACACACGCGCACACACACACACACACACACACACGCACAGCTACGTTTGGCAGGCATCCATGCCTTTAATCGGTTACTGGGATGTGTGATTTTCCCGGTGGTCCATGCACAGCACGAGGTATGGATTGCAGTGCGGACACGTTCAGTGACCTGCCTTTGTGGAAGCGAGTATATCTGTCTACTCGTACATCCATAACAATTTTGACTGTGTGTGTGTGTGTTTTAATTGCAATGTTGAAAAAATAGGGAAGGAGCAAGAATAGCACTGTGCAAAGATACTCCAGTAAAAGCCCATTCAGGAAGGAAGAAATGAAGGAAGCAAAGAAAGAAAACAAAAATCGGATTTTCTCAAAATCAAAAATATTCTTTTTTTGCAGCCGCCAAATAAAATGGTAGTAAAATATTTCCTTCTGTAATGCAGCAGGGTAAGAGAATACGTAATTCCTATGAGATGGAAAACATTGTATAACAAGCAAATATTGTATACCCTGTCACTTCCAGCTCCTCTCCCTCCCTCCCCTCTCTCTGCTGGTTTTGTGTTTGGCCAGGGGGGAGCCAGTAGGGAGACACGACCGGCCCCTTGATTCCCTCCCCCCTCCCTGTTACGCAACACGCCTGACTCATTCTAGAGAGCCTCCTTTGCTCATGCCTCTCTGCATCCCATGATTCCTAGTGTCCTCTTCCCCTACCCCCCACGTCCTCACCCTCTTCTTCTTCTTCTTCCGCACGAGGTCCAAATAGAGCTTCCTCTGCCGTCATAGTGCCAGTCACTTTAACCAGACGCACTGTGGTGGAACCATGTATTGTGTGTGCGCGTCCGTACTGTATTGTGTGTGCGGTGGGGGGGCGGATAGTGTCTGCACATGTGTGAGGGGTTAATCGCCTGCAGAATATTACCTCCCTCACAGCAAAAAGCATTCAGATGTCGGCAGAGAGAAGGATTTAGACGCAAACACATCACTGCTAGTTCGACAAAATAAACAACTCCATCCACACAAACTAATTGTCTCTCATGGCCTTGTTGACTTTGTTAGATGTGTTGTAAATATAGATTACACAGATCCCATATTCACTGCATGTTTCCACCATCGCAGAAATGAAGGAAATAAAAAGCAGGACGAGCAGAAAGAGGCTTTGAAATGACAGCAGTGACGCCTGCGTGGTGCAGCAGATTTTGCTCGATGAGCTCGAGGAGACACTTTCCGAGGCAGCAGAGAAGCTCAGAGTGTTTGTCATTGATTTGTCCTTGTTGTGAAGCTGCGGAGGTTGAATCTGCAACGTTGTTGGTTTGCCATAATGGGGAAAAAGAAAGTGGGGTTTGGTACATGCCGCAGCTCTGGAAGGAGGTTTCTAGAAAAGCGCTGGAAAAGTACTTTAATGTCAAAGGGTTTTCACACTGTTGAGCCTTCGGTGTACCTGTTATGCCCATTTTGCTGACGAAGGGAAAAATATATTTTTACCGTCCTTCTGTTTGATATTCTGCTGGAGATTGAGCTGTAATATTTGCTCGACCACATTCATAATTAGCTTGTTTCTTTGACAAAGCTATTGCACAGTTAGAGACCTTTTGTTTATCATAATGTCTCCTTGTGGCATTTTAATAAACGTAGAATGAAGAGCTCAGATCAATGATGAAGGGAGACAGATGGGATGAAGAGAAGATGGGAGTGAAGGACTACATGTGTCAGTTTGATGTATTATCCCCTGGGAGATGCTGGCAGAGGAAAATGTAAACATTTAGTTCAACATTAATTTTGATGGAAATGACTGTCAGAAATGAATAAAGCTTGGATATTAGTATTCAGCTAACATCTGAAAAGAAATATGCAGGCTATCAGTCAACAGCTGGATTATGTTTTGTCCTTCTCTGTTGGAAGTCATGTTTTGATGGACTCATCAAACATAGAGCTGTGTTTTGTTTTAAATTACCCAGAAGTTTTAAAATTTCTGCTATCATAATTTTGATTTCCTTGACAAAGATACAAAATATATACATACAGTATATTTTCATTTTATTGGCATTTTAGAGGATTGTCTGATACTTCTGAAGGCATAATAGGGCCATTGTAGTAAAAAACAAATTCTGGAGCCAGCTGTCACTGGCATATCTGTGGTCAAATCAGCTGAAATCTTAATGAAAAATATTAAGATTAATAAAATGTGTCATTAAATTGTGACGGAAATGTCTTAATTCTTATTATTTTTAGTTTGGTTGAAAAAAATTTATTCTCATAATGGCTGATTCAATTGACCAAATTCATCCATTTTTATTTTTAGGCATGCAATGTCTTTTTATAGCACCTCAAGTATTCAGTCTATTCAGTTAACCATTTTAATCTCAGAGAATATCAATTTTTTTTCTTGTTAATTATGGCTTTTAAATTCTGAGCTTTTTCTCTGAATATGAATCAGCTCCTTAATTAAAAATAATAATAAAAAAATTGACCTACAATGGCCCTGAAACACAGATACTCTTATCCTACAATAATAAAGCCTGTTAATGGAATACAAACCTAGATCTACGCTGCATGCAGAACAAGAGCTTTCTCCTCTAAAATTAGCACAAACGGTGAAGTGAGTGTTGCACCACCATTGGAGGTGAGTTGAGGGTGTCATTTCCGACCACGTGCCAAGTAGAGCTTTATATATGCAAGTGATTTCACAAGTTTTTCCCACTCTTTTTGAAGGTGTGTTCTGCCGTGTTAGTTTGGCATTAAACCTGCGTTCACATCACATCGTAGTGCAGCCCTCGCTGTCACAGGGTGAGGCAGACGCTGTTTTCAGTGGTTTGCAGTGAGGAGTGTGATGGCTGACTGGCCAAGTCAACAGATGAGGGCGTGCGTTCTCCTCTGGTGCTGACGAGCCTCGGCCTCCCGGCTCATTCAAAAAGCCCTGTGCGCTCTGGCAGAAAGGGAAAACTGGCTATTAATAGTGGCCCCCCTGCCCCTCCCTCCCTCGCTCTTGAACAGACACACAACCCTGCAGTGGCACACACTTTCTCTTTCCATGTTCATGCACACACACACACACACACACTCACACTCACACTCACACTCACTCATACACACACTGCCCAGCAGCCTTTGGGAACTCTGTCACAGGGCAGACTGGCCACCGTCCTCCTCCTCCTTTCTTTTTTTTCACACTCACTCTCTCTCTCTCTCTCTCTCTCTCTCTCTCTCTCCATCCTCCCCTCCCCCACTTCCTCTCCAGAGTGATGAGGTGCTCCGCTGACTGAAGACTCCTGCTTCCTCTCTGTCGTCCTTTCACTCCCAATCCTGTCTCTCTCTCTCTCTCTCTCTCTCTCTCTCTCTCTCTCTCTCTCTCTCTCGTACCACAACATATGAATTATTAAAGAATGGACGAGACAGCGACCCCTACACCTTACTGTTAGGAGCAGCAATCCATTGGCAGTCAGAGGAATCAAATGTGAAACAAATACTGCAATGAACGCCTCAGGGGCTTAAAATACATCTACCAACAGGAAAAATATTTAACTGAACAAAATGCACAATCTAAGGAGTGAAACTGTCAAATGAATACAACATGAATTTGTGGTTGGCAGCGTAACTGCTGCTGGATGTTTTAAAGTGCAAACATCATCATTGTCGGCAGACTGTCGCCCTCAAATCTCGTTATGGGCTTCGAATCTCTTTGCTGCAAAAACAGCAGCTACGTACAAAAGGTTGTACTTTTGCTCAGCTGTTGTCAACACTTTTTTAAACATCCAGCAGTTAGGGGACAACATCAGTGTTAATTCAAAAGTAAGTTTTTTTTATTCACTCTCCTTTTAGCTCACATAGGGAAATATCTGCTTTGTACCTTTTTTTGTTATGGTGATCATTCGGTACAAGTATGGTCTCAAGAGAGCCCATTATGTGCCTGTGTAGGATGTCTGTGTAAAATCTACAAACTGGCCTTTGTATATTGACAACAGCACAATTTTGCTTGCTTGCACTTAAGTTCATCTCCTGATAAATAAAACAAATGTTTCTGTTGTCTTACGAGACAGTACTTTATTGCAGAGGGTCTGCTAGATAACCCCCATAATCACACCCATGAGAACAAGGTCATAAAGAGGCCGGTGTATGGCTCTTCTCTGGCTATCTTCTCTAAACACCAGAATCCAGTCATAAACGATTTCCAACAAGCGTACACAACCAAGCTGTATGCTATTCTCTGCTTCAACTCCCAATCAATTATTTTGCCTCATCTTTGAACAAGATAAATTGGGACATGTTTTATCCTTGAGCCAAATGCAGCTGCTAACAAGCTGCACAGATAGACAGACCTGAGCCGGCTGTTCGTGACGACAGAGAGCGAGAGAGAGCGAGAGAGAGCGAGAGTGAGGGAGAGTGAGGGAGAGTGAGGGAGAGTGAGGGAGAGATAGGGATCCTGTTGCAGTGAGTGCTGAAAATGTCAGGTGACAGATCAGCCCAGCAGATTCCCAGGCTTCAGACTTGAGAAGATACGGCCCATGCCGGTCACCATGGCTGTCCTTCTGTCTGCCTGATTGTCACCAAATGCTGCTGCACTGCGACGACGGCTATTGAGCCCAGTCATCATCACTGCCAGGGGGAAATGCATGCAGACAAAGTAGGAGTACACGCTTACAGTACAAGAGAACATGGGAGTATTGACACAAACTCGCAGGAGTAAACACATGCAGGTGGGGGACTACACACCTGCTTTGCACACAAAGAATCACCTGCAATCAATCAAACAAGGGAATGAAAGTCACCTTCTTCCCCGATTCAGCACTGCAGTGTTGACACAGAAACACACAGACAGACAGAGGAGAGCCAGAGGGAGTGAGTCACAAACAAACTGCCGTCAATGCATTCAATCGTCTTTTCATCCAAAATAAAAGGAAAAGCCCTCTTCATATTACACTAAGGCAAGAACATCCATCCTCAGTGCTAAACTCTCCTATTTCTCCCTCAATATTTTAATTATGCATCCAATTTCCTCATCCCAGCGGTTAGCTTGTTAGACTGTGTGATGGATGATCTTAGCTGAGCCATCTGATCAGCTTAAAGCCCATGGAGGCGTCCTCTTCTGTTTTCTCACTTAAATAAACGACCCCCATGATGGCTTATCTGTCTGGTTCGTTCACACCATTTAGCAATAAAGAAGCAACTTGTGCCCTCATTGTTGCGGCTCGTCTCCTTGATTGTTGGTGTGTGGCAAAGGGCAAGCTGGTTGTTACAAACAGGCTGTGACATGCAGAATGAAACATATTGCTCTGTCTTAACAGTTAAAACAACATATTGCATCGACTCTGGTTGAGTGGCCACTTAAAAGTGAAGTGTAGGAAAGTGATCATAGTTTAGTGGAATTCTTCATTCTTAAACCTACCATAAAGTCAAATGACAATCACCTTCTAACCACCACACAACTTATTTAATTTGATTTAAAAGTGACATGTACAGTTCAAAACATAAATGTCACAATTTGATGCATCGCGATAGCTTCAAGCTAATGGCGCACGGCTTCGGTTAAGTGCCGATGCAGAAAGTAATGTGTCCTTTATGTGGGGAGGAGTGAAGGGTGTGGAGGAACTTTATTAAGGTTAGGCAATCTTAATCACCACAGGGACAATAATACATATGTGGTTAAGGTGAGAGAAAGATCTTGGTCAAAAAACCCAGTGTGGTTTCCGTGTTTAAGTCCAATGTTATGTCGTCCCCTCCATCCACCCCAACTTCCTTCCTACTTGGATGTACTGTACATTCACTCAATATTAACGCCACCGGACTTATGACTTACCAATTATTACGGCTGCTAGAGGGCTTCATCACTTGAATGTAAACCTATATCTTTTTGGAGCATTTAATAAAACAACTGGGGCTGTCGATGTTCTTGGGAGGACAGTCTCGCCGATATTGTAGATAGTGAGAATTAATGAAAAACAAAACATTGGTATATGACATTAAAGACTTTGTAACTGAAGATAATCCAGGGTTTTGCACAATCAATATTGGCGCTTTTGTCTTGCTTCTCATCCATGTTCAATGTTAATTTTAATAATTATAGCCTTTTTAGAACAACCGTTGAGAAAACAATCTCGAATCAATTTGCAGTTGAAAGCCCTGGAACAAGTGTACATTGTTTGCCCGCAGTAATGAGGTACCGTTGTCTTATTGGCCCAGGACAATGATGGTCAAATAGATTTCAAATCCACAAAATCGACTTGTGGCCTTGACTTTGGTACAGTATGATTAGCAGTGAAACACTGGGCTGTGTTGATTGTCCAATCAGAATGAAGTATTTGACAAAGCTGCAGGGTTCAGTGGAGATTTAATAAAAAACATATAACATTTAAGTTTATTTTTTTCATACAGAAAACCGAGAGTGACATTTAAACGCAGATGTCAGGAGCAGACACCGGCCTCACCACCACCCATAACTGTGTCACTGCAGGCGCAGGGAGCGTGGACTGTTGACAGGATGTCAATATGGCAGCAATTGCTAGGGAGCAATTGGTGTGTGTGTGTGTGTGTGTGTGTTAGAGCATCATGCCTCAGTAAGCTAGAGAGTCGGGCAGAGAGAGAGACAGTGAGAGAGAGGCCGGCTTGGATAAGCACATGGGATGTGAGTCATGTTAGCACCTCAAATTACAAGACTGGGTTGACCACGGTGCCGTTTGTTTTTGCTATCTGGCGATGACTTCCTGACGTAAGAGAGAGAATGGCTTTCTCCATGATATTCAGTCTATAAGTGTCAAGTGAGATGATACTGGAGGAAAAAAAAGTTGTTCGGAGTTATCTCTGATTCTTCTGTTACTTCTCGTCTCTTAAGTTACTTTTAATTGTTATGTTAAAGGTATATGTTGACATTTTGGGATATATGCTTCTTCGTGATTTTGCCTGGAGTTAAATGAGGAGATTGATTGACCCCTATGCCTCTCGTGAAATTAAGAATCCCACTGCTTTTCTTGGCAAGACTTGTGTAGCACTCAAGCGCTATAGGACTGTCAGGCGTCCATGCTTTACGGGGTACCGCTAACCTGATTTGTTGAGGTCCAATGTCCTGACCAATGAATGAGCTATCCTGACCTTGACTACTCAAAGGTCAGTGCCTAACCTTAAACCAATCGCCTCTGCCTCAACCAGCTACGCAAAGCGGGTCTTGCCAAGAAATGCAGTGGGATTCGAAATTACGTACCACTCTCGTGTAAGCTGATCGTGACGCTACAGCAAGCAGGCGATTAGCTTAGGTTAGCATATATAACGGAAACAGGGCGAAGCAGCTATCCTACCTAGAGCTAAAATACCCACTAACACCTCTAAAGCTCTCTAAATAGCACGTTATCTTGTGTTTGTTTCATCTGTACACAAACAGAAAGGTCAAACAGCAAGTTGTTGGAGCTACATGTTGGCGAGCGCAGGGTTCACTGTTTCTTAGATTTATGCTAACTTGAGCTTATAGCCTCTGGACTCTATCTCCATACTTAACGTACAAACAGGTTCAGTTTTAAAAAGTGCTATACAAAAAATATTATTATTACAATCTTGACCCCCACCACATCTGCTGTGGTAGTATGATTGTGGTGTACTTCTCTCTCTCTCTGTTTTGTGCTTTATACAAAATACTTCAGCAGTCCAATAAGGCTGCCAAAAGAGCTAAATTATTGGACATTGGAAATCTAATGAGAGTGGAAGTGAGGGCTGGAAGTAATATCAATGTGTTTACTGATGAATAATAACTCATTATCATGCCCTTTGTCTCTTCATTCCCTCGTTATCTCTTCCCATCACATTACTCTCTCTCCTCTTTCTTATTCACCAACTCTTCCCTCCTTCTTCCGTTGCTTTGTTCCCCTCTTCCTCCCTCCAGGTCTGATCGTGTACCTGGGGATGATGGTCGGGGCCTTCGTGTGGGGCGGCCTGGCCGATCGGATTGGCCGACGGCAGACACTCCTCATCTCCCTCTCCATCAACAGCGTGTTTGCCTTCTTCTCGTCCTTCGTCCAGGGCTACGTCTCCTTCCTCTTCTGCCGACTGGCCTCTGGTGTGGGGTAAGCGGATCGATGAGTCACATAATCACAGCGGCCAGAGCTGGAAGTGAGACCGTCACGACCACTGTGGCACATCAGTCGACTTGACAGGCAGAGCAATGGCACATGTCAGGGAACAGATAAAAATACTGCAGCTCATATTGCTGTTAAAGGAAAACCACCCTCAGATATTTCGATGTCTGTGCGTTTTTTCTGAATTTCAGGAGCTATTTTTGCAATTAAGTGTTGGAATGTGCTTTTCGATGTTCCTATTTCCTTCAAACTGTTTTACTTAAGGAAGTAATTTGCTTCACTTAATTCAACAGCCTCCACACAATGAGTCGGATAGAAGTGGGCTGTAAAGGCGTATAAATGAAGCTACTGTCACACTCCTTATCTGAAATTAATAATTTGTGGCTTCCTTGCATCAGGTCTCTGAAGGCTATTTCTGCCAGTGTTGTTGAAAGGTGGTGGCGGAAATTGTGGCGCTTGCTTTTTGCAGGGGGTCCAACTTCAAAGCATGACCATCACTGGGCTTTAGATGTTTTAAATTCAGTAAATATTAACATATTTTCTAGTTTTAGCTACACAATAGATATTTCTTTACGACACCATGTTCATTTAAAGAAGAAATTAAAACACAACACCAAAAACAAAGGGAGCCCAGAATAAAGTGCACTTTTTACCTACTATTTAGTTTACTGTGTGTGGTGTGGCTCTAGGGACGGCAATATCAGTTGGCCCACCACTTTGGATCAGACCGAAATGTCTAATCAAATAATTGGATGGATTTCAATGACATTTTGCACAGACATTTTTCCCCTAAGAGGGTGAATCTTAGTGACTTTGGTGGTCCTCTGACTTCCAGTTACACACAAACCATAAACTGGCGCAAAGTTTGCTAAACATTCACAGTTCATAGATAATGTATTCTAATGACTTCCCCTGAAACATTTTTGTTTTTAAGTGCAGAGAGATAGGTCTTGACGATTTGAATATTTTAAATTTATACAGATATTCATGTTCTCAACATGATGAACTGTAATTACTTTGACTTGGTTTATGACCAAATACCTGCAAAACGAAGACAGCTAAATTAAGCCGTAAGTAACTGTAAGTGTCAGACTGTTATTCTGGTGAAATGTGCATAGTGACCTATTCATTATAGATATTCCTGCCATTTTGCAGTGCGGTGAACAGTCATTGTATTAACAGTCTCTGCCCCTGTGTGACTGCAGAGCTCTGAGTCTGTGTTCCCGGCATCTGTTCCCTTCGGATTGGATAATGTTGTGATGGAACATGTACAGGAGGCCATAAATATAGTGTTATTGATTGCAGTCAGCTGGGCCATTATTGGTGTTTTTTTTAAGACATTTATTCTTCATCTACAAGGCTACTCTATTGTCTCTCATATCTCCTGCTGTTTTTTCTTAAAAACCCTTTCTTTCAATTCTTTGTGTTTTTCTCTCTACTCTCCGCGCCTCCCTCCCTTTGTTGTATTGGTTTTTCTTGTAACTCTTTTCTTTCTTCACAACATTACCTAATTTATTTTATTTTCCTATTTGCCACCTTTTTAAATGACCATTGCCATCTTTCTTTTGTCTTTCCTCTTTTGTTTCTCCTCTCTCTTATCTCACCCACCATTTGCTTCTCCTCCATGTGGATCGCTTCTCCTGCTCTTCCTTTAATTGTCTTTTCCCTTTTCTAATTCCTGCCTCCCTCTTTACTCCACAGCATCGGCGGCTCCATCCCCATCGTGTTTTCCTATTACTCTGAGTTCCTGGCTCAGGAGAAGCGAGGAGAGCATCTGAGCTGGCTCTGCATGTTCTGGATGATCGGCGGTATCTACGCCTCCGCCATGGCCTGGGCCATCATCCCACACTACGGTATGAAAAACAAACAGATCACTCCGTCAGGAAATCATTTTCCAAGGCAATGTGTGTGCTGAAGGCCTGTTATTTAGCTAAACAGTCCTTTTAACTCTCTTCTGCAGAGATGAGATGTCATGTTTGTTTCCATTTGACAGTGGTGGAAAGTAACTGAATACAGTTTTGAAGTATGTGTGCTTGGAAAAAAAAGGAAATGGAAAATGGATATAATAACTTTATTTTTGTGTCAAGCCCATCATTTTGACATGCATATAGTACGGTTCAACTTAATCTGTTTCAACTATACTGATATGTATCTAGTCACAAGTGCAGGGTGAAAAGAAAGTTTGTTTGTCACATTGCAAACAAAAGTAAAATAGTGGTTTAAAGAAGAGCAACGTAGCTAACCACATGGAGCACCTATGGAGCAGTTTAAGTAAATGCATACAGCTAGAGCAGTACAGTTTCAATGGAGGAAGCTTCTTTTGCACACAACTCAAGTCTTGCAGCTGCTTCTAGACCTCCCCTCCCCCGCTCACTATCTCTCTCTCGCTCACCTCATTCAGGGTGGAGTTTCCAGATGGGCTCGGCCTACCAATTCCACAGCTGGCGTGTCTTTGTGTTGGTGTGTGCCTTACCCTCTGTGGCGGCCATCTCTGCCCTCACCACCATGCCCGAGAGCCCTCGCTTCTTCCTGGAGGTCAGTCCGTCAGTGCTCGCCACCGTGCTCAGACCGGGTGGAAATATTAGACGTATATATATATAATCTCCATCCATCCATCCATCCATTATCCGAACCGCTTAACCTATTTAGGGTCGCGGGGCGCTGGAGCCGATCCCAGTTGACATTGGGCGAAGGCAGGGTACAGCCTGGACAGGTCGCCAGTTCATCGCAGGGCAGACATATAGAGACAGACAACCATTCACACCTACGGACAATTTTAGAGTCCAGTTAACCTGAGCTGCTATATATATATATATATATGTATATATATATATATATATATATATATATATATATATATATATATATATATATATATATATATATATATATATATATATATATATATATATATACATATATATATATATATATATATACATATATATACATACATATATACATACATAAATAAATACATAAATAAATAAATAAATAAATAAATAAATAATTTAAATAAATGTTGACATACTGAATGCATAAACAGCCTTAAACAGAAAGCATCCATGGACTTGCAAAGTGGAAGATGCCATGCTGGAGACAAAGTGCTGCTTACACACTTTTCCGGAACATTTTGAATAAGTAAATAAATATGTGCATATATACATACTGAAGCAGGCTAAACAGCGAGGTGCTGTAAGATACTTTAAGTATTGCTGAAGTTTTGTATTTCTTTTTCAGTATGTTTTGAATATCGATACACTAAAAAGTAAACGGGAAAGTTGCAGATAAAACATGCGTTTTTAAGATGATTCACATTTAAGATGTTTTTCATATGTTCAATACATGAAGAGATCCTTTACCGTTAGTATACAGTATGTGGACGTCTAATGTGTTGATGATTCCAAAATAATTACCATCCGCATATTATACTAGCTCTTTTAATGTGCTGCTAAGCCACTTTTTGCTAACAAGAGCATATGATATATTCGTAATTTACCCACTTGTTCCTACATATTTTTTCGTTTTGGTTTTAACATCACTGTTGTCATACACACACACACACACACACACACACACACACACACACACACACACGCACGCTTCCTTTCTTACTCATTGACATCAGAAGGCATTAGTGAATCATTTAAGTGTGAAGTTGCAGCTGGTTGCAGAGATAAAGAAGAAATGGACTTGGAAAAAAATCTGCAATTTGATATATGAAAGGACTATGCACTTTTTTTTATATTTCAATATATATAATACTGCATTATATGTTTAATTCAGTATCAATGAAGTCTAGGTTTGAAACTTTGAAATAGCTAACAGTTACTGATTCCTCCACCACTGGTGTATGTCCTTGAGCCTTAAAGGAACAGTTAGACATGTTTACACTTTGGTTTTAGTGCAGATTAAACAAACAAGATACAACGTGTTGGTATTGGCACTTTTGTACAGAGGCAGGCAAGCGGTTGGGCCGTTTCCAGTATTTGTGTTAAGCTAAGCTAACTGGCTGCTAGCTGTAACTTCATAGCCATGACCGTTGTGCAGTTTCAATATTTTCATCTGACTCTATTTCCGAAATGTCAAACTATTCCTCTAAGAACATACACCACATATATGCCAGTGACACTATATGCACCAAAAGCAGAAATTACTTGATAAAATCAACGCGTTTATCAGAATTGGACAAAGCTGTGTCAAGGTTTTCACATCTTGAAAAATTGCAATTTATGGTAACATTTTCCCTTTATCATGAAAATAGAATAAATCTGTAAAATAATTACAAAATAAAGGTGTACATATGAAGAGGACTATATAAAAGAATAAATAACTAAATATAAAATGTGGAAAATCAAAGAGTAATAAATGAAAGAACAATTACATGTGGAATTTTAAAAGAAAAAAAGAATAATTAGAAGCATTTATCATTTATTTTCACATTTAATAGTACATACAATATAGTCTTTCACCAAATTTAGCAGAACAAATGATTATAGCAAACTGTGAAAATATATAAGAAAATATTGAGTGTGACTTAGGACCTTTTACCCTCCCTGTGGCTTTAATTTCCAAAGGGTACTTCAGCACAACATGAGCACTGACTAACAGCTTTTGTTTGTCTCTTCCAGAATGGGAAACATGACGAGGCGTGGATGATTCTGAAGCAGGTCCATGACACCAACATGAGGGCCAAGGGTTACCCAGAGAGGGTCTTCTCTGTAAGTCAAGAATGATATGCTTTACATTTTTGTCTGTGGAGAAAATGTCTTCACACAGTGTGTCTGTCTGCAGGCTAATACAGTGCAGCAGGTTTTAAGCTCTGTGCTGCATACATTTGCATATTAATTACATTAAAACTGATTTTCTTTAAACTATTGTAATCTCTTGAGGCCTCAAGCCGCACAGTACAAAAAATACTTAGATGAAATATGGTGACAAAAATACTTTATAACCTCTTCTTACTACATTGACGAGTATTAATTATCATAACTAGCCATGTTTGACTTATATCAGTGTTAATGGTGAGACAGGCAGATCTGGTGCCTTTCATATTACGTGGAGCCTTTTTATTGTCTCCGCGGTTGTGTGCCCTTATGAGAGAGCTCATTTGGCAGCGGTTGTAAATCTGCTGCACAGATTTGCTGAGCTTCATACATTAATTTTAAATGATATGGATGAATAATGAAACGAAAGGACATTAATTCTATGGAGCGTCTGTGATATTTCAAAGCAAAGGTTTGAAAATTAAACGGTGTTGAAAGACGGCACAATCAATTAATTTAGGTTTTGTGTGTCTGACATCGCATGCAGGGTATAAAGAAAAGCACGTGTTGAGTTTGTACTATCAAGAAGAAGACGTTTAACAATCATTAAACGCATTCATGAAATATTGAATGATTGTGCTGTTGCTTCCAGGTGACCACCATCAAAACAGTGAAGCAGATGGATGACCTGGTGACCTTGGGCGACGGTGCCGCCTGGCATCAGAAATGGAGGATCAAGCTCACTACACTTTTCCACCAGGTGACATTTTTATTTATTTTTTATTTGACCCCCTTTTCATTTAGCTAGTTTTTTTTCCCCGATTTTTAATATGTAACGTACTCTTGCTAGTTTCTCAAGATTACCAACCCTAGTTTTAATAAAAATAAGAACACAACTGAGAGTTTACAAATGATAAACAACAAAATGTGTTGTATCATAAAAGTAATTCAGCAGCTTTCATCAACTTACTCCTTCTTTCTGACATAAAAATAACCAGGAATTTTCCTCCTTAAAGGAAAAAATATTTTTTGCTTTCTTGATGAGAGATACTATTCTAGTATTTAATAAATAAATAAATATGAATATAACCAGGAATTTTCCTCCTTAAAGGAAAAAATATTTTTTGCTTTCTTGATGAGAGATACTATTCTAGTATTTAATAAATAAATAAATATGAATATGGTAATTAAGCCAGGAAGCAATTAGCCTAGCTGAGCTTAAACACTGGAATCATGGGGATACACCTAGTCTGGCTGCACCAAAAATACCCATCCCACGAAAGCTTCCTCATTAACAGGCATCTTGATTGTAGGAATGAAAAGTTGTGGTTTTACTGGGAGTATTTCTTGGTGACCAGTTGAAGTGACTTCCTGCTGTGTTGATATCACCATGAGACCAAGGCAGAGTGGAGACCAAAAACAATACATTTTCATTTTTATATTTCTGTTTCTGTACAGATTAAAAAACATGATGCAACATGTGCATTGTCTAGCCTTAGTGTGCTTTGGAGAGAGCCAGGCTAGCTGAGTGGAAAGGGATTCTAGGACATGGTGTTTATTTCTTGCAGCCGATGGAAAGAAACTGTGTGTTCAGTGTGTTCAGAGACGTCCGGTGTATTTGTTTTTTTATCCGATTGTACTATATGTTTATTATCTGCGTTTCCCCCTTGTCTCCATGTCTGTGTCCATGTGTGTGTTCCTTCAGGTGTGGAGTAATTTCCAGGCTGTTTTCTCCCCCGAGTACCGCCGCACCACCTACATGATGATGGCCGTGTGGTTCTCTATGTCCTTCAGGTAAGATGACGTTTAAAAAGGTGGTGCACTACTGCAGGTATTTCTGGGACTTATTGAGACATTACCCAGTCAGTGACGTCCATTCATCAGCTGGTGGCTAGAGGCGTACTCAGCAGTATTGTGTTGATGTCTGTTGGCTTAACAGCTTTCTGTCAGGCAGCTATGGCCGATCTGAAAGCAGAGGACGTGCTCATTTGTCCAACATTATCTCGAGCCCAAATGACATGACCATGCTGTGTCAATACTGCTGATACACAAGAGTGTCTCTGTAGGTTGGTCAGAATATAATAAGTAAACAGAAGAGAAGCAAAAGCACAAAAAATTAAAATGGAAGCTTTAGAAACTTTCAGTCGGGTGAAGACGTTTTTAATTCCTGTACTTGAGTAAAAGTAGGAATACCACAATGTAAAAATACTCCATTACAAGTAAAATGTAACGTATCTAAAAGTATAGAAGTATTATCATCAAAATATATTAAAGGTAGAAATTATTGTTATACAGAAAAATGCTCCTCCGTGAGTGATATTTTATACCCTGTTGCCAGTCTTTGTGCTAAGCTAACCATCTGCTGTCTGTAGCTTCATATTTAATGGACTTGTATGAGAGCGGTATTGATCTGCTCAGCTAACTCTGCCAGAGAGCAAATAAGGACATATCCCAAAATGTTGAACTATTCCTTTAAATACAGGACACGTGTAAATGTACTCAGTTCAGTACCCTAGAAAACTATTTCAGTTTGATACATTCTTGCTAAAGGGAAAACATAACATTATTTACATTTGATTTACCTGACTTTTTTTATTCACAATAACCTTGAATTCCTAGGATGTCAACATGTACAAGACTAGCAGTAAGCCATAGCGCACAGGCACAATGTCACACATACAGTATATCTATGTCCCTCGAATATTCAAGAACACGGCAACACTGCTCATGTGTCTCTTTCGATCTTCATCTTTTCTCAGCAGGCCTGTTAACTGTAGGTTTGTCTTCTTTGTGACAGCAGCACTCTCACTTTCTCCGTCTCTCTCCTCGTCCAGCTACTACGGTCTGACAGTGTGGTTCCCCGACATGATCAAGTACCTGCAGAAGCAGGATTACGCCTCGCGCACCAAGTTTTTTGCCAAGGAGAAAGTCGAACACGTCACCTTTAACTTTACCCTGGAAAACCAGGTCCACCGGCAGGGAGAGTACTTCAACGACAAGTGAGTCAGCTGCTTCCTCTCGTTTGCCTTGGCCTGTCGAACGAGGGCAGGCTCAGTTTGAATTACATTATGGTCAGCTGCCTTTTAGTCCAAGGTTGATTTTTATATTTTATACATCCAATACCTGATGGATGAATTTATTCACAAAGGTGTAAATTGGATAAACACAAACCAAATGAAAATATGAAAGCAGCTTTAGAAAAACTTTTTTAGTATTGCAAAGTATTGCTTTGATTGGATGAAAGCCCTGCAGACTTGTTCATGTTTAACAAGCCGGTCTATGATGTTTCCTTTGACCTTGCCTTTTCAACATGAACTCTGCATTAGATTTGAGTTGTTCAAATTCAAACAGCCCCCTCAATCTCCGTGCATCTTCCTTTTTGTCTCCCTCAACTCCCCGCTCCCATGCTCCATCTATTCATCGTCTCTTTATCTCCATTTCTTGATCCACAATCTCTGCGTGTGTTTGCTTGCAGGTTTATGAACCTGAAAATGAGATCCATGGTGTTTGAGGACTCGCTGTTCGAGGAGTGTTACTTTGAAGACATCACCTCCAGCAACACCTTCTTCAAGAACTGCACCTTCATTGCCACCCTCTTCTACAACACAGGTAGGATACACACACACACACACACACACACACACACACACACACCCACACACCCACACACACACCCACACACCCACACGCACACACACTCACACGCCCACAAAAACGGCATAATGTTTATAAAAAGTTAGGAAACTATTGCCTTACGTCAGTGAACACCAACAAACAATATTATAATCAACATTGACTATGTTTACATGTACAAAATATTCTGCCCTGATTCCAAAAAAAGACTATATTCCTACTAAGCTGTTTGCATTGCAAATGAAAATAAATATTTCCCTAATATTCCCGTTTAAATGCAGCTGTTCAATTTCCGATTAACAAAAGCGGTGGCGGACTCCCTCTTTCAAACAACTTCTCGGAAAGGTCGGCGTTGCGGTACTTGTGCTTATCTGAAAACGTTCCCGTCCAAGTCTTACATAATGTTTTAAAAAGTTGGTGTGTCTTTCCTTCCGATCAAAAATGTTGGCTTTTCTTTTGGGCATGCATCGCTGCAAACAATCCCACATGTCTTCATTGGAAAATGCTCCTTTCGGAATAAGGCCTCATTCGGAAAATCCAAACAGGAAATGCTGTTTACATGACCCATATCAAATTCTGAATATTGTCATATTCTGAATAATAGTGGAAAATAAGTGTGCATGTAAACATATTCATAGTTACAACGCAACAAAAAATGTAAATGTTCTCTTATAAATGGGACTCAAATGTGTGAATGAATGTATGACATCGACTTTCTACTTTAACTTAATTGTCCCCAAGGGAAATTTTGTCTTGCAGTCGGCTAAAACACACACAGACTTAAACCCAAAACATAATGTAATGCATAAAAAAAAAAAACATCAGGGTTGTCTTCAATCCACAAGTTGTGCTGTGTGGATGTGGTGTGGTGCAGAGAAATAAACCAAGTGTAAGCAAGCAAGCAGAGGAAGACAGAAGACTGGCTGCCTGGGTTTTCCAGAAAGATTTTACCTTTTATTCCCCCACAACTTACATCAGTTTGATGCAAAATAGTTTGACTTGAAAATGATTAAGTGAATAAATTCTATTTTGAAAATGTAAATGTGGTGTGAGCTGCGCATTGACCCTCCACTAGACTACTGCTAATAAACTATCATACATTGTTAGTGTGATCTCGTCTTCCCCTCTTCTCTGTGCTATTTATAGTATTTTGAAAGATTTCCTTATAAGTGGAGCTATTGGCACAGTTTCACTCGTTTGTGTTTGCTGTCTACAAATGCAATCTTATCAAGGGATTGTGTGAGTTAATTGTCGTCTGGTATCATGATGGATAAAAGATGGTGTCATCTGTTCCATTAAGACCTGTCCAATCTATTAACAATAGAATAGCTCTGACCGTCGTTTTGTATCTGAAAATATTCCGTTTTAGTGGACGCAGTATTTTCCTTCTTTTCTTCTCCTTATGTCTAAAAGAGGAGCACAATCAGCTCTGACTGTTTGTCAAAATGGCTCAATTACTCTCCTTTTCTCTCTCTGCGCTGGCTGACTGGCACTACACCAAATGCAGCATCGCAGGGCTGCAACGTCTCCTAGCAACCCAGGCTCAACCCTCCATTATTTCAGCTGTAAAATTGAGGAGCTGTCTCTCTACTCAAACTACACAATTGATTTTTCTCCTCCGAAATGACAACACAAGGTGTCAGATGTGGAAAGTTGATGAGAGTTGTGTCTTTGTACATCTTAGAAAAGGGCCACTGCCCCCTGTAGATTCAGCGGCTGCATCCACACAAACGCGGACATACAATAGCTATTTCAGCCAGACCTGCCGCTAGCTTTGTTAAGTGTTTGCAGTGTGAACACACGTCAAGCAATCACTCCCTGCTGCTATCAGTGCCGGCCAGGAGTTGCTCATTAGAATGGGAATTAGAAACGTGTTTGCTTATTAAGGCTTAGTCTGTCTTTGGGGCTCGGTGTTCAGAACTTAAGGCGGTCCGATAGTTGCCATAGTGTACCTTTATTGTCACAGTGCTGCATGATGGGAACAAAATGCAAAATGCAGTTGCAGTTGGACTGTACAGGTGTGACATAGCCCACTGCCCAGACATCGGTTCCCGGTCTGGGCAGTCCTTCTGTGTTTGCATGTTCTCCCCATGGCAGAGTTGGTTCTCTCCGGGTTCTCCGACTTCCTCCCACACTCCAAAGACATGCAACTCAGGTTAATTGGACTCTAAATTGCCCGTAGGTGTGAATGTGAGCGTGAATGGTTGTCTGTCTATATGTGCCCTGCAATGAACTGGCGACCTGTCCGAGGTGAACCCTGCCTTCGCCCAATGTCAGCTGGAATCGGCTCCAGCGCCCCGCGACCCTGAATAGTTTAAGCGGTTTGGAGAATGGAATGGAATTTCTGCTCTATATCTTGGGTGCGTTAAAAGTGATGAGTAATCTTAAATGATCTTAAAATCATTCATAAAACAATTAGGGGTGATGTGATGCAGTCTGTTAAAACAAGTGAGAAAACCCTGCTGCATTCTGTTAGTTGAAAGCAGTTTGTTGGCATTTGAAGGCTAAATCAGTACTCCCAAATTTCTGGCAGTGGACTTTATGTTGCCAGATAAAGAACCAATGAGACTGATAGGGTTTTGGGGACTGAACAATATCATTTCTGATTTTGAGTTATTGCGTTGAAGAAAATGTTGCACCATCCAACAGTTTACATCAGTGAGGCAGTTTAAAACAGCAGCGCAGCTTCTTGGGTTATCAGGCATGTAATACAAAATATTAAGGAACATAATAAAAGAAAAACAATGTTTGCGTTTTTTCAAATTGTTTCGAAAATCTTGACTTTGACTGTTGATAAAAGTATTGATGAAAGTTCATATGATCTAAAAATCTCAAACGTTTTACCATCACATACTTGCCCAAAGTATGTCCGTACCAGATTCCACATTTCACATTAAACGAATCAGAACAAATGCTGTGGCAACTTTACTTCCTGCAGATGTTGGAAGGGATTATAGTTACAAATGTTAATCAGTTAAGAAGATTAATCATCACTATGGGCATATTTTTCCCCCATCCTGTCAGAAAGTTTACTAATCAACCCCTTCATCTTTGCTCGCTTTCTGTCTCCCATCTCGCCATCCTCTACCCCCCCCCTCCCCCCCTTCTCCCCAGATCTCTTCAAGTACAGGTTGGTCAACTGCAAGCTCATCAACAGCACCTTCCTGCACAACAAAGAAGGCTGCCTGCTGAGTGACGTCAGTGATGAGAACAACGCCTACATGGTCTACTTCGTCAGTTTCCTGGGCACCTTGGCCGTGTTGCCAGGCAACATTGTCTCGGCGCTGCTCATGGACAAGATTGGACGGCTGAGGATGCTAGGTAATGTGAGCGCAGGGCCACGCCACTCATCACCATCAAGCTTCCATTGCTGTAGGGTAGTTCAGTGGCTGCTACTAGCAAGCTATTATAACATTTCATCAATAGGGCTGACTCGTAGCTATTTAGTTTGTATTGGTAAAAATGTACCATTTTGCATCTTAACAATACAACACAATACAATAGGTGTTTGCTTTTGGCCCTCCAATGGAAAAAGTCACCCCTGATTTGAGGGACTTTATAAATTAACTATAGCCATTGATTTCATCTATTGAGGCAGAGACATGGTCGGCCCACGTAAAAAGTGGACTAACAAATCTAATTGTGGAGTTATAAATTACATCTGGAGGCTGATGCAAACATACTGTAGATATTACTGTAATCTAGGTCTGAGAGAAGATTTGCTTCCACAGCTCAATATTTGCACGATCTGAAAAACAGTTCAACTCCACCCCTTAATTATCAATAACTCTTTGACATGCACTCTCAAGGTTTGCCATTGATCCTACATTGGACATTGTTTTTTTTTGTCTGCACAACAGCTGAATGATATGGACAGAGCACTAATGGGACCATGTTTATTACGCTTTCCTGGTCTTACATTTCAGAAGAACAGATTAATGCTAATTTTCACTTGATATATGAAGGATTTCCTTCCTTTCTTCATACGTCAATCTTTCCCTCCACATATCTCTTTCTCCCTTTGTCTACCTCCAGCGGGCTCCAGTGTGATCTCTTGCATCAGCTGTTTCTTCCTGTCCTTTGGCAACAGCGAGTCAGCCATGATTGCTCTGCTCTGCCTGTTCGGGGGAATCAGCATCGCTTCCTGGAATGCCCTGGATGTGCTGACCGTCGAGCTCTACCCCTCTGACAAGAGGTAAGCATGTTAGGCATGCCCTGAAACCGCCTTGACACCGTGAAGACACGGTCAGTGGTGCTGAATGACGTGTCAGATGATGTCATAGGAGTCGCCCGACAGTTATTGGTTGGCTGACAGGGATGGATGACATTGTGGCGTGAATTCATTGGTGGTGCACGTGCTCTAAAGCACCCAGTTGTCCACCTAATTGGTTTTAGTAGGATGTGCCCCCAATGCGATGCAACCTTAATGCAACCCAATATAAGATATGAGTATTTGTGGAACATAATTCAGGCCTTTTAGCAAAGCAAGAACATGAATCTTTTGTGTTGCCTCGCTTGAGCTTTCCAGTTTTCATTTTAGGAGCTGTAGCTCCATCTTGAGGATATATAGAGTGCCTGCAGCCTTTACAATGAATTAGGAGTAAACGCAGACTCACTTTAACTGTTAATATCAGAAATAAAATGTCTGTATTTGGGATACAAAGTGAAAGATGAATCTTCTGTTGCTCTATAAGTCCACTTTGGCTGTTTTTTTTATTCTTTCTTAATACATTATCAAACAGCAGACAATCACCTGACTCTTTACTCTTCATCTGCCCCCTCTCTTTTCTCAGAACCACGGCGTTTGGATTCCTCAACGCCCTCTGTAAATTAGCGGCTGTTTTAGGCATAAGCATCTTTACCTCCTTCGTCGGTATCACCAAGGCTGTGCCCATCCTCTTTGCCTCGGGGGCGCTGGCGGCGGGCAGCTTTCTGGCCCTCAAACTACCAGAGACGCGGGGTCAGGTGCTGAAATAGTGTGGTGCCAACAACTTTCTGGAGGGGGGGGGCAGAGGAGTTTTCACCACACTGTGAACAAACAGCTCAAGAGCCCTCCAAATCCTTCCCTCTAACCCCTCTCTCATAACGATAGAGCAAACGCAGAAGAGCGACGCAGATCTGCTGTAAATATTTGGGATTGCCGATTATTAGACAGGCCTGATTTAAAGGTTGAGCTGAGACAAAAGTAAGTAACAAAAGTGATATTAAAATGTTCAGTGAGAGCATGACATTTCATCCCCCTGCAATATAATAGTAAATTTAGATGCGGCCCCCCTAATATAAGTACATACACCTGGGGTTGGAGGTCAGGGGATGGGGGTTCTTGCTAATGAGCCATGAAAATAGACTCATAGAAATAACCACTAGCCATTGTTCCAGAGTTCTCTGTAGTCACCTCCATTCTTCTGAGCAAATTCAACTCAACATCAAGTCTTGAGTACTTTGGCATTGTTGGACATAGAATCAATAATGCGACATTTTATGCCTTGATTTGAAGCATTTTTGACTTTGCAGGGTAAAACCAAGACACAACTCTCTTGGCAAAGACCTGTCCTCATTCTTTATCTCCTGAGGTCTTGTGTTGGTGTTCAAACTAACTGCCATTTTATAGATTATAGAACATTCCAGGTTTGCTTTTGCTATTAAGAGTGCGATGAGGAGATCAATCGAGCCCCATCTCCCTTTAAAGTGTTGTTTCCGATCACCTCCAAACAGCAGTGAGATCATTCAAACCAGTTTATGGACACGTTCCCCATGCCAAGTGGAAATTGTGTGCAGTCATGATCACCATTTCCTTGCAAAGATTAGGCAGTTTGTTCCATTTAAAGCACAACCATTTGCCAGTGGGAATGCCCCTGACATTTTCTTGACCTGATGAAAATGTTCAGAATCTCACACTCAATCACCATTTTTCAATCATACCGTATCTCCCTTTGTAAGAAATGCCTTTTTAGTACCTCTCCTCCCAGGCTTACAGTATGTTTGTCTCTAATGATATATGTTTCGGAGGGTGTTATGCATGTCACAAAGTATGTATGTAAATTTATGAAAACTCAGAGTACAACATGTAAATGGCGTACGGGACAAGTTCGCTCTTCCATTAGTCCGGCTCAAGTCCCCATAATATATTTGACTTTTCCTGCCTACAAAAGAAAGCAAAGTGCTTTTATTTTGCTATTGGCAGCAGGGACACCATGAAAGTTGATGAACCCAACCAAACTCTCCCTTAGAGCACACTCCACAAGATGATCTTAAGACGAAAGTCTCCCTTTATTACTTAAAATTACACCCACACGTAGAGGAAAAACAGGGAACCACAAGAGATGAAAAGGCTACTCTTTTAGTTTTCAAGGCTTCAGTGCAGGCGTGTGAGAGATCACGGATAAACTATAATCTAATTGTTTGTGTGAACTGAATGTTTATATTAATGTGAGCGTGCTTCTTAGTGCAATATTGAACCTCCGTGCAATATTGGGATTTTCATTTATTTTTTAATGTCTTTTACCATTTCATATTTGGCAAGCACTATTCTGATTTGTGAACGTCTGTGGGGTAGATGTCTTTTATTGATAACTGAACACGGTGTGAAAACATACAGGACTTAAACTGTTTATTTTTTTTGCTCTTGGATGAAGACAGGCTGATAAGTTTGATTTTAGCATCAGTAGAGTCAACATGAAAATTGTTGAAAAATACTGCACCCAAAGTTGAGTTGTTCTATTTTAAATTCTCCCAATTTGGGATGTCCTTGGGGAACATAACATGTTGAACAGTGAGGATTAATTGGCAGTGGGAAAGGATTATTCTGCTAGTGAGGGATTTTGAGTGCATTGGAGAGTTGCGTTTACTTGTGCTTTATTATACAAATGTAGCTAGATATAACACGAGATCCACCATAGAGAACTCACTGCTAAGGGCTGATTATCATATATCCCACACTGGTAACAGCACAGAGTGCTGGTGAATATTATCGCCACATTCCCCCTGATCTAGAAAAGCAAGGGTGATGTGTTCACAATTGCATGATGAAACAAAAAAAAACAAAAAAACAATCATTAACATGTCAGATTAACAAAAAAGTGTTTGCCCAAACTGCCATTTTGTAGGATAGCAGCCATACGTAGACTCAAGACAGTTGAATAAATAGACAACCCATTGCACTAAATGTACACCGTCGTACATGCACAATTGTGAACGCCTTGAGTTCTTCAAGACACAATCGGATGCAGCCTTGCTAGTGATTTCATGGAGAACAAGGTGAGTGTTTAGCAAGAGCACAAAGACCAAAACCTACCAAGTGACAAGATTGTGAACACGAGTGCAGTTGTGAACATATACAGGTGCTTCGAGCTTTGAAGACCTGCCCCTTGCATTTCGCTCCCTCCGACCTCACACTGATCTAACTCCAAATTTGACATCCGACCCATTATCTTTGAGTGTGCCATGAGTACCACTTCTCATTAATTATTGCCAAATATTTTGTATGGCCTGAGTTTACACATTACACCATCAATTCTCCGTTATAGATATGAATATATGTAAATAAAAGTACTTATAATGTAACTAATAAGATAGCTCTTCAAACCTTTTGACCCCCTGGAAGCAGATTGCAGTCAGTGTTTGTAGGCCTTCAGCCACCGATCATGTGAAACGAGAACAACTGGACTTATTATGGTGATGCAGACTTTTCACAAGAGTCCAGGTGTGTTTTCTCTTGTTTTAAAACAGCAAGACGTGATGGCTTCAGAAGCCCGAATGCCCAGCAAGTCAGGAAACAAAATTTGCCCGGATTCCCTCCCAAGAGCACATTGATAGTATATAAATGCACATTAACTGTACTAAAAGCTGCGCGTCAGCAGTCCTCTTCTCTGTGTGTCGTCCTGTGTCACCCATGAAATTTAAGAACAACGATGTCAAGATAACTGTTGTACTTGCTCCACGTGAGCTGCTGTTAAAGCGCGGTAACCTGTCTCAGTGACTCGGTTCAGGCTCCTTCCAAGTTCAAATCGTCTCTCGTAGATACATATCTTAGCTTATGTTACAGGGTTTTTTTCTATAATTAACTTGTTGCCTGAGCAACGGTCAATCGTGAGTGCAAAAAGTTTAACAAAGCAATAAGTGTTTGGGTATTTGTCTCTTATTCTCTTCTTTGAAGCTATTGGGAATTAGAGGACATTACTATATGCTGGCCTTGTCAACTAAAATGCTGTTTGTTGGCTTAATAATGACACAGGACTCTAACAGCGAACATCCGTGTGTACTCTCGAAAACAACCCTAAGTCTTGAGGCTTTTGTCAATAAGATTGCATTGCCATTAATTAAATGTAACAAAGAATTTATCACCTTTGTCATTGTACTGTGCTGTAGAAACTGTAGTTGATTGTTTGTAAGTATAGAAATTGTTTATGGAACCATGAATATAAAATAAAGACTAAAAAAAAAGAAAAAAAAGTGTAAATGAACAATGCTGTATGTTGTCTTTGATTTTGTGTATTTTGTAAATGAGAATGAAATATAAGTAAATACATCAATGTTAAATACCGGTTATGAATCATAGTTAGCCTAAATGTGACAACATCAGTTCTGTTAAAAGGTGTGTGAGATTCTTTTCTTATATTTTCTCATTGTTGATTTTTGATTGGGTTTGCACTCTGCTGTGCAACTGACCCCTTTGGAATCACAATGGATAACAAAGAACCATGAAATAAATAAAAATAAACAAAAGTCCATCTTTGTCGTTTCTTCACGTCTACGACTATAAATATTGTTTGGCGTTTACAGACAGGACAAGTTCTCAACATCCTGCCGCTGCCAGCGATACTGCTCTGGGACTACAGGACGTTCCTTTGTCTTTATTATTGTTTTCGTGACAAGAAGTTGACTAAACAGCTGTTGGACCAGATACAGGTGTATTTAACCAAAAATCACACCTTGATTGCAAACACCTGATCTCCATTTGATATAATATGCAACTTTTGTGAAAGAGACTCCACTAATGATGCGAGGGATGTTTAAAGCAATCGATTCCATTTTTTTTTTTTAAATAAAGAGATTTGTTTTCATTGTCATTCAAAGCCAGTTGTTTTGCCACTGTAAAAAAAAACTCATTACATCTGCGTGTTGAAAAAGATAAGACGTGGAAAAGCGTAAGATGGATGAATACAGTTCTGCCATACATTTTATTATAATTAGAGATCAAAACTATGTACAAATTAAAAACTTTGCAGAAATAATCCTTTTATCAGATTGCTGCTGTCACCCTATAGCTTCAGTACATGATGGCGGAGTGCAATAAATAAGTGTAATAATAGAAAATAATAATTGAATGTTCCCGCTTTACACACTCTTCTCTTGCTGTTCCTCGTCTCAGATTAAAGTAATGTATTCCAAACGAAACGGTACTAACGTTACTGAAACCAATCTCGCCTTGAATATAGACAAGCAAATGGTTTTAATGAGAGTTCCTGCTCTGTGTTGCACACAATCTTCTCTTGCTAAGATGGCGACATCTGCTGGCCATTTCAGCATTACACACATTAAAGGGGCATGGTTTATTTAGAAAATTCTATTTGAGTGAAAGCGATGTAATTGTGCTTAAAGCTTACATATTAAGATGCTATTTTTTTTAGAAGTGTGTGCATAGTTCCATTTTGTGTATGTATGCAATGGAGAAAAACTGCAATAGAGCAACTTTATCCGCAAATATCGCCACAGACACCCAGTTCGTAATACTGCCAATATATAAATATTGCAATACTTTCATCAGTGGGCTGTATGCCCCATCACCATTCCCTTCCCTCCCTTCAGCGATAGACTCATTTACTCTAAATTAAAATCGTCAAGATTGTCACTTAGTAGTAACTCATGCAAAATAAAATTATTTTAAAAAAAAACAATGGTTCAACAGTGTTCAACCTAGATTTAGACGAAGTGGCATTCTGACCACAGATTACATACATCTCTCTCTCTCTCACACTACCAGCGTGTAAACGACAGCGTCCATAGGAGGAAATGGTGGTCAACTTCTCCATTCAACTCTGTTCGTAATACAATAATACTGTGTAGCAACGCTAGCGTCATACTAGTTTACATAATACAATAAGAACGGTGGACTTTGCACGTGACGCTGCGTCCTTTTTTGTTTACTTTTACCAACGCGACGCAGAGACCACGTGACCAGAAACGGTGCCTTTGATGAAGATGCCGACACATCTGACGTCATCTGAAAGAACGCTATGACGCATTATGCCTTTGAGGTTCGCAGCAGAAGTAGCAAGGGGGGGGTCTGAGCTATGCACACAATAAGTCCCAGAGTAGGAAAGGGTCGTACAGTGGATAGATGAACATATATCAGATAACACAATCAAATATTTTAAAACTTCAACTTAAAACTCTCTTCATCCGTCGATATGCCGATTTTACATTTGGGCCTAGTTGCGGCTCCTTTCATCGCCAGAGCTGCTGCTGGTCTTATCAGTTCTGGTCTGGGACTTAATCGCCCCAGTTCACCCCCAGTAAACCCAGCAGAAACTGTGCCCCATGAATCTCCTCTAGACGAAGGCGGACCTCCACCAGCTCAAACAGACTTTAAGAGCAAAAACTACAGCAAACTCAAGTCGCTGCATCAGAACAGCGTTTCTACTGTTGTCGGATGGTCTTCTCAAGTGAAGGAGAGAGCCAGGAACCGTATCAGAACACTTGACCCAGAGCCAACACGATCTGTTGGCAATGGGTCGGAAGGAATTACAACAGCAAGACCTGCTGCTGTATTTTCCACGATCAGTGCAAGATCTGGTCTGGGACTTGATCGCCCCAGTTCATCCACAGTAAACCCAGCAGGAACTGTGCTCCATGAATCTCCTCTAGATGAAGGCGGACCTCCACCAGCTCAAACAGACTTTGAGAGCAAAAACTACAGCAAACTCAAGTCGCTGCATCAGGACAGCGTTTCTACTGGTCTGGACTATCTGAGTAATGAAACCCAGCAGGACAGCACCTCTGTGATTCACAGGACAACTTCTGGCAGCGAGAGGGTGAGGGCTTCTCCTTTAGCCCTCGCCTTGTCTCTGTGTGTGTGTGATTCTTTACCAGTGAATGAGAGAGCCTTGGTAAACATCCCATTACTTGACCCAGAACCAGAGCCAGAGCCAGAGCCAGCACCGCCTGTTGGCAGATGGTCAGACAGAATTGCAGCAGTACTTTCCACAGCCCAAGTAAGGTTTGTAGCTTTTTATTGTGGGATCAGAGCAGCTGTTGTGTTCTTTGCCCAAACAATAATTGCAGCTTCTTTTCACAGGACAACAGCAAGCATTGCAACTTTGTTTGCCATGACCATAGCAATAATTGTTGGTGGTTATGACATGACCAGAGCAATAATTGTTGGTGGTTATGACATGACCAGAGCAATAATTGTTGGTGGTTATGACATGACCAGAGCAATAATTGTTGGTGGTTATGACATGACCAGACCAATAATTGTTGGTGGTTATGACATGACCAGAGCAATAATTGTTGGTGGTTATGACATGACCAGAGCAATAATTGTTGGTGGTTATGACATGACCAGAGCAATAATTGTTGGTGGTTATGACATGACCAGAGCAATAATTGTTGGTGGTTATGACATGACCAGAGCAATAATTGTTGGTGGTTATGACATGACCAGAGCAATAATTGTTGGTGGTTATGACAGGACCAGAGCAATAATTGTTGGTGGTTATGACATGACCAGAGAAATAATTGTTGGTGGTTATGACAGGACCAGAGCAATAATTGTTGGTGGTTATGACATGACCAGAGCAATAATTGTTGGTGGTTATGACAGGACCAGAGCAATAATTGTTGGTGGTTATGACAGACCAAGCAATAATTGTTATGACATGACCAGACAATAATTGTTGGTGGTTATGACATGACCAGAGCAAATTGTTGGTGGTTATGACATGACCAGAGCAATAATTGTTGGTGGTTATGACAGGACCAGAGCAATAATTGTTGGTGGTTATGACATGACCAGAGCAATAATTGTTGGTGGTTATGACAGGACCAGAGCAATAATTGTTGGTGGTTATGACAGACCAGAGCAATAATTGTTGGTGGTTATGACATGACCAGAGCAATAATTGTTGGTGGTTATGACATGACCAGAGCAATAATTGTTGGTGGTTATGACAGGACCAGACCAATAATTGTTGGTGGTTATGACAGGACCAGAGCAATAATTGTTGGTGGTTATGACATGACCAGACCAATAATTGTTGGTGGTTATGACATGACCAGAGCAATAATTGTTGGTGGTTATGACATGACCAGAGCAATAATTGTTGGTGGTTATGAGAGGACCAGACCAATAATTGTTGGTGGTTATGACAGGACCAGACCAATAATTGTTGGTGGTTATGACATGACCAGACCAATAATTGTTGGTGGTTATGACATGACCAGAGCAATAATTGTTGCTGGTTATGACATGACCAGACCAATAATTGTTGCTGGTTATGACATGACCAGAGAAATAATTGTTGCTGGTTATGACATGACCAGAGCAATAATTGTTGCTGGTTATGACATGACCAGAGAAAGAATTGTTGCTGGTTATGACATGACCAGACCAATAATTGTTGCTGGTTATGACATGACCAGAGAAAGAATTGTTGCTGGTTATGACATGACCAGAGAAAGAATTGTTGCTGGTTATGACATGACCAGAGAAATAATTGTTGCTGGTTATGACAGGACCAGAGCAATAATTGTTGCTGGTTATGACATGACCATAGAAATAATTGTTGCTGGTTATGACATGACCAGAGCAATAATTGTTGATGGTTATGACAGGACCAGAGCAATAATTGTTGCTGGTTATGACATGACCATAGAAATAATTGTTGCTGGTTATGACATGACCAGAGAAATAATTGTTGCTGGTTATGACAGGACCAGAGCAAGAATTGTTGCTGGTTATGACATGACCAGAGCAAGAATTGTTGCTGGTTATGACAGGACCAGAGAGAGAATTGTTGCTGGTTATTACAGGACCAGAGCAATAATTGTTGCTGGTTATGACAGGATCAGAGGAAGAATTGTTGTTTGTTATTACAGGCTCATAACTCGTATTTACAACCTCACTCAGGAAAACCCGCTGTTTATTGGGTTTATAGTTTTTGGTTGTTGGTGCTTTGTAGAGTGTCAAATAGCAATTTGGCAATTTTTGACCAGACTGTAACAGCAATACTTTCGGATGTTCTTACAGCTTTTTTGAAGCTGTTACAGCATCTCTATGTTTTCCCTTGGATTGGGTTTACTCCGGGTGCTCCGGTTTCTTCCCACACACAAATGAAATAAAAAAAAAAAGCGAGAGAGAATTGTTGCTGGTTATGACAGGACCAGAGCAATACTTGTTGCTGGTTATGACATGACCAGAGAAAAAATTGTTTCTGGTTATGACAGGATCAGAGCAAGAATTGTTGTTTGTTATTACAGGCTCATAACTTGTATTTACATCCTCACTCAGGAAGACCCACTGTGTATTGGGTTTATAGTTTTTGGTTGTTGGTGCTTTGTAGAGTGTCAAATAGCAATTTGGCAATTTTTGACCAGACTGTAACAGCAATACTTTTGGATGTTCTTACAGCTTTTTTGAAGCTGTTACAGGATCTGTATGTTTCCCCTTGGATTGGGTTTACTCCGGGTGCTCCGGTTTCTTCCCACACACAAATGAAATTAAAAAAAAAGCGAGAGAAAATTGTTGCTGGTTATGACAGGACCAGAGAGATAATTGTTGCTGGTTATGACAGGACCAGAGCAATACTTGTTGCTGGTTATTACAGGACCAGAGCAATACTTGTTGCTGGTTATTACAGGACCAGACCAGCAATTGTTGCTGGTTATTACAGGACCAGACCAATAATTGTTGCTAGTTATGACAGGATCAGAGCAAGAATTGTTGCTAGTTATGACAGGATCAGAGCAAGAATTGTTGTTTGTTATTACAGGCTCATAACTTGTATTTACATCATCACTCAGGAAGACCCGCTGTGTATTTGGTTTATAGTTTTTGGTTGTTGGTGCTTTGTAGAGTGTCAAATAGCAATTTGGCAATTTTTGACCAGACTGTAACAGCAATACTTTTGGATGTTCTTACAGCTTTTTTGAAGCTGTTACAGGATCTGTATGTTTCCCCTTGGATTGGGTTTACTCCGGGTGCTCCGGTTTCTTCCCACACACAAATGAAATAAAAAAAAAAGCGAGAGAAAATTGTTGCTGGTTATGACAGGACCAGAGAGATAATTGTTGCTGGTTATTACAGGACCAGACCAATAATTGTTGCTGGTTATTACAGGACCAGAGCAATAATTGTTGCTGGCTATGACATGACCAGAACAATAATTGTTTCTGATTATTACAGGATCAGAGCAAGAATTGTTGTTTGTTATTACAGGCTATAACTTGTATTTACATCCTCACTCAGGAAGACCCGCTGTGTATTTGGTTTATAGTTTTTGGTTGTTGGTTCTTTGTAGAGTGTCAAATAGCAATTTGGCAATTTTTGACAGCAATACTTTTGGATGTTCTTACAACTTTTTTGAAGCTGTTACAGGATCTGTATGTTTCCCCTTGGATTGGGTTTACTCCGGGTGCTCCGGTTTTTTCCCACACACAAATGAAATGAAAAATTTCAAACGTAAAAATATGCAAGTAAGGATTCAGTTTTTTTTTTTTTTTTTAGTTGACACTGTTCAAAAAAGGGAAAGCGTTCACAAAAAGTGTTGGAAATGAATAATTTGTTAAAAAGATTATGTTGACTTTTCATTCATTTTGTATTCCTTCTGACATTATTGTTTTTAAACTACCCAACCCAGTGTGTGTGCCGTCACTTCCGGTACCAGAGACGCAACTGGCTTACAAGGTGAGTAACTGTAGTTCACTAAATTCACTCTACACGTTTGCTTCATTACACGTTTGCTTATTACACTTAAACTTCATGACTCGGTTAAGTGTAATAATAAACACGGACCGAAACATGAGCCTTTATAGATGTGTTCTAGATTACGTTCTCAGTTTTCTTACTTATTGGGTGTTTATTGTGCTAAAACTAGCAGACGAGCAGTGGATTAGCCACCAAGCTATCAGAATAACAGGCACATTCCCGGTATTAAAAGTTGCAGTTGCATGTAACGTTGACTGGATTTATTCTGCCATTCACTGGAGTGGATGACAAAGGCTTAGCTAACGTCAACCGGTAACGTTAGTCGGGTTTGCTTCCTGCAGGTTGTAGCTAACGTTAGTTGTCGTGAATTAGCATAACGTTAATCTTCGACGCTTTGCAGTGACGTCTGACACATGTGTTGGTCATTTTATTTCAATACAATTCTGCCTTATTGTATACGGTTCAGTTTTTGACATGGTCTCAGTTATGTTTACTATGGAGGTCTTAGTTAAAGGTGGCGTTGTCTAGTTAAGTTAGGTCACTTTGGTGGTGTTACATTTAAATGTGTCCCCCTTTGAGACAGAACATTTCGTATTTTACCTTAGTTCCAACAATCAGCAGCTCTCAGATGAGGCTTAAAAAGGCAGAATAAGAACGAACAGAGAGCTGTGTTTCAACAATGACCAGGCTAATATATTAATAATTTTCATTATTATGGTACATAAAATATATCACAATCAGAATGTTAGAAGTACAACGGACAAATGGCTAATATAATGAAACCGCTCTGGCCATGAAGTTGATTCTCTTCTGAAGAGACTTTCTTAGGTTTGAGGCATTAGTGCAGCAGGTGACCTGTGATCCATTCGGGACGCACTGATCCAGCTTTTTCTCTTCTAAATTAGTTTCTAGTTCTTCATCTCAGGGTATCTGCAAATAACATGCAGTGTTTTTAATACGCCCCAAAGCTTGTTATGAAATCATTATGCCTACCACAGCACGAATAGCTTTCCGTTCATTAAATAGCACGTCACCTGTAATTTGTACCCATCTGGCTTTCATAGGTGGTCTCCTGCCACGACCTCCGATGCTTCCTACTGTCCTCCGCTGTGTTCGGCCCATCTCTACCAATCTTGCCTCTAACCGGCCTCTGGCCCACTTCAGACCACACATGGATCCAGACCAGAGCCGGCCCGTTGAGAGGTCTATAAGAACCAAACTGACCGACAAACTCAAGCCGGACCACTTAGAGGTCCACAACGAAAGCCACATGCACGCCGTGCCCCCCGGCTCCGAATCCCATTTCCGTGTTCTGGTTGTCAGCTCGCAGTTTGAGGGTCTGCCCTTGATACAGCGCCACCGTCTGGTTAATGAGGCTTTGAAAGAGGAGTTGAGTGGCTGCATTCATGCACTGGCAATCCAGGTAAAGACTCCTGAGCAGTGGGGAAGCAACCCCTCCCTGGCGAAGAGTCCGCCTTGCATGGGAGGCTCAAGGGGTGATCACACGGTGGAGGAGAAACTGAAGGCCGGCCGGGAGTGAAGGGTTGTGGACTGAGAAGCTTATGGACTGAACTGTGAAGAAGGCAGGTGAATGCTTGAGGAGAGGCATAACGATCAATGTCATTAATTTAATGGCAGCCAGGGTTCTGTTGCAGACTTCAATACAAAAATGGGTTCATATGGTTATTCTATCACAATAAAACAAGCATTGTAAACACTCAATCAGCAATGTGTTTTAGAGGTACATTTTGTGCAGTTAAACAAATGTTATAAAGGCCCGTATCACTCCAGGTGTTCACAGGTATTTTGCACTTATTGAATACAATACAGAGGAAGTAATGTGAGGTCTTTCCACATCAGTGCTCCTGCTAATATCTCGGTCTGTGGTTTCAGATTGATGGTGTATAGTAATTTTATTGTCAGAAAAGCCCCTATTGCCTGAACAGTAATAGTGTTTTATAAGGACCAGAGGTGAAGATTTGATGGTTAAGAATGCATTTCTGCTAGTGAATTAAAATAAACAGTTTTCTTAAAAAAAAAAAATACATTTCTGCAAATCATGATTGAAAGTTTATAAAACTGATAACCAGGCAGGAATTTATTAAAAAGGAACTCTTTACACATGCAGGGTCATACTTGAATTCACTTACAGTGGTCTTTACGAAAGATATTTGAACCTGTGAACTGTATCGAACTGAAACAACGAGGCACTGTCGTTCACATTCAAGTTACATTACATTTAGCTGACACTTTTATCCAAAGCGACTTACAATAAGTGATTCAACCATGAGAATTCAAACCCAGAACAACAAGAATCAAGAAAGTACAATTTCCTCAAGAAAGCCAAACTACCTAGTGCTATAAGTAAGTGACATTTAAGTGCTACTAAAGTCTCAAGTCTTAAGAAACCGGTCCCACACCTTCATTTAAAGGGTAGTTTTCCAGTATATCTAAATAAAATACTCGCATGACAATATGCAATAGTTATTGATCGCTGATGATTCGCTGTTTTCAGGATCTTCATCTGCAGTGACCAACAACAGTATTCATGGTCATGTGAGTGTTAAGACAGCCTGCTAAACATCTGAACCTTTCCTTTTAACCCCTTCTTCAAGATTTGATATAACAGCATTATTTGTTCTGCTCAAAGCAAAGGAATTACGTCAGTCGTGGTACATTTATATCTAGGTGTCTATAAGCCTTGTATGCCTTCCACAGGAATGTCACCCTGTTGGTCAAATGTTTTGAATATAACTTTTTACAGACATCCTTCTATAAGGCCCAAATAATCACTTAACATCTTTATAATGATATATAATAGTTGGAAAAACAACAACCCAGTTGTGCTTATTTATATCAAAACCATCTCAAATAACAGTGTAATGGAATTCCTAATTAACAATAATTCAACAAGTTGTGCCAAAACCTGTTTTTGTGCTGTATGACGGACTATTGGTTAAAGTAATCGACATATTGGGAGAATAATGTCAGTACCGCTGGCTCAACACACGAGGGCAGTATGTGAACAAGCAAACTAAATTGGGTGAGTTGGCTGATGAATACAAGATGTCTTCATTATTCACCTAGAAGTCAAATGTTTTGTTTTTTTTCTTCTCATGATTGTACATGTAGTCTTAGTAAAAAAAACACAATATACTGATAAAGTAATGCGAGTAATCCTGGGACTAATGTGCGAGAACCACCCTATGAATTAGATAAATTAAATAAAATCTAAATCCAATATCAAATATTTTAGTTGACAAAAAAAAGGACCCCAAAAACACTGACAAAAAATGTCGACAAAAGTTTTGATACAATAATCGTATCATTCTATTAACAATTGCTCAATTATAATTTATTGGATCATGATTATTAGAGCTTCTCAACAATTGTCTGAACAAACCAGAGGACAAAAGTACAAAGTGTTCGTCCGTTTGTTCTCGGAATGACACACTCTTTGCTGCACGTGTGTGTGTGGGTGGGCGTCTATTCCTGTCTTGGGTTTGTTTGTGTCACCATGAAGGTCTTCTCGTCCTGCCCTCAAAGCCTGATGACGGCCAAAAATCACTCCTCAAGCCTGTGAGAGTGATGAGACAACAAATATATGCCAAAAATTGTTGGAGGGAGTCTTAACAAACAACGATCCTTTACCCCAAATATCATTCATCTACAAGATTGATCTGCTCCGGATCATTTAAAAACAGAAATATGTCCAGATTTGAATGAGACGGCGCACCGCAGAGCCAAAGCAAAAAGCGATTGAAAGTTATTCTGAGCTGATAGAGACAGGCCTTCAGCGGAATGTGGCGTGACCTCAAGGTAACGCATGTCGTCTTCTACAATCATCCTCCGCCTGGAATTGACAGCCTGTCAGGCCTCACAAAAGGCCCCGGTGAAGAGGGTGAACAACTGGTGTCACTGGTTTGGAAAAAGGAAAACAGTAACACAACCACTTTATGACCCCTGCTCGCCCATTAGAGCCCAGGCCTAAGGGGGCAAGACGCAAGGTCGAGGCTGTGGGAGAAAGCAATAAGCCGCGCCGCACTGCCCCGGGACCCGCAGACTGTCTCTGCCGACGAGATTTACGTGTCACTATTCCAGGTGCTGTTATGATGGAGAGGGAAAAGACGTCAAGTCGTCAAGGGTGATGAGGTGGAGTGCAGAGACTTGTCTTGCACTTAAAAGGTTGAGACTGTTTTACATGTGAGTAGTACATCACCTTTTTTTTTTTTTTTTTAAGTCTGTGGCGGTTATACAACAAAATAACAGGGTCGGTCAGGCCACCTTTGTGACTTGTTTGGGCCAGAGGTGGAATTGCAAATGCTCTAATTGACTTTCTTTTTTGTGCACTTTTTTTTTTTGCTGTTTTTTTGAGCATATTCTTAGGTAATCTACTACTTTTGGCATTAAAAAAAAAAAAAAAAAGGCGGCAGTTTGAGAGTAGCCTACAGCTGTGCAATTAAGGCCGAATCAGGAGGAGAGTCCACTTAAGTTTGTTTTTAACTTCGCAGAGCAGTCTGTGAGAAATCGTTCTCGGGGTGATGATCAGTGGGACTTAATTAAAAGCCAGTTTGGGCCCTTCACGCTAATGTACTCTGTGTTGTCTTTAAAAAGGCTGCTTCCCCTCTTGAGTAGTAATCTTCCACTTGAGTAACACTAATGTCAAGTAACAGTACTTTTATATGATAATACAGTACTCTGTCCAGCCTGTGTTATTGGTTGCTTATGCAGGAGACGTTGTGCACTATGTAAGAGTCTATTTAGATGCTATTGCTCAGTGTAATGAAGTGTGTCAGTGTCATAAAAAGGGGAAGTTTTAATAGCAGAGTGGCCATTTATGAATATTTCTCATTAAACCCAGCTAATTAAAAAGCTAAATTAAAGTTTATACATACACAAGCTGTTATGTGTACATTATTAAACTAAGAGTGTTTTTCCATTATAGGATGGCATGTTCATGAATGGTTTAAGATGTTAGTTAATTTTGGTTCACCAGTGGTGGAGGAAGTACTCGGGTCCTTTTATGTAAAATTACCAATACAACAATGTAGAAATACTCCATTACAAGCTAAAGTTTTGCATTCAAAATGGATGTAAAAGTACCATTAGAAAAAGTATTCACCCTGCAGAAAACTGGCTCCTGTGAATTATTATTATTATATACTACAGTTTTAATGCTGATGCATCAATGTGTGTAATCAGCGTTTCACTGTTGCTGACATACAGTTTGGTAGTTTAGTCCAGTGGTTCCAAATCCACGATCCGGGGCCCTCCAAAGAGGTTGTGAGATGATGAATAGGTGAGAAACTAATAACTTTTGCTACATACATTTATATCTGTCCTTTGGACTTTAGTGAAAACCTTTCTTTTTTCATGAAATATTGGAAAATTCAAAAGATTTCAGATGAAACCATCTGAAAATCACTCTTTGGTGGGACTGCTAACCACTTATTGACATCTGAAATGTGACAGGGGGTCACAAGCCAAAAAAAGTTTATCATAATTATTTATGTAAAATATGAATCTGTAAATTAACTACACCTGTCAGAGAAATACACTAGAGTAATGTTTCCCTTTTTGAAATGTATTGAAATAGTATTGAGTAGCATGAAATGAAAATGCACAAATAAAGTACTTTACAGTACTTGAGTAATTGTTGAAAGGCCAATCAATGTCATTCCCACATTGGGGATGGACACGATAACGTAATTATATAAAATAGCTCTACAATATCATAAATAAGCTTGACTTATATTTACCAGTTCTTGTAGACACTTTGTATTTGTGTTGTCAACGTAATGGTTTTGCATTTTTACTGTGAGGACTTCCTTTAATTTGTGCACTGTACCAGCTCATGCAGAGTTCATTTACAGTGGACCAGCACACCGAGCCTCTTCTACCATGGCCGTACTGTGATGGATCGCTCTCCGGTCCCAGGTCTGGCCCATTTGGCCTGGAGGGTGCAGCAGGTCAGTGGGAACCCACCTTGGCAGCGCTGCCTCTGCGTCAGAGCCCCGGGACAGATGGTGCCAGGCTGGGCTGAGACCTCGGGCAGGCCAGGGTTCCCGCGATGAACAGCCTCTGATTTACGCTGCGGCTCCGGACCTCGGGCATGGGTGCGGGGGGCTCCTTCTGCGCAGCTGACCCCTGCTGGTTGCAGGGTCATCCATCGGGAGAGAGAGGGAGGGAGGGAGAGGGGTGGGGTACTACGACAAATGGGTGTCTGAGAAAGGGTGGTTTGGTCCTCCCAGGGGACTGGCTTTATCCTCTGGCCGCCTGGTCAGCTGCAGGATCTGTGCAGCATGTGTGTCGGGAGAGCCGCCTGTTAAATACATAAAATTTAAACCCCCACTTGGAACAACAATCATTACTTTTACTGTCTTCAATGCAAAACCGGATTCGTTATTAAAGAAACTGTCAAAAGACACATATTTGTCCCTGAGATAGTACAACAGTACATTTTGAAGCAAAACCATTAGAAATGGCTGCTCAAAATCCTGCGTCCTAATTACAGTTAATTAATCCGAGAGTGACTTTTAAAAGCTCCCACGCTGGTCTGGTGATTAATCTTGAGCTGGTTTTGTGTGTAAAAAAAACAGAGTTGAATTTAAGGTGATGGTAATAGACTATTAAGGCCTTTTAATTGGGAAGCCCCCCCCCTAAGCCAACTCTCTCTCACACCACACCGCCAACTAATGAAATCAGTGAATAGCCAGCTTTAAAGGGAAGGACAAAAGCAGAGATAGGGAGAAGACAATATCCTTGTGTGGGAGAATTAGTTACACTCGGTAGTCTAAGTATTCAAAGCGCACAGCAAAAAAAAAGAAAAAGGGGGGGGGGGGGGGTTACGAGGGATTAAGAGAAAAGTCCACACAGGTGGGTTTCTAGGAGGGAGGAGGGGTCACATGACAGGACGTTACCTCGTTTGATAAACAACAGCCGGGGCCCACAGGAAGGAGGAAGGGAGTTATTTTATAGGCGGAATTAAGTGCTTCACCACATCAGGTATTCATTATGGTAAATCTCCCAGGTGTGCTGTACATGCAAGTAAAGTTAAACATCTTAGGAGGTTGGATTTGATGCAAAACAACTTGGACTGATAGATATTTGCTGTGGACGGTAAGGGTGGGAACTGGCAAGGACCTCACAAACTGATTCCAAATCAGTGAAGTGCATTTTATTGTGATTTGAAGCTAAGTTTTATATATACAGAATCCCAGGTCGACGCCTCGTGGTCTGAGATTGTTGAGGCATTAAAAGGCTCCCCCGCAAAAAAATCCAAATTATATGTAAAAATTGGGTGTAACTTCAGATGAAACATTCTGTGTTTGAAGCATGACAGATAACAAAACTGTTTGATCAACACTTCTTCATTTTCTAATTTTTATTTTATTTTAAGTATAGAAATTATTTTAACTGAGAAGTCACAAATGATGTTACTTACATGAGACTGGGAATGATGGACTCGCAGTCCTGTGATGTAAGACTTCTGAAATAGGTGATCTGAAATTTACATTTATGATGTTTGAGTGTAAAAATGTATCGGTAACAAGGCAGCTGGTTCTAATTCCTCACTTAACCTTTCAGGCGTCTAATGAAGTAAAATGAGTGTTTAGGTCATGGAGAAAAACAGGAATGCCACCTTTTCCCTGGCTCACTTCACTGGCGATTTAAAAGTTCTTGATGTCCGTGATTTATTGTGTTTGTTTTTAGATCAATAACAAAATGACTCCGTTTACAACAAAAAATAAATAAATCCCCTGGATACACCCGTGGTCATCAGACAGCCCCCTCGCAGATCTGGTGATCCTGTGTTTTGAGACAAATGACCAACAAAGGAAAAGAGACGCCACTGCGAAGGTTTGTGACCAATCAGCCGACAGCAAAGATAAAAAAAGTGAATTGTCAAAGAAAATAACATCTGTATCTCCACTGATGTGTGACAGCCTTTTTTTTTTTGTCAATGCGTTTTATTTTTTTGTTGGGGTTCCTCCTGCGTGGCTCAGTCAATCACATGATCACAGCAGTAAGTCATGGGAGTTTTTCCTGGGGGCGTTGAGGCATAGGGCTGGTTAGGCTGGTTTTCGGGCCAGAGTGCACAGGCCAAGGCCTTAGCCCTAAGCCCTGCACACTCAGTTACCGACACGCATGCGGCTCCCCTTCCCTCCCCTCCAGGGCACTAACCAGAGGAGTGTGCATGTCAAGACAGATGGGTCACAGATAAGGCTCTTTCAAGGCCTTCTCTCTCTGGCTTCCCGCTGTACCCTCCCTCAACCTTTTTCGCTCAACCTCTGTGATCTTCCCACTCCTGCTCGCTAGCTTTGAACCTGCGCCTCATTCCTATGACACCCCCTCCGTCTCCTCTCGCTGTCAATCACATCATTTTCTGTGCAAGCTGCGACCCAGTTTGCGCACTTTGGCTAGTTACCCTTTGCCTTAAGCGGGTTTGGCCTCATAAACTTCTTGTGACCTCTTATCAACTTGCATTCAACATTTTCAAACAGCCCTCTTGGTATAATGATTAGCCCCCAAATCTTTCCTCAGCCTCCCCAGGGCTCCCAGTTGCTCATGGCTGAACCCTGACACATGACTTTTTCTGCCTCCTTTAGCACTGCGTCTCAACGAGGATTACGTTCACTTAACCCCCTGGAGTACTCAACACCCTATATGATCATGTTTAAATCTCATGCACAGCCTGAAGCTATTATCATATCACCTTATTATGTTATTCCTTCTCCCCTCGGGTATTACTCTGTGCTGATGTTTGTAGTCGAAAGGTTGTAAGTTATTCAAACACGTTTAGAATATTTTGCGGCATTTGAATGGCAGCCAGCACACAGGAACATGGAAGCAGACCCATGAAGCATATGACATTCACATAGCTGCTTTTATAGTCGCCGCAGAAAGACCCAGCCGCACTCATAAACCTCCACACCGACATGTTTATCATCATAAAACCGAGGGGAGAGTTAACAGAGATTGAGCACATTTATGGCTGAGCTTCAAATATCATAAAAAAAAAGGAATTGATTAGCACCAGATTTCCTCATGCAGGCAGTGGTGTCGCGTTGCACCTGCTGAACCCTGGTTTTAGATGACATACATAAATATCTGTGTTAGTTGTTATTTCTCAATTTGTAGAGATGATAGTGGCGTGACTCTTGGAGTGGCAATGTTTGTCTGTTGGTCCACCATTTTGGTCCAGACAACTATTATCGGATGGATTATTATGCACTTTGCTGCAGACTTTCATGGTTCCCAGAGAATTAATCCTGGTGACTTTCGTGAACCCCTGACATTTCTTCTGGCTCCACCACGAGGCTAACATTTGTGGTTTTGAGGTGAATTGTAACTGTTGGATGGATTGTCATAAAATTTGATACAAACATTCACGTTCCCCTCAGGGTGAATTGTAATAACTTTGGTTTATGACAAAATATCTGCAAAAATGACGACATTCCCACCAGCATTTTCTGCACTTTGTGCTCAGTGCTTATTCGCACGTGTTAGCGTGCTAACACGTTGAAATCAGCCGGCAACCTCTAGCTCTGATAAAGGGAAGCCAATAATGAGGTACCTTAAACTTTCTTTCTAATGGCCATCAGGCGGCGGCGATACTGGTTGCAAAAATATTTCAGATTGTATAGAAGTCTATGAGAAAATGATCTTACTTCTCACTTGATTTATTACCGCAGTAAACATTGTAAACATGAGTTTATGGTCTCAATTGTTAGTTTCAAGTCTTCTTCAATACAGCATGATGTTAATTTAGTAGATGATGGTCCCATTTACAGTAAAAAAGAAGATATCAGGGTATGATTCAGGGCTACCTTGTGATTGACAGGTCGCTGCCAAGGCGTCTAGGTGTTGTCAAGTCTTCTTCTTAGAACTTTAACCCTTTCAGTGTGCATGCACAAAATGTTGGTCTTATTTAGCATTTTGTTGTACTTAGCTCCACCCTATCTTGTCACTTCTGGTTGTAAAAACAAACCAAAAGGGAGACCGTCAAAATGCCTAACTTGAAGCTTCAAAACTGTAGTCCACAAACCAACGGGGGACATCACGGTGACTACGTCCACTTCTTATATTCAGTCTGTGGTTGAACTAAGATGGTAAACGTTGTCAACATTATACTCGCTAAACATCAGCGTGCTAGAATTGTTATTGTGAGCATGCTCGCACGCTAAAGTACAGCCTCAAAGAGCCGCTATTGTGTCTTGTTTCACTTTCTACTCAAACAGTCAGTTGCTGATGATCTCCAGACAACACGCAACACTTTTTGTATTGATTGTACCCCATTCGCTTCTAAGAGGATGATTCCCTGATGCCACATCTATAGGGTGTCTTTGAGTCCTATATTAACCCATAAGCGATATTGTTGAAGCTGCAGTTTGGGTCAAAAGGGTCAGCCATACGCGAGGCCCGTAAACGCAGGGTTAATCTTGGCTCTTCCAGATGTACACGCCAGCTCAAAGGAGCTGCGAAGGCTCCACTCGGACTTCCACAAAACGTGAGCTATTGTTCATCTGTCAGCAGCGCCGTGATATATTCTATCCTACACTCGTGGACAAAACATACCCCGGCGATTATACAAGCGGGGCCATTCGCCCTGCAACAACGCCAGGCCGGTGACTGTGGACACCAGGCAGCTTGACCCCGAGGTCTCGCACTCCTTTGTCTCCACTGACCTCTGTTTCTTTTACCCCCCCTCTGAACCTAAAACCTCTGTCCTTCCAGCTCCCCCTCCCCTCCCTGCCTCCTTCTCCCACACACTCTTCACACACATACAAATAAAGAAATGGGCCCCCTTCAGTTTATTTTATTAGCACTTTGAAACCCAGGCCTTTTACAGGGGAGTAGAGAGAAAAAATAATAGGAAGGGGCTTTAATTAGGAGAGTTATTAGGGCTCAAATAAAAAACAACGGGGTCAGGGGGAAGCGCTGGGTCAATTGGGAGTGTGTGGGCTTTGATATGAAGACTTTGTCATCTTTGGGTTCGACCCTCAAATCCTCAGAATAGGACGCGGCTCAGGGTAACGCTGAAGAGCTTTGAGGGATGTGCACACTTTCTCTCGTTTGTAGTGGCTGCAGCAATGCCTTTATGAATGCTGAGGGAGTGAATGAGTGAGTTCTGGGTGTTGCTTACATCTGACCGCACTTTCTGCTATCTGATGGTTTACATTGCATGTGTAGGGGGATGCATGCTTGCCACACAGAGCACTATGTACAGCTCCAGCTGTGTGTCTGTGTATACATATGTGTTTGTTCAGTGCCAGGTGTGCCGTCCTCTTCCTTTGTGATCAGCTCAACTGCGGATTGTGACATGGAAGCCCCTGCAATTTCCTTTAGTCATCTTTTTACCGGCTTCCGACTCAGTCATACCTCAGAGTGCGATTCCCTTCTGTCCTCCTCCTCGTGTTCCCTCGCCTCCACTTCCCCTCTTCCTCTCCTCCCTTGTAGCCGCTCCCTCCGGCTTTCTCGCTGTTTACCAAACACTCCAATGGCCTCCTCCTCCTCCTCCTCCTCCCTCTTCCTCGCTCCCCGCACATGCATGTCTTTGTTTGCGCTCATCTGAGTAGAAAATGGTTCCCAACTACCGGCGGGGCTGCAGTGTGAGACAGGAGACCTTAAGTGGTGCTCGCCGGGGGGAGAAACAAGGGGCTCGGGATGCCGCTGAGTGCTGCAGACGCTCCGTCCACCTCCTCTGGGGGTGTAGAGGGGTGAGGGAGGGTGAGAAAAGATGAAGAAGAGGGAAGGAGGGGGGGATTCCCAGAGCCTGATACAAAGGGTGACTGTCATGGGTGGAGCTATTACAGCATGATTACACTTTTTACTGATTTACTGTACATTTTTAACAAATTACTAGTTGATGATCGTGACACCCTCCCACCATGAACAGTCCTAATCATTTTGAGCATTGAATTGTTCGACATAATGTACATCTCTATGATCATATCCTTTATACCTCGATTTGTTTGAAAGGAAAGTCATCTCCATATAAGTTGTGAATGTTGTAGACATCCACACATGTGAAAACACATGAGGGATCCCTGGAGATTTGGATTAAAAAACAAACAAAAGGATTGGAGAGCGCGGGCAATGCATTTCCCAGAATTCAGCGTGCGGTCTAAAACAATATTTGGCACAAAGGGATTAAACCTTTATCTCTAAACTTTTGCATCAGTCACAGTCAGAGGCCACCGCTACAGATCCCTGCAGAGGGAGAATCCAACAGACAGATGTGCGAGACAGATGTGTATGTGTGTATGAGACAGGAGAGAGAGGGAGAGAGAGAGAGCGTGCTGCTGGGTAAGATGTAGGTATTATAAGTGGCTTGCTCCTGGATGACCAAGTAGGTCAAGAGAATCAAGGCGGGAGTGAAGGGGCTCACAAAGCTGTGAGGGGAAGGTCAAGCGTGAAATCCCTCCCTCCTTGCCACTGTGACCCCCCAGGGAGGAGATGTGGACAAGCAGTGAGGCGAGTGTGTTGTAGCAGAGTGGAGTAAAGACGGGGGCATAATATGTGGCATGTAGCTACAGTATATGAAACTCCATGACCAACAAGTATCAGTATACCCAAAAGGCCTATTTGTTGGTAAAAAGCGATACCTGTCAGATCCAGTACACACCTGGGTACTCTCACCAAGAATACTTGCAACATAGGTAAACTAAAGGTGCTACATTTGAAATTCAGACCATATCTATTGTCTCCACACGGCTCTCAACGTGGAGATCGCTGAGCCGGTGGCCGCAGATAACAGCGCTAACAGCGCTAACAGCGCTAACGGTGCAAAAGAGCCAACAGAGTTTACCTGGGGGGGGGGGGGAGGGGGGAGACTGGAGAGTGGGTGCTCCGCTTCCGGGATGATGCCATCGGTCGGGGCGGCGTTATTAGCGGTAACCGCCGTATGAACGCAGTGCAGAGTGGCGACCATGAGCTAACCAGTGGGGCACGCTCACATGCACTAAAATGCTAGGCTGGCATGGCTATGTAAACAAAGTACAGAGAAGCCAGGACTACAACACACAAAGAGGAAGAGTGATTTCATTTTCTGCTCAGGTACACATTACCCCACTATATCTTCAACATATATATACTGTGTGTATATATATATGTATGTATGTATGTATGTATGTATGTGTATGTGTGTGTGTGTGTGTGTATATATATATATATATATATATATATATATATATATATACTTTTTTTTTTTTATGCATTCTTTTAATATATCGACTCTTTGGGAGTTGTGTCTAGCAAAATAGCTTTGCCTTGATAAACAGCCTAACCTCAGGCTCAGTGACAAATTTGTCAAACACAATTGGGAATGGTTCAGTGAACTTACCGTCACCCGGAGGAAAGTTTTTGATGTTCAAGTCGGGTCCGTTTGAGTGCATGCATTTTTTTTGTGAGGACCACATGTTGAGGCAGAAATACATTTGTATGCGCTGCAGGTACATCTAATGGAACACAGATGCTCCAGGTAGGCAGGGCTGGTAAGTGCACTTCGGAGAAAGGGAGAAATCCAACTTTTTTACAGGTGTGTTTGGCTCTTTGGGCCTTCCTGTGTGTTAGCATGCATGTACATTCAAGTGTGTGCAAGAAAATGTGTGCAGATGCATGTAGGTATAGTGTTCGCAATGTCTGCACAATTTCTGCCCAAGTTTGCATGCAAGACGTGTCTGTGAGAGTTTCATCTTTCACTAAACAATTTATGTAAGCGTGTTCACCTGCTTCCCTCTGTTTCTAACCGTTTGGCTGTTTGGTGCCACTTTGTAACAAGCTGTTCTTTATAAAGGTTATTTGTGTAAAGATCAGTGACAAACCATTAATAAGAAAAACCAGGTTGTGATAAAAAAAAACATTCCTCATCCAGCATCACTTGCATTGTCTGTTACTTTTATGAATCTACTACTTAATAACTCCTTATTAATATTAAGAAAGCAATTAGCTACAAAACATTTTTTGTGTTTGAGTGTCAAAACATTTGGGCAGCACATTAATAAGTCCTTTAAAGGCTTTATACATAACTATTAATGCTTGACAAATAATTTACTAATGCTTCATCCATAAGTTATAAGCCATTAATATGACAATATTTTGTGTTACCAGGTTGTGATCAAACCATCTGACCACCCACCCTCTAGAAAAGGGCTTCAGACGTTCTGGACCAAAATCCATTTTGCATTTATTAATGGTTTAGCAACATGCTACAACAACCTTATTTATAAAGATAAAGGATAAACACCAGCAGTGGGGATTTTTCACAACCTAACAACATGGTGGCTGATAACTGATCTATTAACCATTAATAAAGTTACAACTTATTACATTTAGTTTTTTTTTTTTTTAAAGTTGCCTCACAGGATAGCAGTACCAGCATTTGATCTGTCCGGAATATGCAAGTATCTGCAAGCGCGTTTGTCTTTGTGTGAGAAAGTGAAAAGATTCCTACTTGTGCGCCCTGCAGCCTGATGGCTCATCCTGTCACACCCTGTCGCCTTCATGTCACTGCTGCATGGCGGCTGCTTTTCTCGCACTCTCTCCACCTCAGCGCCCGGCAGCAGCAGCAGCGACACGCCCACCGCCACTCACCCTCCTTCTGTTAAATGGTAGCAACTGTTTCTCTTTCTCCAAACACTTACGAGTGTCGGGTTCATTTAACCTTTGGTGGCAGTAATACACATTCTTGATGAACTGGTTGAACACCGTTTTTTGGTTTGGTGTGGAGGCGAGAGATCTTCTCTGAATTCTGTATCGAGCACCTGTAACCTCCTCTGTCGGAGTATAAACACTCACAGTTATGAGACAAGAGCCAATGGTACAAATACAACGATGATTAAATTAAAAGATGTTTAATCACAGGACAAAATGTCAAGGGTAGTAAATTAGTGCTATATGGTTTTTATATGCTATTGTGATTGATTAGTACCTGTATGTCCTAGCTGGCTAGCGTGTTAGCAGTTAGCCCTCCAGCTACAGCTATCTCCACAGCAGTGTGTCAGCGAAAAAAAAAAAAAGATGTGGCTCCATGCATGATCATTCTGCTATTGGGGAAAAAACACTGCGGCTTGTTTGTGATTGGTTGAAAGGAATACAATTGTTTTGGGTGGCGGTAAGCCCAGGATGCGGCGGCGGTGCCCTTGCAAAATAGAGAGCAGAAGAAAGGGGAGGAGAATGCCTCGTGAAATACGCGGCCGATGGCAGATTATTATCCCAACAGTCTACGTCCGGGGAGTCAGACTACTACGTCCGAGGCCATTTTAGTGCTCGCAGGTTAAAGTGACCTCAGTGTCGGCGTCTGTTGTCGGAAGGTGGTTTCAAAAGCAGCCATCAGATGTTTTCTAGGATAAAACTATTAAAATCAATGCAGACTTGGGACACTTATTGTAGCAAAGGGCACAGCTTTCTCTTTTTTTCCCTCGTAAGAGAATTTCTCATTTCCGTTTTTAAAGCTACAAACTTATTCTGCAGGGCGGTTGGCCTGCTGTTTCCTTTAATCGCTCTTGTACTGTCCTCCCATTTTAGCTAATGAACATTCTTGTGAGTGAATGGTAATACGTTACTGTGTCTATATTATCATCTGACAGTTGTATTAGCAGCTGTCTTTTTAGTGTGGTATCATGATGCAATCTTATTTTTTCAATCAGCTCTGTAATACTCAGCGAATTAAATAGTTATTAGTACTCCAAAATGGGATCATTAATTAGGAAGTATACATTGAGACTGGGCGGGACAGGAAGAAAGTTTCCCTCTCGTGTCTCCATCTGAAACACAATGAACGAAAATGACTAACTTTACTTAACCATTGCCATTAATTAACTACAGAAAATGTAACTCCTCTCGGCTTGAGGTAATTGAGCTTCCACACGTTTAATTGCTAAACTTGCAGATGCACATTGGTCCCTTTGACGGCGGTACATCATCATCACAAAGACAGACGTTACATAGGTGCAGAGAGATCGATTTCCCCCGTGAGGAGAGGTGTTGCAATGCTTCAGGCTCAGATAATGAATGAACAGTAAACTCTTTTAGCCTGTGAGTGACAACTTGTAAGTGACGACTTAGAGGTTTCCTTTAACACGCTGTCCAAGAGAATAATGAAGCTGTCTTATAAGAATGTCCGACTGAATTTTGGAGTTTACTTGAATTGAAAGTTTGTGAGGCTGCTAATGTGTTGAGTACATTTCATGACCTTTGGGCGTTTGGAGGGCGTTGAATCATTTCCAAAACCTGTAAAAGAGAGGCGGTGGTTTTTCATCTGTCAACAGCCATGAGCTGAGTGTGAGGTTAAGTAAGGCGAACAGGCGGCTGTGTGAATATTTAGCAGGATCACAGAACGTAGAAGGTGTCTCGAGGTTAAACTACAGGTTTCCAACTTCAAGGCAAATCCACATTTCTTCAACTTTTGTCATGTGAATATGTGACGAGATATTTCTTTTACAAGCAAACTGTCAAACTATGGTTTAGGATAGCTGTTAATGGGATTTAACTGACAACTGAGTATTGTGTGCAGCCGCAAGTTGTTGATTTTTGAAATGAGCTTCTCTGTGCATACAATGTGGGAAGTGGACAACACGTAACAAAAGTCCCCAGTCCGATTCGAACAGGGACACATTGGTTACGTCTTAAGGCCAGTTTGTATGAAAGTGATTGCTGATTTTAGCATAAAATGGGTACAACAGGTTAAAAAACATGAGCTGTCATACGTGTTATTAATAAATCCCCAAGTTAGTCCAAATAATTTGGAAAGAGAAAATTCAAAGCCCACAGTAAAATTATTATTATTATATTCAAATGACCTGTATCGTCTTTGTCGCAGTTGTGCACACCGATGGTTTCCTGTAATGAGAGATTTTTCTTTTTTTACGTATAAATGAATGTGTATAGCTACAAGTTTATAAATCATCCTGTAGTCTGACTGCTCATGCTTGTTGCTCTGTGGAACGTATTTTCATTGATTTCCACTGCTGTCCGTCACACAGCAGTGGAAAAAGTACTCAGATGCATTACTGAAGTTTAAGTGCCAATACAAAGATGTCAAAATCCTCCATTACAAGCAAAAGATCTGCATTTAATATAGTTTTTATTGTCATTCTTAATGCTGATGCAACAATATATGAGCAGCATTTTGCTGTTGTAGCTGGAGCTAGTTTTTGCTTCTGTACATACAGGCAGGTTATAGGGGTTACCAATTTAGGGGTCGGACCCCTCCAACAAATCACAAGATGACTCTGAGGGTACTTAGCTGGTTAATGATATTCATTTTTGAGACTTTTCTTCAATCTTTGAACTTTTTGTGACATATTGGATAATCTTCTCTCTTAGGGGCTCAAACAGTTATTGAAATTAAACCACATGAAAGATTTAGAAACTGCTTAGAACCGCGGTGGTCTTTTTGGATATTTGAAACTACACCGGCTTTGACTGTTGCTTAGTCACGTGGAAGTTATTAATGTGTGTGTCCACCACGAAAAAGGATCCGAATTGACTTTCCATTGGCATTATTTTTTTGTCCTAAGCAACTCAAAAAGAACCTGACAATTTGTTTCCATGTTCACGAAACAAATAGATTGCATCCTGTGATAGTAACTACAGATGTTAATTAAATGTAGTGGATTAAAACATACAAAATTTAGCTCTTTAATGTAGTCAAATAAAACTGTAAAATAGTACTTAAGCACAGTACTTGAGTAAATGTACTTAGTTACTTCCCACCACCCCTCCCTACATGCAAACAGCTCATGTGAGAGGGAGAAAGTGTGTATATGTGTATTAGTGAGCGGGAGGCGGGTCTGTTGGCGGAGCGGGTCAGCGGGCAGAAAGGCGGTGGGCCGAGCCGGGAGCCGCAGCCCCTCCCGGGGGTCGGGGCAGAGAGGATGAAACCTGTCATTAGGGAGGTGAGGGGAAGAAAGCTCTCAGCGGGGGTGGGCATTGTCCTGGGGGCGGGCGGTTAGGGATGGCTCTTTAGTGCCTCAAATAACACGGCCCCCGGCAGCCATTGTCGCGGAGTGAAAGGGCCCAATGGGGGGGGTCACAGGGGTGAGGGGGCAATTCTGAACAGTGGTCAGTGGGAGAAAGGAGTCCGTGGGTGAGGAGGGGAGAGGGATGGTGAGTATGTGAAGGGGGGTGGAGGGGGAGCTTTTATACAGTTGTATTCCTCTTCTTTGTTGACAGCTCATCCAGAACCAGGTTCCTGTGGTCTCATGAAACCTCAACAAAGTCAAGCGTGTGAGGATGTTTCTGTGCTACAGAATCAAACCTCAGATATTTCATATATGCATTTCATCTCTTTTGATTTTGCGTACAGGCACATTTTTCAGGTTTCTGTATGTGTGTGTTTGCGCTTCCTCGTCCTGCAGCGGGGGTGTGCAAGCGTGCAGGTTGAATAGCAAAGGTTGACATCTATGCCAGAGCTCAGGACCTTTCACTCGTCCGAAGTGTTTTAAGGGGACGGGTCACACAGATAATGGGGAACCCGAGAAAAAAGACCAAAGACCAAAGCTGTGCTCTTTACTGGAGGTCGTGGACAGAGCCTTTGACGTCCTGTCACTTCTCTGAGCAGCAGACAACAAATAGGACACAATATATCTTGATGACAGCTTAAGTTAGTGATTTCATTTGCAACCGATTCTCCTACGGGTTTAAGAAAAATGAGAAAGTGTGTGCGCATGGGTTTGACAGACAATGAATTGATTAATAGATCAAAATAATAAATACCTTGAGAGAAAGGTGCTTATTTCTTGTGAGTTTTGACTCACAAGATAAAATAGTTTATTTCCAACGACTTTTGTTGGTTCCTGAATCTTTTCAGACTTAAATTGAGAGCAATTTGATGTAATTTGTAATTTTCTTTTTACATTAAATACACAGAAAACATCACAATTACTGTTCTTTTAGTCCCTATGGATATCTCAAAGCTTACTCTTTTTTTTTTTGCCTGCTTCTGCATTTTCAATTTTCTTACGCTTCCTGAAAACAAACCTGAAACTATTCCTTTTAAACACGTTTTTCCAAAGGAGCCGGTTCTTTGCTAATGATGTATACTTTACTTTTATATGTCAAAGCTGTTCCCACAGCCAGAGCACCTAATAAACTGATAAACTGGACCAATTACTGACTCCATTAGAGGGCTTTCATCCAATCCCAATGCACTGATGACTTTAGAGGGCCAATAAAACTGCTAGGTTGTGACCTTAACGTTAAGGGACCTTAGCAGAACGAGAGGGGACAGACAGGGGTCAACAACATCTCACACTTGTCACAGCCCAGTGTGAAAGTGTTCACATCTCATTTCTGTATCAATACTGCTGGAGATTAGGCAAATTGAATTGTTAGAATATTAAAAAGGAATAAAACAAAGTAGAGGAGACAGAAATGTTATATTTCTTACCTGTTTAACAGTTCATTTTTTATCCATTTGATTGTGGACTCATTTTGTTTTTGTCATATTGGGGATATTAAAGATGACATGAACACAGTATTTGGAATGATTGTGTGGATATATTGATTGATTTATCTACTCAACAGAAGAGAATCCTTTACTTTAACAATGTTGTCACCCAGGGTACTGAATGATTAAATCTTAATTAATGTGATGATGGTTCAATTATTTGACTCTGAAATTAAAAGTAGTGTTCCGGATGTCTTTTCTAACATTCATTGAACCTTTAATACTTTCAGATACATATGGATATCACTCCAACGTACAGTATAACAAAATATTAAGATTTAGGAGAAATATTTGCACTATTTGCACTATTAACTTGTCATTTTAAAAATATTTTTTAATCTTTAGTTTGACGGTTTATAGAAGACAACATATCTCCTTTATCTAGTTACATGTGTGTTTTTCGTTCAAGATTTTTAATTCACCATCTGTACTAATTTCTGTGATCCTCTGATTGGACAATCAAGACAACATCTATGTGTGTATATAAAGTAAACTGGGATGATTATCCAAATGATGAAGGTCGAACAAATTAAAGAATTGATTTTCCAAGTCGTGCAAAACTTTTCAAGAACAAATGTGATGAGGATGCATCTTAAAGTTTCTGGTACTTAATTGTAACAAGCTAAATCATTTATATGTATTGTGGTTGTACATGACAGGAGGAGGAGGGGGAGTAGTTTGATAAATTGCAGGTGTATTTGTTTGTTTTGTCTGCGTCAGTGGAACATTAGTGAGGTGAAGAAATTAGCAGGCCTCATTGAGAAGCCTAAAACTGTTGCAACCTGTATTAAAGGGGAAAACGGAGGGAAGGAGGAGAAGGAGGAGGAGAGAGGCAGGCCTAATCACTTTCCCTGCTGACTTCACAGGAGGGAGGGAGGTAAAGATCACAGCTCCACCAGCACATTGCAGCCGTCCTCCTCTCCTCCCGGCCTATTGAAGAAGGGCCCGGGGGGCCAGCTCCCCTCCTTCTGCCCACAGGGCTATTGAAGGAGTGATGGATGGCTTCATAAGGAGACAAGATCCATCTCTCATTCACAAAATATCTCCTTTTAAATGATTCTTTCATTTTCAGTCCGTCTTTCGCCATCTGCATTCAGTTTCTCGCTGATGTCAGAGATAACAGTCCTCGTTTTTTTTATTATTATTTTATTTCCCATCTACTTGCGTTGGTCCCCCACCTCTTTCTTTCTTTCTTGCTCGTGGATGAAGGAATGTTTCCCTCTCCGTCTCGTTCCTTCACTCTTTCCGCCCGAGGCTTTGGACAGATGTGGAGGCCTTCCTTTCCCAGCATTCCCTTGGGAGAGTGGGGACAGGTCTTAACACCCTTTTTGGAGAAGGGAGGAGGGAGATGGGGGAGGGCAGTTTGTTGTCCGAAGGGTCACGTATTGGGAGTCAAGTGATGCATAAGTAATGCTTTGTTTGGACTGATCTGGGGGAAGGAATTTACTGGATTTGCCTGTAATTGGGTTATTTTCCTTTGAAACGGCTTGTGAAACAAAGATTGAGGAGGTGAAAAAGGTCAATGTATCATGGGAACTATTATAAAAGTCGACTTTTATAACAATGATGCCTTAATCAGCTCAATACTATAAGAATGAATTCTAGAAGTATAAAACCTGAATATTTTCTATACAGACTATACAGTTAAAAATGAAGGTGTGAACACATCTAAAGAGGCCTAAAAGAAATCAGGTTACTGAGAGAAATTGGGTACAGTCGTATAGGTAAAAAAACAAATATATATAAGCCAAATAAGACACTGTACTGTAGGTCAGTAATCTGATGGCTGATACAAGATGCTGCATCATTTTTCATTTTTTTTTCATTGATTTCATTTTTCAGTCAGTCGGTGTGTGAGTCATCGTGGCAAAATGTGGTCCCGGATACACCTACTGTAGCGGGAACTACTACAGAAGAGGTTTTAGTACTTTGTTAGGCAGTGGCGTAACGTAGTTTAGATGGGCTCTAGTGCATACTATTATGATGGGCCCTTGCATGCTAGTTATGAATGGCACGACACACACCATTAGGCTTATATACATTTTACCAACAATGTGTTGGATTTTACAGTCGAATGAGTTACCTAGGCTATTGTATTAGAAGGTCTCGGCACCTCATGGGCCCAAGTGCAACTGCATTTCCTGCACTGTCTATATTTACGCCACTGTTGCCTGAGCAAGGATGCCAGAAGTGGTTGCAAATCTCCGCCAGGTGTGTCTGGAACGACCACTGCTGTATTGTGTGATTGAATGAATACAACCAGTGCTGTAAAGAGTCATCAAATAGACCTCATTTAAGCTCAAAAACATCTAACGTTATACAAGCAATGGACTCAAAGTGTTGTACAGTTCATACTATAGTGCCAAAACACAAAGGTAAACTCACAAAGCTGTCTGCCTGCTTTGCAGCGGCTGAGTGGCGGCGAGGTACAGCAGTGTATGCACCGGTAGTTCCGTTAGCTGTTAGCAGTTAGCCAAACACACTGCTCAGCAGTGTGTGTACTGGTAGCGCCGTTAGCTGTTAGCAGTTAGCCAAACATAATGCTCAGCAGTGTGTGTACTGGTAGCTCCGTTAGCTGTTAGCCCAATACACCATCCAAAACAATAGCAGTGTGCAAACTGTTTCCACCCCACTGTGTCTCTGGCTGCGGAGTAGCGACTGGAGGTCGGTGTTGCACTCAGCTGTGTTATCACTACCGGCCGGGTGCCGCTTAAGAGTTGTGAGTGAGGAGACAGCAGGCGGTCAATGGCAGCATGACACAGGCAATAAAAGGTGTTTTGAGAAGGTGTGAGTCACCGCAACCGCAAGAGGTCCTTGAGCATGCAGCCATAACTGGGCACCCAAAATTTTGTGCAGTTTGCTGCGGCAGAATGCAAGATTAGACGTGGACAGACACAGAGATGCACACTCACTCAGTCATGGACGTACATAGTCACACACAAGACCGAACAAATAAGCTTAGTGGAGATTAAAAAAATAACTCGCTCTGTCTGATCACTCTACAGCCACAGTTATGCTTCAAGCTAAATGCTAGCATCAGCATGCTAACATGCTCACAATGACGATGTTTACAAGCTGATGTTAAGCAAGTATAATGATTACCATGTTCACCATTCCTAGTTTAGTATGGCGGCATGCTTACATTTACTAGTCAGCCCTAAATATAGTACAGCTGAGACTGAGGGGAATGCCAGTTTGGCAGGTAGTTGGTCATAAACTGGTATTGGACAAATTTAAACACCTCGACAGAGCTTATGGAAATAATTAGCCTAATAAATAAGACTGAAGGCCGGGCAGAGTAACTTGAGCACCAGTCAAAAGTGGTAACAAAGTATGTTTAATGTATTTGTAAGAATTTAGAATGTATGTGTTTTATGTGTTAAGTCAGCTAACTTTGTGTTGCTATTAGCCAATTAAGTCAATGTTATATAATTTTGTTCCAGCGGCGTTGTAATTTATTGCCTTAGCTACTTTTCTGTTCAGCTCTCTCGCTGGTTTAATGGTGTCGGCTTAATGAAGTGCACGGGGGTAAAAACCAAGGCTTCCGTTTAATACGACTTGGACACTACATCATTCAATAATGGATGAGATATTTCAGAACATTTTGGGATGGCTATTGATTGTTTCTTTGTGGAGAAACTTTGCAAAGAGTGCGTTCGCTTGCATGCTGAGCAGAAAACGAAAATCTAGTGATCACAAGTGACATATTGTCCATGCCAAAGACAGTCTGTGTACACTCAATGTATATCTGGACAGGAGTATCAAGGTCTAACCAGGATCTTAAAACATGTGCCTTTACTGTTCAGCCTGCTGGTTATCCTCTCCTTCCTCCTCATGCTGTTGGAGTGACAGCACACTGTGGTCGTGCTGTGAGGAGCCATTCAGGCCTCGCGGCCTCCACGGCACAGGCGTGAAAATCGGCTACATTTAATCAGCCACGGTAGAGGATTTAAAGAAAGGGATCAAGAGAGCTTTGTCTTAATGGATTGGCTACAGTTTAGGGGTCCAGTACACAGAGTTATACCTAGTTAAAAGCACATCACTTGCTAACAATATAACTCAAACCACATGGCACTTCCCTCAAACTTACTTGGCTTGGATCTTTATTTCACATTTAGAAATTCAAAATATGTTGGTTCTCATATTTTTTCTATGTTATGCCTCGCCGTTTGAGAGCCAACTGAATTTGTGCAGTTCGACCCGAAGCTGATCGTGATTGATTGTTCAGTCAATCATTTCATCCATATTCAAAAAAACTGAAAGTTGGGGAATAAGTCAGCTTTTGTGTATTGGAATTACATCAAATGACCCACACATACAGTGGGACAATTCTTTCAGTCTGTCTGTACATTAAAATTTCAAGCTTACGGCCATGGCAATTTTTACCAATACAGTGAGGCCATACAAGACGGAGGCGACATTCAGAAAAAGGCCAGTGCAGTCAAACAAAGCACTAAATCAAGTGGCTTGACACATGCTCACCAGACAGTTTGCCGTTTGTCACAGTGCCTGAATGGAACTAAAAGCAAAGTTGTGGACGCGTCGGGGTGATCGGCATTGCTCAGATACTGCACAAGAGGCCTTTTCAGACAGCTGCAACACTGATTACATTGTGTGAAGGCCAATCAAAGGGGAAAATGACGAGAGCAGTCATGCTGGACACACACAATGCACAAATGGCAGCGGTCAGATGGTGGAGGAGAAAGATTTTAGAGACGCATTTTGGGAGACAGGGTCCGACGTATGGGAAACTCTCAGTACATCACGCAAACAACTTTGTAATATCTGAGTTAGTTTGATTCCAGAAGTGAGGTAAAATATGGTTTATAAGTACAGGGAAATATACAGCGTGGTCCTGTGTCCTAAATTCATGTAAAAATCAGTAGAATATGTTCATGGCATTATGTTAGATTTTTAAGATATACATAAACAGACAAAACACGTTTTAATTGTTAAAAACAAAACTGATTATAGATGCTTTCAGTTTTGTAGCAATTTAGTAAAGAAATACTGAGGATCTTCTGACTGTATCCTCTTAGAAACACCACCTAAAAACTGATCTTTTGAATAACTATATCTGAACTTCAGTTATTTCCCCCTCAAATGAAGACTTTTAACGGGTCAATTCACCCAAATTACAAGTTTACCTTGAGTGGTATCTAGCCATGCACATAGTTTTAGTTTTATTTGAGATGAAGGCATAAGTACACTTCAAACGAAGTCCTTGTCGGATCATCAAACAGCATTTGAAACCTTCTCAGCTCCCACACCTTTCCGCCAGACCAGTTTTTGTAACTTTCCGAAACCATCAATCTGACAAGCATGCCCACTTCCTGTAGTAATTAGCCAGATGTGTGGACTTCTTCAAGCTCTCATCTTTCAGCCTTCACACAACTGCTTATGACACTTTGCGTACAACACCATGAATACCTTTAAGTCCGAAAGCGTGCGCCGCTATCTCCATTTATACAATTTGTATATTCTTGCCCCACGTTGTGATGGCAGGTTTTTTTTGGCCTCATTCAGAACAAGTATAAGCACTTTTGCCTCCAGACATGGACAGACAGCACTGGTTCGTTTCAAGCAGATTCTGGCCTTAATCATCTCTGAGATTTATGCCACCACCCCAATGAAATGGCATAAGAATGAGTGTTGATCTATTGATCTTAAAGATCTCAAAACTTGGGCAAATAAAACCAAATCTAAAAATGCAACCACAAGATGAAAGATTTGAGTGAGACATTTTTTTACTGAATAGGTCAACATTTTTATTTGAAATCTGAAATAAAATGTGTAAAGCCCTGAATCTGAATGGGCCAACACAAAGATATAGAACGTGCGTGTGCAGTGCTCATACAATCAAATGCATCAAACAACCTTCACTGCCACTAACGAGGAACTTCCATCAGTGACACCAGATTACCAGGTCACATTTTCTTACTGCCACATCACAGCCTTTTGGGACGGTAGTTGAGATGAAGGTTTTGAGGCAGGTGAGACTCCAAACACACAAGAAATGTTATTTACAGAGACGCAAAACCCAAACTGACACCACATAAAACAGAGTCAGGGGGCAAATGACAGAAACACATGGCTGTGACCCTCCATTTGACTCTTCATCCAGTCTCTTCCTCCCTGTTGATGAGGACAATGATGAGGATTGTGGCGACGACGATGATGAAGAAGATGACGATGATGATGACGATAATGATAACAAGTACTGGCTTTTCCGTTGTCCCTTCACAAAAAACCCTCTAAGCTTTAACAGCTCTGTTACGTCTGTGCTTTGTGAGGGATGCAATGAAGGGATTTCAAAAGTTTCTCTCTCTGTCTTACGCACACACGCACGCACACACACACACACACGCATTCTCTCTCTCTCTCTCTCTCTCTCTCTCTCTCTCTCTCTCTCTCTCTCTCTCTCTCTCTCTCTCTCTCTCTCTCTCTCTCACACACACACACATTATCTCTCTCTCTCTCTCCTCTCTCTCTCTCTCTCTCTCTCTCTCACACACATACACACACATTCTCTCTCTTTCTCTTTCTCTCTTTCTCTCTCTCTCTCTCTCTCTCACATGCACGCGCGTATCTGCTACCTACATATCAGGAATCATTTCGATCATGTGCTTCACAGGAACTGCAGAGTGTTTGGCCTCAAATGCATCCCAAATGGGAATCCGTGCGCGTGTGTGTATGTGTTTGCGTGCGCGTGTGTGCGCGTGCGTGTGCGTGCGTGTGTGTGTGTGTGTGTGTGCGCGCGCGCTCTCTCATGTGTGGGAGGGCTGCTAGAACAGGGGATTTTTTGTGTCGGGGAAGAGAGAGGCTTGGGCACTTCATCTTCTCTTGTGTGCACTGCCAAAAAGGGCAGAGGTCAAAAGTCAGGGCGATTGGAGAATTCCGCGCTGCATGCCGACAGATCGGGTTTCAAGGGTGGGGGAGGGTCGCGGATCGCCCTAGAGGGATAGGTGCTTGTGTGTGTGCGTGTGTGCGTGAGTACATATATACATGTAGGTGCCGTGAGCACACGCGTGCTCGGCCTGCGTGTGCACAAATACGTGTTTATGTGTGAGCTTGTTCGGGCTGCCCCCTTTTTTTTAAAACATCTTTTTGCAGCTTTAGTGCTTAGAGCATTTGGAACTTTCTCTTGATGTTTACTGCTTTGTGGGAGTCATTTGGAGGAGACTCGCCCATCATAAGGCAACACCTAAGCTCCCCTGACCTCAATGTCACATTGTCCGCAGTTGAAAGACATCTATTCCAGAAATGCTTTAGATCCATTTTGGGCTGCTGGTCAGTCAGGAGCTCTGAAACCTGTCATGATTTGTAAAATAACAGTCATTTTTTCTTGCCACATAATGGTCCGAGTTTACTTTCATCAGTTATCTTAATCTTAATGTCGTTTTTTTTTTTTTTTCTTGTTAGGATGAATTACTTTGATTGCCAAGATAATACTGTATTCTGCCTATTGGAGAAAAAGACTGAAGAATCCTTAACTAAGTAGGAGAAGAGATGATACACGGATCTTATGCTGCAGATTATGTTCCTTGAGTTGTTTTACTGCTGAAAATAGTTAAACAGTTTCACAAAAGATGGATGAAACGTGCATTAAACATTGGTTAAAACCATTTTACATTCAAATGAATCCAAAAGATGCATTCTCAACAGACAGTAAAGAACTTTTAGAGAGATCACCGATTTGAAGAGTTTCTTTATAAAAAAAAAAAAAAAAAAACAACTTTTAACGCCTCACTCAGTAAGAGTTTAAACTGTCGACTCAACCGCAATCAATCCAGAGCGACACATCCTGGGTTTAAACATTTAGCAGAAGGTGCAGTCATTCAAATGGTTTGAGATGCAAAGGAGTACAGACCTCAGCGACTAGCGGCTCCCATTGTGGCCTTTGTAACTGATCATTAACGAACATGTGCTCCGGGCCTCCCGGTGGCTCCCGGGGAGCCCGGACTGATCACCACAGCTGTGTTTCTATTGTGCTTACCCGCGGTGCCGAAAAATAACACAACACCCCGGCTCTGGCAATGTGCTGGAATTTGTTGTATTTACTTTTCAAAGCGTAAAGAAGCAAAGGTTGAGGAAAACAAAAAAAAAAAAGGGTCAGTGGTCCAGCATGTAGGAAACATTGAGGAGGATAACGAGAGCGCTTTTATGAAACTGAAAATCAGGGAGTGATTTATGTTGGCATGATGTGAAAGTTTCTTTAGGGATGATAATGTTACATGAAAAGTGAAGAGACTAAAGGGAAGGCAGTGTGAAATCTGTCGGGGATGGCTTCACTTAGTGTTTCACTGTTGAGACACTTAAACTCAAAAGACAGATGCTCAATGACAGCCTTGTTCTGGGGCCATGTCTTGTTGATTTTAATTACACAATATATCATAACCGTAAGATTTCAGATTTTTTAAAAACACTTGGATTTTAGACACTGATGCTCTTTGCAGCAGATCAATGAACTACAAAACATTCCAAAACAACGTCAAATGCTATACATTACACTAAAAACTCTTTGTCAGCTGTTTCAATGTGACAAAGAAAGCTGGCCAGCTTCCTCATGACACTTGCTTTGACTTATATTCTGCCTCACAATATGAGAATTGTGGATTTATGCGTTTGGCTCTCTGTGTTTTTTGTGGTCTTCGTGGTAGGCAGAGGAAGTGCCATACTTTGACTGCAGTGACAGCAGATCCAGAACAAGTAGTCCTCTCTCTGTTCTTCTGTTTTCAGGGGAGAAATTGGGGTCAAAGAATTGGCTAAATCACACAGAACAAATATTGTACTGTATGCCAGCAGCAGTGTATGCAAATTCATTTAACCCCATAACAGGCCAGCTGGATGGGCATCGGTCATTACAAACTCATACTGCGCAGAAAAATAAACCCAGTGTTATATTCTGCTTGTAATTTGAAAGTTTCCAAAGATATAGACACATATCCATCTGAATTTAGGGGAAATGTGTATAAGAAAGATGAAATCTTGAATATTTCCATTTTATTCAACTTGAGTCTTGGGTTTGACTATTTCACTCAGTGTAAATCTCATGAACACTCAAAGAAGAGCTGGAGACTGATACAGAATATACATGACGCAGTCTAACAGGAGTGAGATTATTTTAACAACCTCAACTTTTAGGTTTGTTCATACTTCAATATGGGCACAGACAGCTGTGGACTTGCAAAATTCACTAATATACGTATTACAATCATGCACACAGACGTGTTCCACACATGTTCACTAAAAAACAAGATGGTGACCATGTGACAGGAAGAAGAGATCCTTTGTTCGCTATATTTTGCTGAATGACAAGAAAAAGTCAAAAAGAGAAAAGGGTATGTTCGGCTGCTTTATAGAACAGGATCTGGTGCATCGCTGCAAGAGATGAACAGCCTTTTGAGTGTGTGGTCCAATATTTTGGATGTCATGGACCACCGCGCAGACCCTCGCAGCCACACAGATGCGGCATGTGGCATTAACTGGACTTTGCCGGGAAATGGTAATCCAGTGATTCAAAATCGCACATCCAGGAAATCACAGAAAGAAATTGTCAAAATCGAGGCATCAGTGGCTATCGTGACTTTAAGCTTCAATATTCCGGATCATACATTTCCCATAATACAACTGAGGTCTTTAATGAGACCATCCGGGTAGGTCAAATGGTCTAATCTTTCAAACTCCACACCCCCGGTCCATAACTCAGGTTTCTTGTCAAACATTTGAATTCTCAGGCCTAATTCATGATAACCCTCCCTAGTTTATCAGACTTTATAAAGCTCCTCCCAGCCTGGTCTCACTCGCAGGGCGTCAAATACCAACGCACAAGGCCCCCTTTGATGTCTGCATGAGACACTGGGCTTTCGAACTAAATTTCAATCTAAACCCATCCGCATCATTAATCGACACACAGAGTAACGGGCGTCGTATGAAGAGCGAGAAAGGGGTGGGAGGGTTGGTGGATGGGTCAAACAAACGCCAGAAGTTAAGTTATTTTTGCTGACGACGTTATGTCACATTACATTATGTCATTATGTCATACAACGTTACGTCCGTGGCTTAAGTTACTTAACAAACGTACTTGTTTTAAGCCAAACCATGATGTTTTTTTCTAACTCTAGCCACAAAGTTTTTGTTGCCTAAACCCAAACCGAGAACGCTTCACAACGTTAACCACGTGTTACAACCTTAACCGTAAACCATTTAATAACGATAACCACAAGTCACAACACCGTTTCATAATGTTAACCATGTGTGACAACGCTAACATGCCGACCGTCTCACAATGGTGCGTCGTAACATCGTGAACCGGGACTGTTTCACAAACGTCATGTGCGACCTGTCAAAATACCACGCAAAAAGGCCATGCTGGGGCCTTCTGCCCAAGATGCAAAACATCACAAGCAGGAATGATGATCACATTGCAGAGCCACACAAGACGTTCTACATCTGTCTTCACAGGCACGGTAGTACTAACCATGACGAGTAAACAGACCTTTGTGTGTAGAAGTGGTGGAGTGCCACTTTAAGGGGAAACTAAATGTTAAGGGGTTGAAAACGTTTTTTCACATGCCAGATCTGTCAGAAGGCCTTACAATACATCACACGTTGGCCAATCTTTGTGTGCACGATGTGTATCTGTATGTGTGCGAACGTATATTTAGAACTTCCACAATCCCAGTCTCCACCAGTTTTTACACTTCTAAAACTTTTGGCTTTTGTTTCACGGTTACTGCCGCGCCGCTGCACGCACGCGCTCACACCAGCACCTGTGCTCCTGTTCAAAAGCATGAACGTGTTATCCACTCACACGCCTCACTGCCTTTACTTCTTTCTCTGCATGGGGAAGTTGTCACTTAAAAAAGGCCTGTACACTCGGTATCAGATCCTTTACTGCCCCTTTCATGCTTCGCTGTAGTTTTCTTTCTTTTTTTTTGTGACATGGCTAGGGATCATGAAAGAGTGCAAACGAGTCATTGATGGATCGGATGGAACAGACTAAACGTGAGGCTTGACCTCCCTGCTCCCCCCCCCTCCTCTTCCACTCCCCACGCTGTTTGAGCTGAGCGTTCGGATCAGGACAGAATCTCAGGCCTTAATGGAGGCAACTCATTTCTGGTCCATATCTTTGATGCTGAGCCCGTTAACAATGCGTCCTTTCTGTGGCTGGGTAAGAATTGGCCAGCAGGGTTCCTGCGAGAGGGGAAAATGTAAACGGGGGATTAGCCGGACTAATGGCCCCAACTTGTCGTTGATGTTAATTAGCGTTAATTAGGACCCCCTTCATTTAGCAGGTTGGATTGAAAGGCGGAGGCGAGCTGCTGTTGTTTTTGCAAATGTCCCGGCTCATGTTTGTGCACACAAATTCTCACGCACGTGTTTTCACACTGGCACGCACAAGCCGGGGCACTTTCTCGTTAATTTCAGCATCTCGTTGGCGCTAGCCCTCGTCCGCTGACGGCTTCCTTCTGTTTGTTCTGTGCTCGTTGTCAGAGGCCATTTGCTCTCGCCACAATGACTCCCTTTCACTGGGTTTGATCTCTGCAGCTATTCCGCCTCCTCCTTTCGAGTGGTCAAGAGAAGAAACCACCATTCCACCTCGACTCTTTGCACAGCCCTAAAGCCAACCATCCACCCTTCCCCCTCCCCATGTGTGTGTTTGTGTGTCCACTGATCCAGGGGAATGACAGTGGTAGGATTTGGGATCTTTTTGCTTCCAAGGTTCCTCCACTGAGACATAATCGGCCACTTTGTCGGGTCGGTTAACCCTGTATTGTCCCGGAGGCCCCTTAGAGCTCCGATGCCATTCAGCTTGCTAGTATCCCCCCCCTCCCCTCTGCTTGTGGTGGCAACTTTTGTGCAATATGTACATGTGCAAACACACACACACACACACATTCAGGAAACACGGGGGGACGTACACATGCACACAAACACAGAGAGGGAATGTCCTGCATGCTACCTGAGGCTTGTTTTTACTTTGACATGCACGGCCACCCCTTCCAACGGGCTCACTCTCAGGTTAGACGTCCCAGCAGGATTCAGTGGTGTGAAATGGGGGGCCCACAGCTTGCTGCTGGTGGGAGTTAAGAGAGAAGACATGGGGGGAAAACGCTTCTCTCTGGCCAACACCTGGTATCACTTTATTAACCCTCGGCTGTCTTGACCCCTGGGAGCCAAGGAACAGCAGGGCCAAAGGGGGCCGCGAGGGAGTGAGAGGTGGGGGGCTGGAAGAGGAGAAGGGGTGCAAAGGGTGTATGGACGTCACCGCACAGCCTTTGAAGGGGGAAGCAAAGCCCCCGCATCGGAGCCCCTGCGATGACTTTACCAGTACTGTGACCCCCCTTGACCCTGACACCCCCTTCTGCCCAACCCAAAACCCCGACCCTCTCTCCCTGCAGCTGCTGGTTCCCATTGGCCCGCCGCGGGCCGCTGTGGCGGAGGGGAAGAAGGAATGGACGGAGAGAAGGAGAGCGAAGGAAAGAAGGGAGAAGGACGGGGGAGCAGCGAGAAGGGGGCTATGCAAAAGGTCAACTGTTGGTCAGAGGTTTTTATTGGGAGTGCGGGAGGGAGGGAGCGGGAGTGGGAGTATGCGTTAAAGACCACCGTCTGAGATTTTAACTGCAGGGAGGGGAATTTGGCCTTTTTCCACCCCTACACACGTTGAGCAGTTAGAGGACAGGCTCTGGGTAGACCTGTGTGCCAGCGGCCAAACTCTGAAGTACAGAAGAGTTATGTGAAGTGACGCCCCTGGGCACTGCAGGATCATTTCAACTTCAACAGCTTCAGTGAATGATTTGGGTTGCATGGCGGTACACTGCATGTTGACCGGCGCTGCACAGCAACCAGACAGCAAAGTTGAGAGAATACACTCGTGTCACATGCATTGCTTATTCAGGGTATTGAAGATCTCTCGGGTCATGTAATTACCGTCGGATGGTAGGCCTGTGGAAATTCCATCAGGGGGACGTCATAGTGGAGGATTAGCGCTGATCCAATCAGAGGTTACGATCGGTGTGAGGCAACTCTAAAAACCCTATATGATCCTCTGATTAGTTGCTGGCACAGTCGATAGGGATTCATGATCCACAAATAGAACCTGTAGGAACAAGTTAGCTCCTCTGACCTTTCATCAAAATCACCATCAAGATGCTTGCTGACCAGTTGGCAATCTCACCTGAACTTCAGACAACTGATGCACTTTTACAGTCAAACCTATAGAAAGTAGGGCTGCAACATAAAATATGAATTGATCAATTGGTTACTCATATAAAATGTGAGACAACTGTGTAAAATGGCTATCGCAGTTTCCAAGTTGATCCAATCACTTGTTTTGCCCGACCTACAGTCCAAACGCACAAAGATGTTTAAAGTCTCAAAAATGTGTTTCGCTAGGAGGGTGTTTCATTTTGTTGGTCTCTGTACTCACCATCAATCTAAGTTTAAGAGGTCAATGTTCAATCGTAATTTTGTGACATCCCAACTAGCTTGTAAGCAAATGGTGGCTCAGTATGCAACTCACACAAGTGGGATGTGGAAACGTGAAACCTCCAGTGCCCATATTCTGAGAATGGATTTAACAGGGAAGTAAGAGACATCGTATGTGTAACAGTTAGATTAGATACTTGTTTACTTATTTATACATGGATACACCGCTTATTATTAATGAGTGACAACGAGTAGATGGGATTTTATAGAAGTTTAATTGACTTTTTTTTGTGGAATAATAAAAAAAAAAAGTTTCCCTACGTCTTCAAACGTGTCCAAAGGGGATCTTTAATGTACAGTAATATAATACAGAGAAAAGCAGCAAACCCTAACCCTAAGTGAATATTTAGCTTTTGTGCTAGATATTTAAGTTAATTAGAATTTAGTTAACGAAATGGTTGTCGATTTCTCAATATCTGTCTTTTTTTTTTAAGCACTACATTTTACAAAAATGCCCCAGATTTCTGCATTATATGATCAAAACACTCGTTTCCAAACCCATTCGATGTAGCCGACACCAGGCAGAACTGCAGATCGTTCAACTCACTCAGGAGCCACTTGGAGTTGAATCAGAACTGCCCTCACTATCTCCAGTCCCTCTGCACTGCACTCCCCTGTTGCCTAATTTTTTTACTGGCCCTTATCACAACTTGAACAGACACAAGTTCTCTGAGACACACAGACAGCAGTCGCCATGTCGAGCTCCTCTCCGCAGATTACAGATCGCTTTCCCTGGGTCGCGTCGGGCATTCATCCAGACTTCACTCCACCACGACCGGGAAGACATCGTGAAAAACAAGGTTATCTCCTGACTCAACCCCTGCAGTGCAGAGTCAACACTGTTCTGCTGCAGCTCGCCTCGACCGGCGAGTCACAAGGGCTCAGCCTTCAGCCGGGGTCCAGAGGTTAATTTATTGCCTGATCGCATGACCGCAGTTTGGAGTAAAAATGGCAGTAAACGTTGCATTATGACAGTGGAGGAAGGGTGGAGAATCAGAGTCGGCCTGCAGAGTACGCTGCTTGGTTAAGGGCATTGGTCACAGTCTGAATGCCTGATGGTTTATGATCACCACAACTAACCAGATAGGACCAAATGTCTCTGCTGTGGCTGGAAATGAATCATTATTGGATTCCGGGAGGTGAACTTTAGTTTTTTGGATAGACGGATGGATGGATGGATGAATGGATGGATGGATGGATGGATGGATGGATGGATGGATGGATGGATGGATAGATAGAGCTGTTCCTATGTCTTCTTTCATCCTTCTTTCTCTGTAGGCGTCTTTTTATGGAACTGACATTCCTGGAGTGGTCGAAACAGAAGCCCTTGTTTAGAGGCGAAACCCTCCCACCCTATCCCCTTTTTTCATCTTCCTAGTTTTGGAGCCCTGGGTCAAAGGTCGAGACCCCCTCCAGCTTCAGAGACATGTCAGGTCATGCAAGCCACATAGCATTCCCTGTATAGCCCCCACCACCCCACCCTGCCTCCCCTTCGCCCCAGCAAAAGGCCCGCTGCCTCTTAACAGTGACAAACCCCCCTTACACAAGAGGTGTGAGAGTATGTGCGGCTGAGCAAGCATGTGTGTGACATTTTGAGAGATAGTGAGTACTGGCAGTCACTTGAGGATTTTTTACGCTGTTGAAGGTGGTTTTCGAGATGTTGTCTGACAACGAATCTTAACTCTAAATTCATACATATGAGCACGATTTCAATGCAAAAGGAGGTCTAATCTGGTTGCACGACTGCGAAACACGATCACGAAAGATGTGAATTGTCGATATTTCTCTAAAAAGTCCTTTTGCAAATATAAAAGTCCGGCAAATGGATTTCCTACAGTCAAACTGAAAACTAAATCCATTTCTCAGAAATGGATTTCAGTGTTCTGACACTGTGATGAATCTAAATGGCAAAAGTAAATAAACATAAGATGCTGGGTTGCAAAAATAACTTGATGATTTGTATTGATGATGTTTTTCTTTTTTCTATCTGGGAAGGTTATGCATTTTCCTGTGTGAAATGATAAACCAAAGTCTCATCTGTCAGGATTGTAAGCCATTGCTCGCTGCCTTTGTGAAGTACACGGAAGCACTTCAATGAAATAATGCAAAAATAGGAAATAAAAAGCCATAAATTAAAGCAGAGCTGAATTAAAACTGTCAGGAAGCAATTAGGAAAACACCATAATTCCTCCAAATGGGGGCCAAAGTTGAACAGACAGCAAAATACGTGTGAAATGAAAATAACCGATTTTGGGAATGTATCGCTGCCAAATATCAAAGGTCACGAGACTCGGCGGGGCCTTCGCTCGCGTCCTCTCCGCTTAGTCAGCAAATGGACCCAGCGTCATGATCCCACAAGAAACGACATGAAAAATGGGTTTGAGATGCACAAACAGGGCGGAGATGTAGTGCAGAGAAACGGGTGACCCCTTCCAGCAGATAAACAAATAACTAAATAAATCCTGGGGACACTGGGGGTGAGGGAAGCTTCCCCCGAGGGGTCAGAGCAGGAACAGATAAATCTCCCTTAAAGACGCCAATGCCTCTCCAGAGTTAACCTCTTAATCAACCCCAATCGGCCAAAGGAAATGGCGCTGACTTTCGAAAACTATCATCTGCGTCTCTGCAGTGAGTAAACACCCTCGCACATTTAGGCAATGTGTGCGTGTGTGTGTGTAGAAATGTGGGGTCGTTTACTCCTGCGTGATGAGAATTTAATTACAACATGCTTTGCAAAAAAAAAAAGGAAATCCCCTGAAGTTGATCATCAGAGTGTCAGCAGGAGATTCAGGTGCTAACATTTAGGTTGCGCGCCGCTCACTTATTCACATGATGTGTCTTTTTTCGTCAACACACACTCGGGCGACACATTTCTTTGTACACTACAATACACTTCTTCCTCGTCCATCCATCAGCGAGCCCCTCTAGAGCTGAGCATCAGCGGTTGACCTCCGGTGAGCGGCGAGAGCATCCAGATCCGTATCTGCCCACAGGTCACGCACCACACGGGCTGCAGACGCAGGACCTCCTAACAAACATGTCATCCTCAGCTTTGAGTTTCTATTTCGGTAGCGCGCTCAGGTTACATACCTGGTCGCTTGATGGCTCCTTTCCTCAATGGGATCATATTTAGCCTCGGCTGAAGCGCAGCGTTGCATTGTGGGCTCTGGTTTTGTCAGGCCGTCCATAAATTAACAGGCGAACCGGTGGCCACTGCATTTCCTAGGCCATCCGGTGCGGTCATGTTTACCACCCTTTGCCCCCACACTGACACCCTCGTGTGTCAGAGCTGCACCGCACCAGTTGGTCCAGCCATCCATCACCGAGCATCAAACGCGAAGTGGCATGCTGTTCTGCGTGTTGGTTTAAGGTGCTTTCTGGTGTGATTGCGCAAGGTTTGATATGATGAGTGCAGAAAAGCAGAAAAGATGTTAAATACATGTTCTCCTCTGTGTTTGAACTCCCTGGAAACAATGTCACGGTGCCATGTGACCGTGAAAGCCTCGATGTCGGAGGAAACAAAACTCACAAGCGCTGACTGACCCATGTTTGCTTAGGTTAGGATCTTGAATTTGAAATTTGACATCTTCAAACGCACCGTTTTATGACAAAACTCTCACATTTTTTAACCTCTATCTTAAACAAACACTGTGTTTGTTCGCTGCATGTGTTCCTCCCGTCCATACTGGATAAGGAGAGGATACTTGGTCAGAATGAGAGCTGAGGGTTTTGTCTCCCATCACATCCTTGTGGAATCGCATTGAGAGGAAATCTGTTCTCCGATCAACTCTTTCAACATCTGCATGTGAGTGTTGTTTTAATATAGACTTTCAAAAAATATTTACCTATCCTTTAAAGTGACACACACCTAAAAAAGTGAAGGGCTTTTATTCCAGGTGTCTTAGACTGCTGGAAAATAAATAGTTTACAAATCCGATAGAAAGCATAAAGTGAATTTTATACAAATATTTGCTCACTTAAGTAATCATTTTTAAAACAGAAGTCTATGAGGAAAACATTTCCGTACTATAGTGTTAAGAATAATATCTCTAAACACTTTCTACTGCTCTGGTTGAATGTAAGATATGTTTTCAAGCTTGACTGCACATATAGTGGGAGGCTAAACATGGTGAAAATACCCAGTGGTGGAAAGTAACTAACTACGTTTACTCACGTACTGTACTTGAGCACAAATTCAAAGTATTTGTACTTCACTTGAGTATTTTCATTGTATACAACCTTCTACTACTCCATTGTATTTATTTGACAGCTTTAGTTACTTTTCAGTTTACAATTACCATTTACAATTTATCTCCAAATTAAGTTTTCTGATAATATGAAAGCTGAAGAGTTTATTTAGGTGTTCAGAAAATGATCATACTTCTTGAGCCAAATAAACTCTTTGAAAAGTCTCTTGGATCAGCTGCTGCAAACAGGGCTGTTTTTATGAGCTTGTGAAAAGTTTACTTTTTAGAGACGCTACAAACTTATGATGATCTTTTAGAATATGATGCATTGCTGTAGATTAAATTACCCAACTAAATATAAAGTAGTTAAATTCAGCACAACCATAAACATCTAGAGCAGTAAAGTGTGACATAATGCAGCAGTATTATTAATCCATAAACATCATATAATAGTGAAACTGAGAGGAACATTTAATGACACAATGACAACTTTAACTTTTGATATACTAAGAACATTTAGCTGATAATACTTCCACACTTTTACTTAAGTAAATAATCTGAATTCTTCTTCCACCACTGAAAATAACCAACAATACATTACAGTTTTCCTGCTGTCATTGAATGTGACTCCAAAGGGGTCCAATACTTAAATAACTTAATAAATGTAATTAAATAAGTTGTTGTGAAATAAATAACAAAACAACAACCAAACCTAATGCCCTAAAGATTGAGAGTGACCACAAACATGTATTGTCTTTATTAATGTGTGGACATCACATACATTACTAAACCTGTGGTTGAGCCTCATTTAATTAACCCCTTTCTGGTCAAATTCATCATAAGCCTCAGCTGTATAGAATTACACTCTAATTATTAGGCCCCCAGACCCCGAGGTGCCCTTGGTCACTGGCCTACAGCTCGTGGAATCTCCTAATAGCGACTCGCAGGGCTAATTGGGAGACAGGTAAGGTTACATGTGACAGCAATTAAGCCGAGCGCAGGGCCAACCTCATGGCCTCGGGGCGAGCCGGCGCGGCACTCAGGACCTCTGAGTGCCGCTTTTGTCTTTTTAGCGCTCTCTTTCCTTTTTTGGGAGAAGCAAAGTTGGGAATAACACTTCCCCTATTTTTCTCTGCGCATAGACAGGATTATGGATGTAAATTCCTTCTGCTGCTCTTGTTGCGCTCATGGTCATATAAATATAAGCCGACAGATTACTTATTTATCAGCTTTTTCACTTTCCCCCCCCCCCCCCCCCCACCCCCGCTCCCGTTTATTTACTTATATAATTGCCATTATTATTAGTATTATTAATAAACGTGTGGGTGTGGTTTAATGGCAAAAAATACAACTTGCTGGGTAACTGTCATGAAGTTTCGTTATAGGCCTACTCACGTATCAAAAATAGATAGACGGATAGATTTCTGTGACGATTTATTTGGCAGGTTTATTGAAATAATTTACATCATGTAATTAATGGTAACTACATTTAAGGTATATATATATATATATATATATATATATATATATATATATTTATACATTGCATTCTGATCTTTAAGTTAGAAAGCGATTTGCACCTTGTCTGTGATTTTAGTAAGGGTTAAGGTTGGCGGAGTGATACGAAGGTGAGGCGATGTACTTTGTTGTTAGGGTTAAATTGTCCGGATGAACTTTTAAAGTGGGCCTAAAGTTATCGTGGAGACGCCTGTCCTCGTGATCTTTACCCACGTCCCGAAAGCATAGTTTTTAATTCAGCAACTACAAGTGTATCGTGCACGTTACAATAGACAGATGGATATATATATATATATATATATATATATATATATATATATATATATATATATATATATATATATATATTCATGTCGTTGAGGGGGGAAGTGTGAGAGTGTGTCTAAACACATTATCACTTTCCACATGCAGCAAAGGGGCGGTGGGACACTCGACCCCCTGACAGCGGTGTTGTCGGAATTACCTTCACGTGACAAATCAAGACCCAATCTGGGGACATAATCAGGTCCCCGCTGCTCTCGGCGTGAAAAAAAAACCCCATTAGAGAACAACACTGCCACTGTTAATTACCGCACTGGCCTTTTGTGCGCATGGCAGCGACACAACACACACCGACCGAATCAACACTTTCTCGACTGGTAAACGATTTAGGGAGTGTTTTATGGCTCGGTGAGAAGTTTGGCACGTTAGTGTAGTTGTTGTGGAGCCGAGAGGGGACTTGTTCGTTTATTGTTCCGCAAGATTGGTTGTTTGATTGTGGCACAGTTTTAAGCTATAAACTGTTTAGGGGTGGGAGATTGTGTTGATGATACAACGTCAGTGGGATTGCACGCACTGGACAGCTGACCCGAGATTGATGGCAAGGCAGTGCGGCATGGTAGATAAAACGGTTGGTAAACTGTGACCTTCAGTCGTGGATCAGAGGGCAAAACAATAAACAACATGGCATTATATTTTCAGAAAATAATATATCATGTCATGAAATAATAAATACCTGAGAACCAGACTGCCGGGGCCTGCACACACCATTTCGTATATATAGAGAGACATGTTTTAAAACATGTACTCTGCTTGGAATAATATTTGTTATACAGTCAGCAACTCGTGTTTTCTCCGCACAACAACAACAAAAAAAGTTCAAGTGCCTCGTTTGAAACTTCTTCTTCCTCCTCGATGAAAAGTCCAGTAGCTATGAAAATGCAAATTCTCATCATTTTAAAAGTTGAATTCCTACATAGGAAAGTTCTCTTCTTATAAAGTGGAGGTTTCAAGTTTTCATATGTATAAGCTGCATATTGGGTCACAATTAGCCTCCAAACTATAGTCACAGAATCATGAGATTTAAGGCGAGAGGGGAGACACCCCCCCTTCAGCAGATGAATGTCAAAAAACAACCTTCCAGCCTACATCATTCTGCAAAGTGAGGGTCAAATATTCAAATAAAGCAATACTGCATTGTTAATGCGGAGAGGAACTTTAAATCCTTATTATGAAGATTTAAAAGATGTAAAGCCCATGTCTAAAAAATACAATATAGATGCAGCACTAATAGTTTAAAAAGTTGTTTCTAATTCCATACTAACATCAGGTTTTGTACATTTGTCCGGACGCACATGCACATTTTATCCTCAATGGGACACTGATGTAGCCACTTTAGAGTACTTGTACGACAACAACCGCTGCTGTCAGTCAACCCCATCCCTAATCGACCGCCGTCCAATCAGAAAGCTCCTTACTTTTTTTAACAGACTTTGGGGCCCAATCACAGCCGGCCCTGCGCGTCTCCCCCTCTCCCGCCGAGGGGAGGGGAAATGACCTTATTTGGCCGCTATGACCTTATATGGGTCGCCGCCAGGGGGGCCGCGGTACGAGGCAGCCTGCTGGTGACACTTTCCCCCAAATTGTAGCTTTGCCTCTCGGAGATGGGGCGGACAGTCGAAGGGTGAAGCGATACACTCGAGCGGCAAAAAGATTGTGTCGTGCGCGTTAACGGTCTCCGTTGAAGCTTCTGCTCCCACGCGGACGATCGGCGAGGATATTTAGAGTGCGCGTGTTGGGTAAAATTAAGATCAGAACCTCACTGCGGCGCGCAAGGACCAGAGGAACGGGGATCGCTCCGGGACTGCGCTTCACACTGTCTCCAAGAGCCCGTCGGGACTAAATAAATTCGTCACAGAACAACATGAAATGCGGTCGTTCAGCAGGCAGAATTTATCTCGCGCGAACCCAAAGGCGGTAGAATACTGAGCGGCGGAGAGACCCGAGCGAGCGGCTGAGAGGCGAAACGTTGCTGTCGCTTGTATTCCGCCGTCTTTTCAAATTCTAGAGGCGAAGAAGAAGAAGTAAGATAGCGTTTTGTTATTATTATTATCAATTTTTTTTTTTTTTTTTTACATCTGACCTAACTGGACTGACTTTCCCATGAGGTTACACTCTGAAGAACAACGTGTTTATGGATTGCTGCGCAGCGAGGGACACCGGGAGTTGTAGGCTTCGCTCTTATGCATCGATCATGTTGATACCTCGCTGTTGCTGTGAACTTTGGTAGATGTTTGCAGAAAGAACTCGGTAGTACAGATACACGTTTTGAATAATAAACACGCTCCGATCCGCTCAGATTGACCTCTGCAGAGGAAGTGGGAAGCGCCTTTTCGCCCTGCCTTGTTTTTCTCTCCCAAGACGTCGGGACGGATCTCTATCACTCAGTCGCTCCTTCTGTGATTTTAACAAAGACCAAAGTGTTTGGGGATAGCATGGCAATGGTAGTAAACCAGTGGCCAGAGAACATTTCTGCAGATCCGGGGTCCCAGCTCCAGATATGCGGCCAGGAGCCCGGCGGGGCGCCGGGAACCCCCAACGGTTCCACCCCGGGGAACGACGCACTTTCCGGGGACAAGATCCCCAACGTGGACTGCATGGTGTGCGGGGACAAGTCCAGCGGGAAGCATTACGGCCAGTTCACCTGCGAGGGATGCAAAAGCTTCTTTAAGCGCTCGGTGAGGCGGAACCTCTCGTACACCTGCCGGGGGAACCGAGACTGTCCCATCGACCAGCACCACCGGAACCAGTGTCAGTACTGCCGGCTGAAGAAGTGCCTCAAAGTCGGCATGCGAAGAGAGGGTAAGACCATAGGTGTGTTACGGATGTCCGAGTGAAGTCGTGGCACATTTGTTTACTAATCGTATTTCTGTCTGTGTGTGTGAGTGACCTAATGTTGCTCAGTGTAAAATATCAATCTTAACAGGCCATTAAAGTCTGGAACTCAGCCGTAAAATATTTTACTGTCTCAAAACAAGCGACCAACTCTTCACATCGGCGGAGCTTTGCAGCAAAATGACACGTGCAGCAAGAACACATTTGACACATATGTGTGGACAAACAGATTTTTCATGACACATTTAAAACTAAACACTCTTGTTGTTTTAAAAAAAAAAAAAAAAAAAATGTTTTGGTCTCTCTCGCGTCCAACTGAATAAGCGCCAGTGAGATAATTTGTGCGTAAAATACGCGCCACGTTCCGCGATGCCTGTTGATCCTAACGTGTCACACAGTTTGTATCCACTGTTGCTATTATGGGTAAATAATCAGCCACCACCTGCGGCAAAAGCACAATGCTTACTTCACATTCTTTTACCAAATCCAGCGCCATTCACGCTGGTGCGCTCTGCTCTGTGAAATCCCTCCTTTGTCCCCCTGTTTTAATTATGCTGTTTGCTCACCGACACCCAGAGCCGCTAGAAGAGGATGCCGCTGCATTTGTTGTATTGTGTTGGATTAACAACGGGTCAGTTAGTCGCAAAGGGGAGCGGTGGCAACGTGTCGGCGGAGAGGAGCGCTTCCCTTATTGATTATCATTCAGCAGCGTCGTCCCATTCACGAGAGATGGAGATGGTGCATATTTTTAAAATGTTCCGAATGGAGCCGAAACATCTGTGCGGGCAGCGTTACGCATGGGTTCGTTTTTCTTTGTTGATGCACTTTGGATTAGATAAGCTCGTGATTTAGAGGCGACCTATTTACTGATTAAAACGCAGAGAATTGTTAGAATTTATATAATTATTATATATATATTTTTTTGCTAATGCCTGCAAATGCCAAAAGCAACGTCACACACCTTTACGCAGGTGAATCGTGGGCAACTCTCCCGTGAGGAGAAAAAAGTGCGCGCCACAAGCTTGTCCTCAAAAGTCCGAGTCTTTATTGAAGATGTCCCTCTTCGCCCTGTTTATTTTCTCTCTTCCAAAGGACAGAATGAGGTCACCAGGCATCATCCCAGTGAGCAATCTTGCTCAAGGACACTTCGGCAGGGGATGTTTTAAAGACAGTCAGTGTCTCGACGACCCCTCCGCCCTTTGTTCTCTGCCTGAGCCAAAATGTAAATACAGTAGGCAGGGGTTGGAAATACCCGTCCTCCTTGGATGAGACGATCCCTCAAGGGTTTCCCGCTAGTGCACTGATGGGCCTCTCTATGCGCGCCCGCACGTGTGTGTGTGCGTCTCTCTGTGTGTGTGTGTGTGTGTATGTATATATACTGTACACACAGTCTTACCTCATGGAAGATGCCCGCAAGCAACACCGACACGTTGGCGCTCCTTTACGACTGAATGAACCCGAGGAAATCGCCTGACGTCGCAGCGTGTTTTATTGCAAAAATGAAAGAAAATCAGAATCAGTCTGGTGACGAGACTTCAAATGAAAGTTCAATCTAACTAGCGAAATATATAATTTGCAAATCATCTTATTTTGGAGATGAACGCTATCTTGAAATGAAGAATATTATTTGACTTCCTGTGTAAAGTGTTTCTAGTTAAATTGGTGAAAGTTTTCTTTACTTTTTTTTCGCAGTGCCTTGAAGGCGTCATATTGTCCACGAGCCACGAGGTTTCTTATATAATAATGGCATTAGTCTCGCTGTTTAGATGAGAAAATATGACGGTGCGTTGCTTCGCAGCTGTAGATAGTCTACACTGCAAAACATTTTTCATCTTTAATAATTTAGCGTCTTAAACATTTTTTTTCTTCTATTGAGAGGACATATTTCTTTCAATTTAGTTTGTGATAATTCCACAATGTTCCCAAAAAAAAGAAGTGCATTGAAATAAGGCCAAATAAAGTTGAAGGAAAATCTTTAATTTCAATGTATTTTATTTTATCTTAGAAACAATAAGATTCTAAAACTCCTTATTTGCTCATTAGCTTTTACTTTTTTATTTTTTTGCAGAGCTGGCTTATAGTTGTGCGTTAAAGGCTTAAATGCAGAGCAGGTCAACTTACATTGGTGGAGCTCATCTGTTGGTGCATTCGAGGTCAGCAGGATTAAACTGTGTCCTTAAATCCTCTTTGTCGGCTGACTTCTGTTCATCAGCATTCATTTGTCTATTTAGGACATTTTCTTTGTGAGGACACATGACCTGTCCGGCAATTTGGAAAAGGAGAGAATCCCAGAACAGAGTTTAACAACATAAATGGTTATATTGTGTTAAATGTGAGGCTGAGAAAGGTAGTGCTGGTAATTCATTAGAAATATTGAATATATAAATTGAGTAAATCACAGACATCCAGTTGTCCTCTGTTTAATCAAGATTCCCATTGTTTTAAGGAAGTAAAAGTCACAACAAAGACATATTTGAATATTTGTATAAATATTCATGAATATTTGAAACCAAATCTTTATTGTTTTATCGTAACATCTTAAGTGAATTAAACACTGCTGCGTCCTGAAATACCAACTGAAACTGTTGAAGCGAATGACTACCGTCATCCTCCCCTGAGGACGCAAGACATGTTTTCTCTCCATTATTCAGCAGGTTCACCTAAGGTCGAGGAGGGGAGGCAGTGTTTATTCTCAGTTATGATCCAGGTGAAAACAAAAAAGGCATTGTGATGTCTCTGTTTGACATTTCCAACAATTTGCGGAAGCTACCGTCAACATAAAGCAGAAGGTCACAAGTGGAAAAGCATGTTTGTTGAGCTAAAAGAGTTTGGCACGTTATTAATCATTTAAAATCCCTTTTTACATACTTTGAAATGTACTCAGATCATATTGTCCATACTGTACTTCACGTCCCGACTAAGTGCAACACGTCTGATGGAAAGTGCTGCTGGATGGAACAAGTGATATGAGTATGTGTTGGTATGATGTGTGTCCTGCTGGTGATGTTACTCTGCCCTTACAGCATCCTTTGATATCACTAACACTGCTGCATGACTTTTCTGTTTTGGCTGAATGAATATTTAGCTTCCTGAGAAGACACGCTAAAAGTTTCATGAGTGGGCCCGCGTCCGATTTAGAGACAACTTCACTTCGTTTCATGCTCTTTTTTTTTTTTTTTTCCAAAGGAAGACATTTGACCTCGTCTTGTGTAGAACATGATATCATTTGTTGGAGACTTTTATCCAGAGCACCTTTCATCACCATGGCAGCAAACATTTCTGTGTTGGCCTCAGTGGGAATCAAACCTTGTGGAAAAAAAACACCAAAAACCATGGGAGCTTTAGTGTCATTGTCTCACCACGCAGCTATACACAGAACGTTGTCTCGTTTCTCTGTCAGCACGGTTTCTAGGTTGAATAGGAAGCGGAGAGGCAAAGAGAATCAGCCTGACAGTTTGCTTTTCAACTGGAGTGAATGTTTTAATTTTGAAGCGGCCCACAAGGACGAGCAGCTGAGGACAGACAGAGACACGTGTGGTAGTTTACCGCTCTGATTAATGCGCGCGCACACGACGAGAATGTCATCCTGTCGGCCGTGTGCGTCTTGAATCATCCACCTGGGCGGCTGTGAGCACCGAGATACATGCAGACACGCCGAGTTAGTGGAGTGCAGTGATAGTAAATAGTCTCAACATCCATTTGGATCACAGGAACCTGTAATACCCACATTCAACGTGCGCAGTGGGAATGCTGCTGCCTCCTCTCACCCACACTGCACTCTGACAAAATACCGACAGCGGCTGAAAATGTAGGTCAACCAAAACTAAAACATTAATAACAGACGGGCTCAAGTCAAAGTCCAAATGCGTGGAGCGTCCGGGGCCTCTCTCCAGTGAGTAAACAGTGACTAATCCAGTCATTCCCAAAGACTGGCTCGGGACCCCGCAGGTGGGTCGCAGGGGGTTTCACGAAGGGTCGCCAAATGAAACTTGCAGAATTTCTTCCATATTTCATATTTGAGCCACATCAGAGAGCACGAATGTCCAAATTTCTTCTGATCAGGACGGGTTCACACGTTGCGTCTAGAAACGCGTGGAAGACGGGCAGCCGTGTGGCTTTCAGCCTTTTTTTTCCCAAGGCGCTTGGGAGGTCGCGCTCCTGCTGCGTTTTGCTGTTACCAAGCAACCAAACGGAAGGAGGAAATTATATCTGCCAGCTGTGATTGGTTGTTCCTCGTCACGTGACCTTCTCCAAAATTTCCAATAGTTAAAACTATTTTTATCTCGGGGCGCAGCTGTCGCGTCCTCAGAAACAAATAAACGCTTAGGGACGTTCGCGAGGCGTCACGTTGTCGAGATATCATAAGGGGATGCCGGAAATGGCCGTAAAAAATGGTCAGAAACGTTAATTTACGCACAAATTGATTGATCATGATTTATAGACAAGGCCGATCGTGAATTTGGTTTGTCATTTTTCAGAAGTGGGTCCCCAGAAAAAAAGTTTTGAAGACACCCCACAGTGGGTGAATACTACAGTCTGGCCTCCCTTGGCTCTGAAAACCTTTACTTATAATTTAGCTATTGACAAATTTCAATACTTAACCCTTGTCCCCACACTTGTAGTCATTATCAGTGGCCTCGAAGAAGTAAATGGCTCCCATTCACAAATCTTTCAGTACTGGCCAGCTTCCATTAAAGTAATACACAGGAGCCCCTGGCGTTATTATCTCCAAGGCTACCTTTAATATTACAGAATAGATGATGGATGATGTTCTTTTTTATGCTTTTGGACGCGTCAAGGTGACGAGTGTCCTCTCTAAAAAGGCAATGCTTCCTGCTGCACATTCCAATGTATCACTAAAGGGACAAAAGTCATGTGACCCTCTCAGGTGCCTTCAGTCAATCATCTCTAACAAACAAACTGACTCCGGACTGTTTTGCTTGAGAGTTTAAGTGGCTCAACCTGTTTTTGTGTGTCACTTGGGTCTCTTGTAATAACACACACACACACACACACACACACACACACACACACACACACACACACACACACGAGAAAGGGACACAGCAATGTCGGGAACATTTAACCCCAACAAGGCTTCTCCTTCAGTCTGCCACACATTCATTCTCTATTAAAGGGCTGTGGGTGAATCTGTGTGCATTTATAATTTAGGCATCTAGTTGATGATCTAACGAGGCTCACTGAGTGGGAGTGCAGTTGTAGTGATGACAAAAAATAATACAAAATAAATAAATGTAAATAATAAAAAATATTAAGTTTCAAAAACTTTTACTTTTAAATAATAATAATAAATATGGGATATTGGCCAGTCATGTTCTCCACTTCTAATTTGAAGGAGGCTCCTCTCTGACAACAGTTATATTATTAAAGAGTCATTTCACCATTTCCCTATTTAAGCCCCTGTAGTTTCTGGCCGTGCAGATACAATGGTTTTGGTCTCATTTGCTCAGGTTTTCAGGTCCAATTTACAAATGCAACAGAAGGTGTGGCAAAGCAATGCCAAGAAAATGTGAAAATATGTTGTTGTTTTTGTTGCCCAAAATAAAAGGACTCATTGTTCTCAATAGCAAAAGCCTCTGAAACAGCTTGACGTGCAAACTAACACTCTGTGCTGCAACACAGACCAACGATGACTCATGTGTAGGTTGTTTAGCAGCTCTCTTTTGGGGTGGATGGTTTGGGATTTGAGCATCGTAAAACAAAAACCCACTCACTCCCACTGTATCGGCGCGGAAGTCTCAGTGGCAGATATCTCATATCTTGAAAAAGATTTAATAAACCAAAAATATATGGCTCTATACCACTCGAGATAAGTGTGAGTAAATGTTTTGGGTGCGCTGGCCCTTTAAATATATTGCCCATCTGACTGTGAAAAAAAGAATAGTAAAGAAAACAAAGCTCCAGCACTAAAATTGGCTTTTAAAAACTCAAATAATTCAAGTCACAGTCTCTATTTTTACTCTCTGATGATAACAACAACAACAACAACAACTGAGCAACTACAAATAAAGCCAAGCAGCTAATAGGTGTTTTTTTTTCTAAGATCTCATCTCCAAAGGAGACATAGCCCTGCTGTGGCCCACTGTGTGTTAGATAAAGAGGAGAGGGGAGGGGTTGTGCGTTAAGTGTAAATAAGGATAGTGTGAGTCACTGAGTTTGGGGTGAATTTGCTTAGCTAATTAATTCAGGAACCGACTCATCAAAGTCTAAGAGAGGGACTGAGGCAACTGCCTCCACGCGCGGCAAAGCAACCAAACTTCCTCACGCAAAGCTCGCCTGCCCTCCATGGCTCTGTCTCTCTCTGTCTGTGTCACTGTTTGTCCTCTCGCTCCTGCACTGCCTCCGGTTTGTCTCTGCACTCTCGTTCTGATGCGGCTCTCGCGTTTCGCCGCATACCTCTCTGCTCCTTCATGCTTCGGCACACGGCTGAGGACAGAGTCAGGCCTCATTCAGTGTGCAGATGGCTTGTTAGGGAGGTTAGCTGACTGGTAAAGTTGGTGTAAACAGCAACACTTTAATACACACATAATCATTTCGCTTTGCTCTATTTCTTTCCTTTTGTTCCCCCTTTAGTGGGATGTAACTATTAACACTTTTCAGCTGTCCCATCTGCACTGGGGTACAACTTTTGTACCATTAAGCACGTATTAAATGCTACACTTTTAGTGTTTTCTTAAACTTTCTTTTGTATTAGCAACTAGTATCAACACACGGCAACGGTATCTTTAAACCTTCAATGAAAAACAAATTTGTTACCACTAGGGGGCAGCGGAAACGAGCTGTAAACACAACACTGACATATTACCGCTTAAAAAGTTGATGTGGCAAACTTGTTGGAAAACAGTTGCTTATTTACACAATGCAGCTTTTGTTTTTAGATTAATTCCTGAGGGAAATATCTGGCTGCAGATATGCTGCTAAATGCTGCTGTCTGGTGCTGAGCAGATTGGGAATGGTGTTTTTTTTGCTTTTTTTGCTTTTTCAAGAGAAGCAAGAGTAAATCCAAGTGATTAAAGTTTATTGTTTTGAAAACCAAAACAAACGGAAAGGTATCAAAATAAAAAGCGATCGTTTTTAAATGCAAAAAAATTATAGATTATAGCAGCTTTAATAGAGTTCTGAAATGTGTTGGAAATGCTGAACACAATTAGTGTTCAGTTTTCTTTTCTTTTTTTCTTTGTAGCATGAACTATTAGTTTTGACTAAACAGAACTTGGTCTAGCAGAAGAGCTTGCTCTTGCACAATAGCACACAATGGGACAAATGCTGTGGACCATGGACTCAACCAGACACAGTGTCACATCCGTTTCATAGAAATAAGTAGAAAGTAATGTATCTTGTTAACTCTTGACTGTAAAGAGCAGCTCCACAATGGAGCATCACAGCTGTTTGAGTGACAAATTATATTTGAGAATTTCCGGTTGGAGACCAGGTGTTCAAATAAATAATCCCCTAACTTTTTTTGCTCCGTAACGTCACGTCGGTTGTCTTTTTATCTGGAACGCTCTCCTGGTTTACACATTAGCTCCTCTCTGCCTCCTATCTGATTCTCTTTGGGAGCTTTGCCCTGCTGCGGAGCAGTGACCTGCAGGTCAAAGTTCAGGGCAGAAACAAAACTGCCCTCAGAGCCTGATCACACCCATGTACATGCACATGTACACAGGCATCCAAATGTTTTCATCAGCAGATAATTCTAAAAATGTTTTGCTTTACGATCGTGTATTTTGATACTTTATTGATTGCAGATGTGACATGGAGAAACAGGCACAGGTTCATGCAGGGAAATGTTTTTCTTTTTCGCTCGCTAATGGAGGCTTTAGAAATGGAAAATCTACTTATTAAACGCGACTGTCAGACTGAGCCGAATCTATAATGCGTCTGTGTTGCCCCGGCACTGTGACCTTTTAGTCCAAATGTTGATAGGCCTTAATTGTATTTAGCTGCTGTAATTCCACTAACAGTCTGACCCAGAGGCTAATCCAGGGCAGCCAGGCAGCGAACTGTGCACTCTTCCAGCTGCCATTTGCTGAAGTGGCATTTTGAAAGTCGCAGCTGAAATGTCCCATGGTACCTCTGTTTGCATGCACTTTCCTCCTCGCCCTCATTTCGTGCCCTACCTACGTACACAGGATGCTGTTTTGTTTTGGGTTTTAGGGATTTGTAGCTCTTTTTTTTAGTGACTTTTTTTTTTTCTGCTCTCAATTTGGTATCCGAATAATTTTGTTTGCCAGAAAGAATGACTTTGTACATCGCTCAGATTTCAAGTTTGTCTTCTGATGACGAGCTCAGTCAAATACATTGAGCTGAGCCACAGTGCACCAATTAAAAAGCAGGAAGCGGCTTATGGCAGACACCCAAATCTGACTTTATACTCCCATCCCCCCGTTATTCTCTATCTCTCTGACCCTGCTTTCCTTTTTTTTGTCTTATCCTCAGGCATCTGTTTCTCTCTAATGTCATTTCTGTCTCTCTCGCTGTCTCTCTGCCCTCCTCTATGTCAAGATACTGCATCTCTCTGTCTCTGCACGTCTGTCTGCCTGTCTTTCCCTCCATTCTTTCGGACCTTTCCATAATCACCCCTCGCTCCCTTTCCCCTCTCTCTCTCTCTCTCTCTCTCTCTCTCTCTCTCTCTCTCTCTCTCTCTCTCTCTCTCTCTCTCTCTCTCTCGCTCTCCCTCTCTCGCTCTCTCGCTCTCTCTCTCTCTCTCTCTCTCTCTCGCTCTCTCACTCTCTCTGCTCCTCGGTCTTGTCCAGCCAGCTGTAGGCGAGGGCAAAACAGAGAGCAATGTGTCTCAGTCAGAAGTCCTCAAGTGCTCTGCCTCTCAGCCACGAGTGACCCCCACAATGAGGCTTTTGAAAAGTCAAGTGGATCAAGTATATTCGCCGCCATCCGCAGGATTAACCACGAATCAATTTGAAAGCAGATTAATAGCTGTGAATTCCCATATCAGCGACATGTGAGGCAGCAGGGTACCAACAGGTCGTGGAATTTGTGGAACGTCATTGAATTTGGAAGAATTTGATGTATTCCCTGTGAAAGTCAGGGACAATGTGTTTCACAGCTGTTTCAATGCATTAGTAAGGAGCCCAAAAGAAGTGGAAACCAGGTTGTTGACCCCCTGTAGAATCGTTTCTTCTTTTTTTTTCTTTTTTCTTTTTAAGATGATGTTAACAAGCCAGGGCAGAGTGACAGTTTTGGGTTATGGAAGTGCTCTGACACGGACAGTCGGGGGAAGAGTTTTTCCGGAGACTGTCCTCTCAGGGAACACGACTGAATCGGTCCTTTCAGCAAGTGCCCGAAAGTGACACATGCTAAAGTTCAAGCCACAAAGCCCTCCAGCAGCTCTAGATGTGATGACTGTTGTCCCTCGTGAGCAAAGGAGGAAGTCGGGTGATGTTATTGTAGAGCGGCGAAGTCCACGCCGGGACGAGGTCAGGGACTCCTCCCAACAAAGCGACGGATCCCGTTTCCTGTTTCCTCCCAACAGTCAAAGTTATTTTCTTTTAACCATCCATAAGCTTCAGCACATGCATATTATTGTAACCATGACAACAAAGGTCCCCTAACCTTAACTAAGCACTAAGTACTAAGTAACAAACCACAATGATTTGCCAACCCTAACCAAGGTGTTTCTGTACCTAAACCTTAACCATAGTATTGTCCAATGATAAACTGATTTATTTTTCAATTTCTCTTTGTCCCGTCAGGCATACAATGATTCAATGTGTTTCTAAAGAGCAGCTACAAGTCAAGTAGTTTGACGTTTAATTTGGGGGACTTGCCGACAGCAACAGCTCTGTATGCTTTAGCAGTCTTTCAAGCTCAAAGCACCTCGGAGGGACTAAAAACACATTTGACCAGGTAATCTTTGTGGAAATTGCACTGAGACTACTCCCCCCCCCCCTCCCCCCACCTCCCCCCCCCCCTGCTGCTCAAGGCGGTGTTTCATTTTCATTGGTTTGTGAAACCCCCGCAAAGATAGACACGTGTGGCTAATCCGACAGCCGTCCCTCGCAAAGCGAGACGAGAGCTGCTGGAGTGCGAGTGACAAGGAATGTCCCATTGTGCAACGTCTTTGTGACGGGCAACACCTCTCCACAGCTCGGCCCAGCGAGACTGCGCTGTTTGCGAAAGGAGGCCGCATTCTTTTCCGGGAGCACGCGGGTTGACACAAGTTCACGGGGAAAACTAGTACTTTGAGGTCAACACCTTTTGTGCTGAGGTATTTTTCAGGCTAGAATTAAAGGCTTTTTTCTTTTTTGCTCTTGAGTGATTTGACCTCTCGGTTCTCGGACGTGCCACGGTGTGTTCAATTGACACAGCTGCTGTGTGCGAGGTGACAGGTGATGCAGAGTTGAAAAGCATTTTTCCGAACCCCTCCTCCTCCCTTTTATTTCCCCCCTCTCTCCACCTCCAGCTTCCACCTGTCTCTTTATGTAAACCGCCGCTCTCTATCTGAAGCCTCATCTCAGATTATATTCAAATACACTGAACTCTGCACCTTCTCTCTCTTCCCCCTCTCCTTGTCCATAATCTCCCCTTTCTCAATTTATCACCTCTCGATCGCTCCCTCTCCACCTTATCTCGCCATGTCACCCTTTTACCTAATTTTTCCTCACACACGCGGCCTCCCCTCTGCATTCTCATTGCCCACCCCCCTTCTCTGTCTGTGTAACAGTAGATGGAGTTATTAGTCAGACAGTGGGGATGACTGAACAGGTGTTTTCCAAATGGGCCTTTTGAGCACTCACCGCATCATCATTGCTCCACGGGGGGAGGGGTGGGTGGGGGTGGGTGGGGGGGGTTGGTTATTTTGTGTGCGTACAACAGCTTGGCCTCTGCGTGCCCTTTTCTCCTCAGGCTGAGCCATTTGCCAGGAGAGGGAGGGTGGGTGTTCGAGAGGGGGTGGGGGTGGGGGGTGGGGTGGAGCATGTTACCATATTCATGTGTGGTGCGTGCATGTGTATATGCATATGCGGATGCATAACATATGGAGGTGTGAAGAAGTGGTATATCTTTACCAGCTGCTGCTTGTCATTACTCATTGATGCACAACAGCGGGGGCAGAGTGGCCTTGGCCTGGCCACTTTCCACTGCTCCACGGACAAGACGAGCGCCGACATATTTAGGAGTCGGAGAAATGTTCCCGTCGCCACACTTTTTGCCCCTTTGACCCCATTCTGCAAACCCCCCCCCCTCCTCCTCCTCTCCTCCCTACCAGACACATTTGACATGCCCAATTTTACTCTTTGCCCTCCGTGTTCGTCTCCTCTGCCTTCTGTTTCTGCTGCAGGCTTTTTGGTTTCACTCCATTTTACATGCAGGCGGTACAGAGGCCGTTTGGATGTAGACCAGGTTTGGGTGTATCTCACTCTGTTAAAGCTCCTAGAAAAAAAGTGCTCTTTTCAGTCAGACATAGATGAAGACATTTTCAATCAGACATAGATATATGTAAAATATCACATTTTCATGGTTAAAAGTTTAGATTTAATGCGGCCGAATTCTCACCTTCACCTGTCTTGTTTTCCATCAGCTGTACAACGAGGACGCACATCGAACTCCCAGAGCAGCCCAGGGCAGTACCTGACCAACGGCACCGACCCGTACAACGGCCAGCCCTACCTATCCGGCTTCATTTCTCTGTTGCTGCGCGCAGAGCCCTACCCCACATCTCGCTACGGGGCCCAGTGCATGCAGGGAAACAACCTGATGGGCATTGAGAACATCTGCGAGCTGGCAGCCAGGCTGCTCTTCAGTGCTGTCGAGTGGGCCAAGAACATCCCTTTCTTCCCCGATCTGCAGCTCATGGACCAGGTGAGACTGCCACTTTGACGACAGTTAATTTACCTTTAAATATCCAACTCTAAAGGTTCAGTTTGAAATGTTTTGGCTTATCGCTTTCTTGTCAAGAGTTAGATGAGAAGATGGATATTTATTAAATATCACCCAACACTTTGCAACATGTTAACATTTTTTAACACCACATTTCTTCAGTTCCTGTTTGCTTTTATAGAAATGTAGAGCCAGTATAAAAAACACTATTCAATTCTCCTGTTCAACTTCATCAAAACCAAAAGAAAGCTGCAAGCCAATGAAAGACCACAGTTACATGAAGTTTGATTAATAAACGGTTTCTTTATGACATCTCGCCCTCTCGCTACACTTTGAAAAAGAATTGCGCTTCTAAATATTTGTTTTTCTTTTCATTATTTGAGAATCATCATGGCATAGAAAAAGAAATGATGTTGCCTTATTATTTACTGAAGGCAGAAACCGCCATAACAAAACCCAATGTCAATGCTGCATATGTAGATTTATACCAGCTGTAAAGTCTTGGCACAGAGGGAAACACCTGACCTATAAATATTCACATGCACCTTGGGCCGACATATCACAGATATGTCACGCTGTAGCTGCACCATATCATTAATATACCATTAACGTCATGTCAAGATGTCCCGTCTCTCACAGTGAGTGCTTTAGAAATGTGCCACCGGTTCTGTGCTTTCTATAAACCCACTTTGTTGAATAATTTTCAACCTGCTAGCAAAATCAACATCAACACGTGTCTAAACTTAACTGCATCCAAATTTTAAACTATGTGTCTAGATTACCCAGGGCGGACAAAATAATGTAAACGCCTATGAAAAAAAGAGAACTTTCAACAATTATTTTAAGTGCTGCTACAAAAGGGAGTCATATGTGGTTGGATTCCCATTGCAGGATGTGTCAACCACCTGTTTATATCCACAGCCTTCATTTTGAGACTGCTCCTCCTCATATATAAAAATCATGATTTTTTTAAAATACATTATGCCCTTTCAAAACCTTTTTAAAACGTTTGTTTTACCTTTGATCTGTAGTTTGCGTGAATGATTTTCACTTTGGACCTGTGCCATTTTCCGTTGTGATCACGTCACACGTTTCTGTCAACCCATCACTATGTTGCCATATTATATATTAAAAGCATATTTCTCTTCTTTGTGCCATTACACAGCTTGTCGCATCCTCTTGTAATATTTATGACCTTTAAAACTGACCGTAAACGTTTCATCACATTAATTCTCCCTTACAATCAGTTTATAAAAGGTGCTCTGTGAGCTTTGTGCCATGAGCCTGGCCTGCGTGTGCTTGCTTCTTCCTTCAGTGAATGAATATGTTACTTGTTGGGAAGAAATATGTGCATGAATGGCGCTACTGTCCTGTATCTAGTCTGCATTTGGTCTTTTATAATGTGACCAAATTCTGACCATTTCCAAATGTGGTTTGGATTATTGGATGTTTATTGCGTCCCTTGACACTGAGATGGAATGTGTAATGTTGTTATTGAAACACAGTGTGACCTTCTCAAACATGCTGTCACATTTTTAAGCATCATTCCTGTGAGACACATTTTAATTGATTCGACCCTGGAAAAATGCCTTTATTATTTTTTAATGAATTGCTATGTTTTATGTTTATGATTAAAACATTTTATTATTGTAGAAATCTCAAATCCAGATCTGTCGACCCCATGATTTTAATTTTAATCTGATGTTATTTTTTTTTTTTTTAGACATCCTGCTGAGTGAAAATAACTTCCTCCCTGTATTAACCACTCTACGTGGCCTGTTTTCCTAGGTGGCGCTGTTGCGCATGTCATGGAGCGAGCTCTTCGTCCTCAACGCCGCCCAGTGCTCCATGCCGCTCCACGTGGCCCCTCTATTGGCAGCTGCAGGCCTGCACGCATCGCCCATGTCAGCGGAGCGCGTGGTGGCCTTCATGGACCACATCCGTGTCTTCCAAGAGCAGGTGGAGAAGCTGAAGGCCCTGCAGGTCGACACGGCAGAATATTCCTGCCTCAAGTCCATCGTGCTCTTCACGTCTGGTGAGTTTGAATGAAGCACTTGTGTCAAATAAACAGTGGAGAGTCACAGGGAAACTGCATTAAATGTCAATGGTGTCCCGTAACGTTGAAACAGGATGTTGAAGCAGGATTTAACGAGTGGTGGATGGCTCCAAAGTTTATAAGTAATTAGAAATCCATGGCCCAAAAATGTTATATGTATGGTATTACTGCTCTCAGAGTTCTCTAAGAAAACGAGGCAAAACTTGGACATCGAAACGAAAAAGAAATAGGAGAAACCTCAGGAGAGGAAAGCCAAAGAGCAATCCTGCCAGACGGTTGAGGATGAAATTTATCTCGCGGAGATATAATAAGAACAAAATACAAAGTTTAACAGTGTCATTACTTTAAGTTGATTTTTGGTGTGATGAATCAAATATGAGTCCAAAAGAATTTGTTGAGACTAACTAGCATTTTCAATAGAAAACAGTCCTTTCACTTGATCTTAATCCTCCACTCAAACTCTCAGAGGATGATGTGTAGATTCTGATGTCAACAAAAACACCACCTCTCTCCTGTAACTTTACTATTGCTCTGGCAGAACGTCAGGAATTAGCAGGCGGGTGAGCTGACTTCTGTTGGCACGGGAACATTCTGCTGATTGGTTTATTCATGTTGACGGGGACACTTAATCGCAGGGTATCAAAGCACATGTAAACAACTTAACCTGAATTCAAGAAATGGCCAATAGGAGGGTTGTTCTGTGCATTTAAATATAGCCAAGTAAACTCCAGCAGAAAATAAAACTGCTTATTTATGAGGGCGAAAAATAAACCATTGAATTAAATCATGAATGTAAATAACTATGGATTCAAAATATATTTCCGGTATAGAAGTTAAAAGGGAACTTTAAATTATTGCGTAAAGTCTGAACTTGATGCCATCAGATTAATGCAAAGGCTGCAGCAGCACAAGGTAGAATATAAATGTGCATCTTGTGGTGCCTTATTAGGAGCACTGTCTCCTCAATCTCTTAACAATAATCTCATTTGCACAAAAAAATGAATAAACGTTTTTGTCGAGGACATACTTCTCATGCTGGATCGTCTTTGAAAATGTCCGCAGTGTAGCAATATCCAGCGAAATGCTTAACATACTGCGTGTGAGCTAATGCGAGAGTATCCTCTTATCATTCCATGCTTGTGCACTGTTGCATAGTATGAAAGAAGAGAAGAAGAAGAGGAGGCGAGCACTCAATGGACATTTAAATAACTGACACCTATGTCTAGAAGACAGAAAGCCATTTAACACATAGAAGGAGCCAGCGATGTCACGTATTGTGTCTGAAGAGCTCGCTAATTATCAGCATTGTTTACTAAATAAGAAGAGACGCTTCAAGCATTATTTTGTATCTGTTATGAAAGGGGGCGACTACTGCGAGACGCACAGACCAAGAGAGAACCAAACTCCGCTCCAAGATTGTGAATTTGGACCATTACTTGATGATTTAACCTTAAAATTAGAAGTTCTTGCTGCCAAGAACCATTTCTTCCCTCTGCTGTGTTTTAAATCCAGTTTGAGCTCACAGACAGACTCACGAGGCCGACTTCAACTGTACTTAACCCGCAACCTTTTCACCTCCGCCGAGGCTGACCGAGACGTGACCTCTAATGCTGCAGCAGATATTGTCTCATTGGCTCCATATGCAAATGCTTCTGCTACAGTCCTCCCACTAGTCAGTCATGGTCTCTGCCCTCCATGAATTTCACTGTAATTTGATCGCTCTCTAATACTGTAAAAAAGACTGCTATTCTTCCTGTGAGTAGCTGCCTGTGTCTCACTTAAATCACTTTCTTTCTTTTTTTATCTGGGGTCAACCAGATAAAAAAAAAGATAAGATAAGATTTACTTGAATCTTTGACGTCAGTATTTATCTAAGTTGTATTTAGATTTCAGCCCATGTAATACAGTTCACATTTTGTTGGAAAAACTTCTTTATTGACATTGCACCAAAAGAAAGTTCAGCTAGAGACAGATACATTATTCATATAGAGAAACACATGCTAATCTGAACCCACCAATCCATATGTTTACTACCTCCTAAAAAAAAGGAAGCCAGCAGCCACAACCTGCTAAAATTGCTTCCTTGTGAAATTTAGTGATCATTTCCTGCAATCTTATATTATTGATGATGATGACTTATCACCTGCATAAAACAACTCTCAGATGGACGTACTGACAAAGAAAGTACCTTTATACACGCACAGATTTGGCTATTTATAGCTGTTTGCATCCAAAGCTCTTAAAAAACAAAGAAAAAAAAGAAAAACAGGACTTGAGCTTCACACCCTCCTCCCTGTGTGGCATTATGTTCTCCCCACTGAGCTGCAGACACTATTAAATCAAAATATAATGGTGTTATATCTTGAGGAATCCCATGAGATAGGCATTGTTTTGATACTTCTTACATACAAACACTGTTGAGGTTTATCCCAACAGTCACTGGGCTACAGTGCCAGACAAAATACTGTCACATCTGGGATACTTCACAGAGAGATCATGCTTCGTGACCCAGGGGGAAACGGATGGTGAAGAAGCCAACACTGAGATGTGTCTCGTCGCTGTTATTTTTATTTTTTTCATTTATTGCATTTCCCCTCTTTTCTCCCTTGCATGGCTTGTCAGATTCACTCTGCGTGTACCTAGCGCCTCCCTACCATGTATGTACGTGTCTGTAGATCCACCTCTCCCCTGCTCTCATCAGCCATCTCTCCTCCTTGATCCCATCTATTATTGAAACCAGTCATCCACCCCTCCTCCCTATACGCTCCCCAAACCCAACCCCAAGCCCAGCCCGGGCTCTGGGACCCCTGCCCCCACCACGGGAGTTGAATTATGTATGGTGGGTTTCAGTGAGACGGAGAATTCGCAACAGCCCCGGCCATGACCTACATAACCCCTGTAGCCCTGAGCATCCCACGTGACTTCCCCGCATGCGGGCAGATGTACCCACATGTATACACGTCGCAAAAAAACTGCAGATGTCTTGCCAAAAGAAGACAATACATTTAGTGAAACGTGCAGATACTAACACAGCAATTTGAAGTTAATGGGGACGGACATGCTCACACGCACACACTAGATAGACCCGTTAATAAACCTGACTCCTGCAGACTTGGTAGGATGAGCTAACAAGCTTGGACAAACACCAATCGTCTTTCACCTCCCTCCGAGTTCCCTCCCTCCGCTCCTCCTGTGAAGCCCAGTCCCATCAAGCCACATCAGAGATCGGGCATCTCAGCGCTGCCACCCTGATCCTTCACCCCCACTGACCCGGTGTGTGCCCAAGGATCAGACAAAGGAACACGCCGCTTGGCGTGGAAGGGCGCCCACAGAGCTGTCGCTTCGGCACGCGATGTGGTTTTGGTCCCACAGACAGCTTTATTAATCCCAACCATGCAGGGACTGCCTTGTCACGCAGGACACAAAATGGCGGCCCGAAAAAAACAAAAAAGCAGTCCAGCTGCCCCCCCCCCTGCCCCCCGCCCCCCGAGTGGAAGGGAAATACAGCTGAAGTGGGAGCAATTATTCACTCAGAATGATGAGAATAGTGGCCGCTGAGGGAGGGGAGGGGTTGACACACTCGATTAAAATATGACGTAAATTACATTTTTTTTGTTGTATGGCACTAAGGCCCAGCAGGGTTTACGCAGGGGACAGATCAAAAGTGAGATGACAAAGGGGACCAACGATGCAAGGTGACAGGTTAAAACCTACGGGCCAGCGCTTTCAGACCAAAAGAACGCGCTTGAGAAGAAATTGCCCTCATCGAAAACCTGTCTTCCAAAGGAGGGTTCATTCAGGGGGCAGAGTCAGAGAGCACTCCCACTCAATGTACAGTATGTGGCACAGTACAGTGAATTGTGTCTTTGTTTTGAGTTCACACGTCTCTGACCCCCTTTGCTAAATCCCCCCGTGCTCTCCCCTGCACACAGAGGGTGCGAAAAGTATCGTGCACAGTGTTACGCACTCTATCGACTGTGCGAGACTCTTGCCAAGGGCGGGGGCCGGCAGGAGGGGAGGTGTGAGGAGGCGGGAGGCAGAACATGACCTCCGGCTGTGGGGAAAAGGGAACGCTGTAGTGTGCTGTGAACACAGACCACAGGGGTAGTAGTAGATACACATCTCTGCAGTGACAGCCTTGATTTGCTCAAGTTTGAGCAAGATTTCTCTGACTTGAGGAATTTGAAGAAAAAAAAAAAAGCAACTCTCAGCTTTTTATTACATTTTATTACCCCTCTGTGTCAACATTTATCTGCTTCAGTCATCAAGTACAGTATCAGGTCAACCTCACGTTGAGTCACTTATCACAAGTAAATATTTAGCAAAATCGAAACCGTTATCAGACATGAATGATTTGTCATTTTTCCCATCTAATGTGTAATTGCTAATGTGTTGTACTTCCTTGCATGGTGATTCAAACCCTATAATAAGGATTATATTTAACAAACCCTAAATCTGTCTTCCTTCCCTCTAGATGCTATGGGGCTGTCAGACGTCACCCACGTGGAGAGCATCCAGGAGAAGTCCCAGTGCGCCCTGGAGGAGTACGTAAGGAACCAGTACCCCAGCCAGCCAAACCGCTTCGGACGCCTCCTCCTCCGCCTGCCCTCCCTGCGCATCGTCTCCTCTCCGGTCATCGAGCAGCTGTTTTTCGTCCGCCTGGTGGGCAAGACGCCCATCGAGACGCTGCTCCGCGACATGCTGCTCTCGGGCTCCAGCTACAACTGGCCCTACATGCCCACCGTGCAGCGCGACCGGCCCATCTCCCTCCACTACAACGAGAACGGGCCCTGAGGTGGAGAGGCAGACGAGACAGAGGAGAAGCTGTGGGAGAAATGCAAGGCTGAACGTCCATCTGACCTCTCACCCACCCACCCATCCACCCATCCATCCATCCATCCATCCTATCCTTCATTCACTTCAACTTCTCCCTCACCATTCCGCTTAAAAAACACACCCCGACAATGTAATCCACTACCGTCCCGGTTACACAAGCCAGCCAATCATTCACCACGGGCCGTTGCAGAGACTCGGTGGCTCGTTGCAGTCCGTCAGCCGACCGTGCAGTCTACATTTGAGATGTGGCGCGAGACGGACAAGTTGGTCGAACGGGTTATTGCGCAGTTCACCAGCAGGTCTGTTGGACTCACTTCAGATGTCAGTCTCAAAGCCCAGGGGCAGAAAAAAACAAAACAGTTGGTTTATTGTTGGTGCTAGCCTACATTTACAGAGGCTGCATACGAGCGTCTCAGTATGACGAATACTGAGCAAGGGCTTTGCCAATGGGACTCTAAAACCAAGAGCACAAGGCCCCCTGTATAATATACCAATTTTTGAAAAGAAAGCCAGAAGCCATTAAAAGAAGACAAATGCCAAAATGTCTTGGACTTTTGCAGAGGATATGTTTTAATGTGCGTGTGTTTGTATTAGCACTGTTTATATGGAGAGAAAACTCATGATTGTGTCCATATGTACAGTATATTGTTGATTCATAGGCATCTATAGCATATTAGGGTTCAATGGGAAAAGCTCAGGTTCAAAGGGTGAGGTAGCCAGACAGCCAGACAGACAGCCAGACAGACAGCCAGACAGCCAGACAGCCAGCCAGACAGACAGACAGACATGCCAATATCAGTACAAGAGCAGAATACCAGTACAAATTTACAGTTATCAGCAGCCTGTGCCAAAGCTGAAAAATGCATATTGTTTGGATATGTTCGTGTTGGTGATGAAAACTTTGTGTCTATCATTTGACTATATACTTGTTTTGGGGTCTCAGGGGCAAAGAAGGAGTTTGAAAAAAAAAAAAAAGGAAAAAAAAAGAAAGCCTAGGCACTTGCATTGTAAACTAGTCAGAACTTACACTTATTCACGCCTGAATAAAAAAATCACAGCACTGGTAGATTCTTGCTGCCCTTATGCCATTTGATCGATCAACCTTTTCACTTATTCAAAAGGCCCATTCAAACTTCTTACATGTTGTTTTCACAGGAGTGACGCAACACATCCTCATTTTTGTTTTATTGTCTTGATTGTCAACATTGGACCTTATGAATTAGGGGGGAGGGGGGGAGGGGGGAGGGGAGCATTTTACAAAACTAGCTGTACTTGCCTTAGAACAAAGATTTTGTCACTGAGCATTTATCTTATGACTGTGCCATAATCTCTCGTTACCTGTTATAACAGGTATTATGTCCTGTCAGGAGAGGAAATGAACTCACGCGATGTAAAAATGATTAATGTGCACATAAAGTCGTAGAAAAGTGACGCAAACTATGGAGATTTTTTTTTAATCCATCAATAAAGAGAAAACAGATATTTCTGCTTTGACATCATCAGCACTTTTCATTTTTTAGACTTCATGCGAGTTCTTTTCCACTTCCTGATGATATTGTCATGTAGGGAAAAACCCCTTGACTCATGTCATTTGAGCTTATCGTACCGATATCCTAGAGAAAAGTATCACTAACCTCTGAAAACCTCAGTCTATGTTACAATACTATCCCAGTTGGACTTATGACTGTGACTTAGTTTAGGACTATTTTAAGTTGTTGTTGTTGTTTTTTTTCTTCCCCTTGGTGGAAGCTTGTTTTGACAACCTGTCTCACATTTCCAACATGGCACTATGGTATCAACATTGGCATTGGAAAAGCCATCTGGGACCTTAGAAAGCTGTCTGTTTATAAATGAATTCACAGAAAGCTCCTATGAGTTTGTTTTTATCCCCTCTTCTTTTGTTTGGAAATATGGATTATCCATTAATTGAAATAAAATTCTGTTGTTCACAGTAAGTTTTCTGCTGTCTTTTACTGTCATATAATTGCAACCCAGAATAGCATCAATATGTTTAAAGCAGAGCACACAAAATGAGTCCTTTCATCTGTGATTTGATGTTTATTGATGAAATACGCCTCGGAAGTCGAATCTTCTCCCCAAAGTTTTTCTGTACACATGTTTGACTATTGATCAAAACAACCATATATTTTCTGATCTTCTAATGTAGCCTACTGATAATTCAAAAGTTTCATGCCCATCGTAACTGTGGAACTTCTCCAACTGTGAGTCAGTTAACGTTGTCTTTAGGAAAAGATCTCCGCAGCGCTTCATGTCCCAGCTGTAGGAGATGCATGTTGAGTGTGAACAATACAAAAAAAAATGCACAACAATGCAATAAAATGAAAGATTTTGGTTAAGATTTGCATTACGGTATCTCAACATAAGTTTAAAAAAAAGTACACTGTTCATTTATTTGTCATTTCACTACACAAATGTAGGTTAGCCCTTTTCGCTACACATACATAAAATATAAAGATACTAATATCTAAATTACAATAGATTAAAATAAAATGAAACGATATGTAGAGTTACTTACATACAACTCGTTATATCTATATAGTAGGCTATATACACCCAGAGAGACTTTGGTTTGTAGTGGGAATAAGGGTAGAAGGTTGAAATAAGGGATTTCAGGCAGATACCTTGAATGATCTACATGCTGAGTGGAGCTCCTTAACTAACAAGCTCATGGAGCTGGATTCTCTCAGGTGTCTTCTTCACTTTAAAACGTTTTGAATTTGAGGGGCGCGGTGGACTGGTTATACTGGGACAGAGAGGCAGAGTGGACTGGTTATACTGGGACAGAGAGGCAGAGTGGACTGGTAACTAATGCTTTAAGAAAGAAGGAGCAGAGGAGTTTCACTGGAAGCAGATGGAGGAGGAATTAGCGGTGCACAGGATGACGTCACAGAAGGACGCTCAGACAGGTAAGTACAACAACACACTATTGTAACCCACTGTAGCCAACAGATGGAGGACGTCAACCTGTGTGTGTGTGTGTGTGTGTGTGTGTGTGTGTGTGTTGAGCTTAAACTGCGCAGGCTCTATTTGCTCTAATGTGTGTGTTTGTGGGCTGTAGCTGCTGTCGAGATCATATTGTCTTCACATCTCTGTGCTAGTTGCCTTGGCGACGCTTTATTGTTCTGTCAACATGGCGCACTATTAAATTCATGTGATGCAATTATGATTGTTGCCCACCACGATGTCCATCCGTTTTCATATCTTGCCAGACATTTTAGTGTCATTGTCTAGTTTATTCTCTTTTTTTCTTGTGGAGCTGTACTGAAGATGTCTTCTCATGTGTGTATATATATTTCATTTTGATAGAATAATTGTAGCCTGTGATACACCTGATTATCAATTATACATACACATATTATATATATATATATAATATGTGTATGTATACACATATTATAGCTGTAGTCTATAATTATACAATTATTGTCATAATTGTATAATGATCAATTATACATACGCATATTATATATATACCTATATATAATATGCGTATGTATAATTGATAATCAGGTGTATCACAGGCTGAAATTATGCTTTCAAAATTAATTTATTGTTGTTCTGGCAGTGAAACCAGGAACATTTACTACAGGAATTATTAACTTTAACGAAAGGCCGAAATTCTAAATCTTAAATTACCCGTTAAACGACAGATTATTAAAGCAAAAAATATAAATAAACAAATTGATTATTATGTACATCATTATAGGTTAAGCCATGCAATGATGCATCCAAAAATAATGTAACATAGGATTCTTAAATGGGCCATTCTGCAAAATGAGTACTTTTACTTTGGTATTTAAAGTATTTTCTTTACTTTCTTTACCACCACTGTGGTTTGGCCGGTGTGATGCTGTTCCACTAGTGTTGACCTGTTCACGCTGGGTACATTTGAACTGATCTGCTTTTATCCGAGTACTTTTTCACACAAGTAACTTATTTTTACTCGAGTAACATTTCCTTAAAGTTTAAGTATGTTTACTTGAGTAAAGTAGTTCCATAGTTTCCATCCCTGGACATTGCCATTAGAGCCATTGAAGACATTAAACGACACAGGGTTTTTTTTTCACAGGTTGATTTCATCTCACGATGAGTGCACTGATCTGTGGAATGCCTCTTTAAAAGCCTTGCCTGCTTTATAGGTTCTGAGAGTGTTGTACTATTCGACTATTTTATTTTATTCGTCATTTTCGCTGTTGTCAGTTGACTGTTTAGAGGCAAGGAGGAAATGAAGGGAGAGAAAGATGAGAATGACAGACAACAAAGGCCAGAACTGAACCTTGGTCCCGAAGCATATTACGGTACTTTCCAACAGCGAGGGACGCTCTGTGATCTGTTTGTTGCTGGTGAAGAAGTTCATAGTTCAGGGATTCTCGATACATTTAGAATAAGCTCCTTTGTTGTTTCCCTTGCTGAGGTTTCTGTGGTTGCCATGGTCACACACTGCGAGCCGGGGCGGCTAGCTGAAAATCATCATAAACTCTGAATGCCGCCGACCTCGGTGTCGTGTTCTTCTCCTGCTTCTGATTTATCTGGGCTGTGTAATGACTGTGTACTAATCTGCGGTGCAATCTTTTCGATCATATTTGCCCATCTATCCATGGCAGCATTGTGTTTTCAGATTTCTTCCACCGACGCCAATAACGCACAGATCATCAAGGATAAATAATTCTGCTGTTTGCTTGTAGGTATTTCTTTGTCCCAAAGAGCACTTTGATTTCAATGAGGGGGGAAAAGGCACATGTGCCGATCAATGCCGTGGATCAGTCAATGATTTTAAAGCAAGTGGGGGTCGCCCCGCACTCACGCTGGGATGCAACCCAAATGTTGATACAGGCCTGCTTGGTGCGTGACAGAAAGTAAGCAAACACCACGACCCAGTGTGTGTGTGTGTGTGTGTGTGTGTGTGTGTGTGTGTGTGTGTGTGTGTGTGTGTGTGTGTGTGTGTGTGTGTGTGTATGGGTGTGTGGGGGGAGACACGGAGAGAGAAAGAACACACATGGTCTTTGACCTTTGGGTTCAAGGTGTGTGTGTGTGTGTGTGTGTGTGTGTGTGTGTGTGTGTGTGTGTGTGTGTGTGTGTGTGTGTGTAGTGTGTTCAAGTTTGGGTAAATATAGCTGCTGGTAGCTCTCAGTTATAACAGTCAGATCGAGTTAAAAAAGAAAGACAAGACAGGGACATAGACAAGTACAGGTTTGTGCGTTTTGACTCTCAGACCTCAAACATAATGTCATGTTACCTCCTTCTCACCACACACACACACACACACACACACACACACACACACACACTCCCCCCACATGGTAACCTTGTGCCCCTTACACCCAACCCTCCCCTCCTCCAACTACCTCCCCCAATCCCTCAATCCCCACCCTCCATCCTACCCGCCCACCGCCATCCCACCTCCCTGTATGTGTGTGTGTGTGTGTGTGTGTGTGTGTGTGTGTGTGTGTGTGTGTGTATGAAGAGTAGCCGATTGACTTATGCCTTCATTTCGGAGCTGTCACTCCTGGCCAAACACCATGACCCCTCAACCTCCATTTTGGAGGCGCACTTCTTTTTTTTTCACCATATGAATAAAAACACATGTGGCCTAAAGGTGTGTGTGTGTGTGTGTGTATGTGTGTGTGTGTGTGTGTGTGTGTGTGTGTGTGTGTGTGTGTGTGTGTGTGTGTGTGTGTGTGTGTGTGTGTGTGTGTGTGTGTGTGTGTGTGTGTGTGTGTGTGTGCATGTTTATGTGTACAGGTAAATCAAACTGACACAGCTCCTTTGAATGGCAGGAGCTGAATTACTTTTGCACTTCAATTTTGCACACCTGCCATTTATGGCAAACACTGGTCTCAGCATATACCATAAAAGCAAAAAATATGTTGCTTCAAGATACAAATCAGCGCCAGTGAATATCAGAACCAGGTGTCGCAACTGCAGGTTATTTCTTTGTGGGTAAATGGCTTCGCATATATTACAAATTTTACTACATTTTACACTAATATGTGGGAATTTGGTGCATCTAGTCCAGATGTCTTGCTTTGTTGGAACAACTTGTGTTTATTTTGATTACTAAAAAACTGTGGACAGATGAAAACAAATCAATAATACCATAGACTAGGTGAACATTGTTCCTTAATGGTATCATTTGCATGTTAAGTTCATTAAATGAGTCTTCTAGCTTAACCATTTCTTGTTTTTTAAACTTATTCAGAGGGACTGTGAGAAAATCTGGGTAAAAATCAGTTTGTAAAGAACTCAAACCCAAAAAACTATGAACTTTAAGTACCCTCAAAAATGTTATATAATGACCAAGTCTCAACATGCTATATTTATGATTTCCTTTTTTCTATTAAAGTAATATATCTAGAAAAGCCAAAGTCACGTTCAAAGACAATACACAAGATGTGTGCTACCGATCAAGCGTAGTTGTCATTTGTTTCTAAATGGATGACTCATTTTGACGTGAGGGTCAATTAGGTTGCAGCGCAGTGCTATGATGCACACATTTACACATGCAGGACAGAAACAATGCGTCCCTCTGAGCCGTCTGTAGGTAGGCGACCATACCAATCAGGTCCCAGCCAGAGGTCGACATGACAAACACAATAAGGCAGCAGATTCATCACCCCGTGTGCTCTGACAGTAATTGTCCTGGGTCCATGTCACAGTCCCCCTGTTAAAAATACAAGGGATGCTCCTTTGACAGAGATGACATCGGCGCCAGTCACATGCATTTAAGCCAGACACCTCCTCTATTTGTTATGACACACTTTCAATTTCGCAAAAGGGCCCCACCGAAGATGAACAGTGCCCTACGTGGGAGGAGGAAGGCCCGCGAAAGCAGCTCGCCGCGTGTGTAATCTAGACTTGGGTCGAGGAGGCGAGACATGTGGACGGATTTTGTTTAATAAAAAGGCATGTTTTGTCTTGTCGCTGAATGTGAATGTTGGCAGCACAGGGGCGAGCTAGACATCCATCTCTGGGGGATACGGAGGCCCAGATCGATAGGTGGGATGTCAGATTGAATTGAGGTCACTCTTTGTCTCCCCAAAGAGGTCCCACTTACTGGCACACCATCAAAATGCAGCGGGGTATTAAGTGAAAGGGACGGTGTGGAGGGGGAGGAGGCCGGACATTTGTAACAGTGACCCTTGTCTTGTCAGAGCAGCTCTCTCTGTTCTGCAACACGTTTATTCTCAGTTGCCCTGAGAGACGGTGTGCGCTTGACACTGACGCTGGTCTTTGACGGATCAATAACCAGATGAGATGTGATGAGACTGTTGTTGCTTAATTCTATCTAAATGTTAAACAGACTGACAATAGAGTCTTTCTGCTCAGCTGAACAAACAGAAATGCATATCTGTGAGAGTGAATATTGTTGCGGGTGGGTGAAAGCACTGCAGTCTGGGGCTTTAAAGATGAATCAATGGCTTGCTCTTCAGAAACTGCCTTGATCTTTGTTTTAGTAATTGTTTTAGTAAGTTATCCAATAAAAAGATGTAAGTTTTGAAATGTCTGTTGTTCTTTTTTCCTATTGTACAATATGTTCTTTTAATAAATATTCGTCAGACTAACCATATCTTGACAGCAAATGTGTCGTTTTTTACTTGCATTTCTGAAGCAACATATACTCTCATTTTAATCAAAGAATTTAGGTATTCTGACAAAACACATGTAAGCATGAGGTTGATGTCCCAAAAAAAACACTACAAATGTTCTACATTACTACAATTTACTACATATTTTTGTGTTTTATCATCTTTTTTTTTGTACTCTTTTGTAAGACATTTTTGTATTCAAATTTCTACATTTTCTTATAATCTGACCTTCTTCATTCATTTTATTGCTTCTGATGGCATGTTTTATCCTTATTGCTGTTAAATTATTGATTCTGTATTGTGTCTTCCTTATGTGTCAATCATATGCATCATTGGTGATGGAACGATAGATCAGGAATACTCACACATATCAAAGAGAAACTGCACACTGCACAGAAAGTCCACGCTTTGAAATGCTCGGACCTCAGTGCCGCGTGAACGCCGTCGCAAAGCGAGCGCGGTGCTGGCGTGACGTTGGAGAGCAGACTAGATCGAAAAGTGAGTGAATATTGAATGTGACCAGCAACACAACTCCAAATGAATGCTATTGATGCACTCTGTGTTAACACGTCTGCCATGTCTGCTGTATGTCATTGTCATATTTACAGATCGTTCCGGTGTCCGTAAATGCTTTAATTGATAATGATAATAATCCTTATTAGCAGAAAGTTTGCAGTCCATTCTTGTTAAAAAGCTCAAAGATGTGTGTTTTGCTAGAGTGATATTCAACGGCATCAATTTAGTGGTCTTTTCCCCATCTTTTGCTGCCATGACACCACATTACAAAATACTCAGAGTCCTCCTTTAGCGTTCCATGGCTTCTACAACCCCTAACATTTTAAGCAGCATGACAAATGAAGCTGAAATTCTCAACCACCAGTGTAGGCTTTGCAAGGGGTTTATGAGAACAAGGCTAAGCCAAAGTTCATTTAAAGTTTCATTAATTTCCTCTTGTTTTTTTTTCCTCTGTATGATTTATATTTGAATGCATGACAAAAGAGCCAGGCCTGAAACTCTTTACCGAGCACGCCCTCTCGACACTTGATATATAGAGCAATGTATCTCCAAAGCTAATATTATAATGAATTGGATCTGTGTCTACGTGTGTGGCCCAAGAGTGGACTGTTTGTGAAGATGTCCCAAAAGCAATACCCCCTTCTCCAGAATCAACAGACCCCCATTTAGCATTCCCAGATCCCCTGAAATGAAACGTTCATTTTTCCATAACTATCATCTCCGGCAAAGCATTGCGGGGGAATTGGATCCGTCTCGGCACGGCCCCTCTCCACTCAGATCTCATCAGGCGTGAGTTTGAGTCACCTCTCTCCTACGGAAATTGCTCTGAACGGCAGGAAAATGTACATCATTGAGGAGCAGACCAAAAATGGCATTGGCCCCTTTCTCATACAGACACCACCCCCCACCAGCGTTCCTCTTATAAATCCTTAAAGAGGGCCCTGACTCCAATGTATGGCAACACCATCAATATTGATGTGGGAGAAAGTTCTTCCAAAGCCGCCTCAGTCACAGAACATTAATATTAATAGTGTTGTGCACCAGCCCGGACGCTCTAAAATGGTAATGGCATCCGAACTGGGGGTTAGAGGCCAATATCATTGCTGAATATGGACATGGCTGTTTAGCGGCAAGCAGGACAGGAGGCCATGCCAATCACCAAGCCCTCTTCGTCAACCAGACCGTCCTGAGAAGGGCACGTCTGGGGTCACTGAGGAACTTTGACTCTCACTTCATTTGATTTGATTCTTCTAATGAACTTATCCCCGAACAGGCCAAGTGAGATTAAAGATGCTTTTCAAGGGAGACCCGACCAAGGCGTACCATCATCCATCCATTTTTAAATAATTTCTTGGGTCTTACCTGTGGAATAGATGGCTGGAAATATATTTAGTCTTTTTAGCCATGGCTCTAGGGATGGCGATGTCTGTTTGTCAGATTGCGATGTCTGTTTGTCAGATTGTAAAGCCCTCTGAGGCAAATTTGTAATTTGTGATTTTGGGCTATACAAAAATAAATTGAATTGAATTGAATTGAATTGTTGGTCGGTCGGTCGGTCGGTCCACCACTTGGGTCCAGACTAAAAAAAGCCTATCTCAACTATGTTTAAATGGATTACCATGGCATTTGGTACAGTTATTAATGGTTCCCAGATGATGAAGCCTACTTATTTTACTGCTCCCCTGAATATTTCTTAGAGTCACAAAGCGATTGACATTTGTGATTTTTAAACTTTTGGATGGACTTCCATTCAATTTGGTGTGGATATTCATGTTCACCCCAGGATGAATTGTAACAAATTTGGTGATCCTCTGAGTTTCCCTCTAGTGCCATCATCGAGTCAAAAATGGAATTTGTCCAATACTTGATGCACCATCAGCTTAAACTGCACTTTGTGTTTATTGCTAATTAGCTAACGTTAGCATGCTGACACGCTAAACTATGATTGTGAACATGGTAAATATCAGACCTGCTAAACATCAGCATGCTAACATTGTCATTGTGAGGATTTTAACATGCAAGCATTAGCATTTAGCTCAAAGCAGACAGGCCTGAATACAGCCTCACAGAGCTGCTAGCATGGCTGTAGACTCTGGTTTGAAGATGGAGGGCATTCAGCTTCTGGGTTTGGGATTCCAAGAATGAAACCCTTGAATCCTAAGAGCATTTGATTCGAACATGTTTGATCCATAGGCTCAGCAAACACAGAATACTAATTCATAATTCAGATCCTTGCACTTGATGTCATTGGTTGCATTATGGGAAACGTAGGATCCCATGCTTTTGGAGCATGCTAGGCACTAAAATTAGATTGGACGAAAAGGATTCTGTTGCTTCAATTTTTTCCCCGTTCTTTTTCCTGTAATCTTTCCCTTCTTTTCATGAAAGTGCAGCACTAGACTGCTGGAGTGCCCCTTTAAGGACATATGATGCCAAGTGACCTGATTGAATCACTCCTTGCATGATTTTATCATCCTTTCACAATTGCCTGAACAACATGCTTTATTTGCATGTGACTCTGATGCATTAACTTGTGGCAGACAGTGCAGCATAGCATGCATTATATTAAGAGTTACCGTCAGCCCTAATGATATCATGGCTCTGTCGCCGCGGTGTCCTCTGCTTGTGCAAACATATTACACTGAGGCTGTTTTCTGGGTCAGTAAGTTAAATATTTCAGAGGGTTTATTTTTAGCGCCGTCTGTTTCCACTTTGTGTATGAGCTGTGCGCTGTGCGGTGTGTGTGTGTGTGTGTGTGTGTTTGTGTGTGTGTGTGTGTGTGTGTGTGTGTGTGTATGTGTGCATCTCTCTCACTATCTGCGATATCTGTAGGCTGCATTTGACCCACTAAGTCATCTTCACATGGCCCCCGGGGTTTATCAATTGAGTGTTGTGTGCAGAAGGGGGCCATCATAAATGGTTGCCAACTGATACACGACATGTATCGGCTGTGTTGACATTAAAAGTACTTTATTCTTGGCTGTAATGTCCGTATCTATACCACAAATAATCAGCCAGGTTTAATTTCCATCAAGCTAAATTTTAGCTCCTTTTGTTTACAAATCAATAATCCATTAAACCCTCAAAACACCACACAATTCCTAAGGGAGCTGTCTGTGGATCAAAGGGCATAATAATTATCTTCTTTTACAACTCTTTTTTTTAGGTTGCTTGTATCCAATCAATTAAATGTGAATATAATTATCCTGCACAGTAGTTAAAATGTTCAACATGCTTAAAGCAGTGGGGAAACTAAATCACATTAGATCACTTGTACATGGCATTGAACGGTCTGAGTGCAAAGAGGCTACTGTAATTGCTGCAGAGATGAGTGGTCATTGAGCTGTGAAAAGCAGACAAGTTTTCCACAGATTATGAGAAACGGAATGATTGGAAACTGCCCAGGGGCAAAGGTCCCATGATAGTTTTTGACCTTACCACATATGTGGAATCAATGCAGGGTCTGTTGTTGACCTTAGCCGTTCTCTGCAACACATACCGCTGTTCTGTTTCCTAAAGACAGAAGTCCTATAGTATGCATGCTCATCCCCTGCTTTGCTCCTCTCTTCTCTCTCAATCATTCCACAAGTAAAAACACATTATATTCAATACATTACTGTAAGATTTTTACTTCCAAAATTTGTTAAAATAACATTTTAAATAGTTTAACTATGTTGAAATCAACTTAATATTGTTTCAAAGTTCTAGTTGAAAATTTTTATTGAAATCGTGAATTTAGAGAATCGTGCCACCCATACTAACCGTAGAGGTGGCAGATCGGGACGTGTAAGTCGTATGCAACAATCTTCTTCTTTTTTTTTTCTTGTGGTTTTGAGCATGGATCGACTTGCCATGGGATGTGTTGTGATCCTCGTGTACTATAAGGTTATAAAAGCAGAACATGGTATTGCACTAAAACCTAAAACTAACTTGAAACAGAACACATTATTGCCTTCATAATTAAATACATAAGAGCTGCCTTCTCTTGTGGGGAACATGAGTGAAAAACATGCTTTCTTTTGGAGCAAACTTGAATTGGCAAAATTAATGTAAAAGCTACACAAAACACAATTACTTTATTTATCAATAAGAATCTTGGCGAGTTGTGAACTATGAGTAAGACTAGACTGTATATTAGATAAATTGACTTGTCTTCACTTTATCCTTTTAGATTTTTTTCAAAGGGTAACAAAGAAAAACTCCCACTGACTATTATTGTCGTGGCACTTAAACTGTCAGCATGTGACGTCTGTCAAAGCTGAAATGAAGCAGATCTTGAATGTCTTGCTTGCAAACACAGTGAGATGAGCTTATGAAGACGAAACACAGCGAATAAAGATATCTCATCTTGAAAACCCTGTTTCAAAAGAAGCTCCAACCTGGCACTTCATAGACTCGCAGCCGTTCCAGGCGCTGCCACAGGGCTCCATTGTTCCTCTGCCAAACTGTGACATGGGCCCCTTCCAACTTCTCACCTGCAGCATTGTCCGCCCGGGGAGCTCAGTGCAGAGTAATTGGGGGCCGAGATTCCAGGACAAGTTCTTTTCTTGTCCGTTTTGTGGGAATCACTGACCCGGACGTGTGAGGTCACAGCTGTGGTAATTGGTGCTGGGTGATGCAGCTGTGTGTGTGTGTGTGTGTGTGTGTGTGTGTGTGTGTGTGTGTGTGTGTGTCTGTGTGTGTGTGTACAGTACAATCTGTGGACAGATTGTTCTGAATTACACAGGTTGTGTTTGGATAGTGTTCGCCATGTGTGCGCTCTTGTTTGCAGGCCAGCGTTTTGTGTTTTTTCAGTGTTAGCGGCTGACAGTTTGTCCCAGAGTTGCCTCTTCTGTCCCTGAGCTACAAAGGCATGAGCCCTACAAACCGTCCTGTATTCAGACTATATGAAATACCATCTCATAAGAGGGAGATCAACACTCAGCTTGGCTCTTTCCCAAACTGCTTCCTCTCCACCTACAGATTGTCACTCTGCATGAAGCCACACGCGCAGCAGTGAAGGCCACTCCGTATTAAGGTTAAGGGATATAAATAAACAGGTAAACTCTGCAACACACACAACTCTTCCCCATAAGCAGGGAACAGAAGATGTCACCATGGTTTCTGATTGACACTCTGCTCACTTAGCTGTTATGTGCTGTTCTTCCTCAAATGTGTAACAACCCCCCAAAACAATGAGCATGAGCAGGTGGTACTTTCTTTTTCTTTTTTCTCCAAGTAACTCGCCATGTAGGAGCATGGTGTCCCCGTTCTTAATCCTGCCTCTAAACTGTGGTTGGCTGTTTTTTGTACCTGGGAAAGCAGCTGTCTAAGGGCACAACACCATGCTTAATGTAATGACTGGACAAATCAGAGACATGGGTAGTGATTCAGATATCTGAATCATTCGGAATAATTCACAAGTCAAATGAAATTAAAGATAAAGTGATGGTTCCCTTTTGTCATTTAAATTTCACTTAATTCTGTGAACTATATTCATCTTTTAAACCCTCCATTAAAAGTCTGTGTTATGCTGTGTTCACACCAAACGCGCAGTGCGACTAGATTACATACAAAATCAATGCAAAGACATGAATGGACGCGAGTAAACGCGAAATTGCGTCGGGCCGTGTGAATGACGCAATGCGAAAACGCAAAATTCGCCTCATTCAAGTATTCGCGCGAGTTGAAATTTTCCAACTCAGGAGAGAAATTTGCGTGAAGCTGTGAGAGTAAGCCTATCAGCGTAGAGATTATCCTCCTGTCATCACTGAAGTCCTGACGTTGTTGGATCAGAAAGGGTCTTCACCCAGAGCTCTACGATACCTCATCTTAGTACAGAGACCAGACAAAACTATGTGTACAAATCTGTGTATAAACCATAACAAACAACAACAACGCTGCCGTATTTACACCTATATGACATTATTATTGAGTGTTGATGGTGCAGCTACAATGTTAGCAAAGCCTAGCAACAATGGAATCGAGCTCAAATCAAGTTATTTGCTTGTCGTCTTGTGGAGAGAACTAACAAAACATGAATTCAGACTTTTTACAAATCGGCATCATTATGCAGTTTTTTCGGCATCCCTTGTATCCGTTTATTGCGATTAAATCACAGCAAAACTGTTTATTTTGGGTTCATACAGCCTCCGGATGATGTTATGAACCCAGACAAGACAGCGTTTAGTTTCCTGGAATATGTGGGACTTCCACAACATGTACATAACAGAAATAGTGTTTATTTCTTCCATGGTTTGATAACGGTTTCCATGGGGATAAGCCACTCCACCTCTCCAGCGCGTCTAGCACGAATGACGCGAATAAACACAAATTGTCCTGCGATCAAACTCCCACGAGTAATGTGATGCGAAAATTCACTTTGCGTTGGTAACAGCTTGGGTCCATGTTTACTTCCTGTCAGCTGATGTCATTAAAATTCAACTGCAACAGGAAATAAACTGGGACACATTTTCAGAAATCATTTGCAAAGTCTATTTTTAGATATATTTAAAATTCTGGATTATTTACATCCATGTTTGCTTGCTCTTCATCTGCACCTCTTTCGTTGGTGCATCGTTAGTCAGTGGAGTAGAGTAAAATAATGTGAATCATATTGTGCTAGGGCATTTGCATGTACGTACATAATACAAACACTAAAAATACTATTAGTGGTCAAAAACTCCCCACGGTACCTTTAATCACACCTTTGTGGAGCTTTGAACGTGATATTTGTTTACAATAGACACAGAAAGCAATACTGACTTTTGTTCAAACATTCTGATCATTATAGTTTTATCCCTTGTGACATTGACTCCGGTCCTTTCCCTCTGATAGAGATTAAAAACATCTAAAATTCATGCATTAATGCAGAACACGCATAAAAAATGACATTGGATTTTTTTTTTACTTTGCCAGGACAGCAAGTGTGTCTACCTTGTCCAACTTATTCTATAACTTGATAAGGGGAATTAATGTTTGTTCCACTGTCAAATCTGAGAGGAAGGTAATCAGAATCAGAAATGATACACTGACAAGGAGATCAATTCAAATGAAACCACACATGCCATACACGAAAAACACAAAAGAGTATAAAAGTGATTAAAAACCAGGACACTTAAACGTCCATGTGGTTAGAATCAAGTTTAGAAATGATATTAACCAAATAATACACATGCAATGAAAAGAAAAAATGTAGCTTGACCTGGAAACACTGACCTCCATTTGGCCCTAGGGGTGAAACCCCATCCCAGGTCATGATTGGTGACGCTGACACCAGCCTCCCCCACCCCCAACTGACCACCTGTCAGTCTACACCCGGCCTGGGAGTCCACTGCCTGGTCTCCATGGCAGTTGTTCCCACTGTCGTGGGACACCACCACCTGTCATGACCTCAGGGCACACTGACCGTAATGGAATTGCTAATAGTGTTGGAGTGAGGCATCAGTTAAGGGAGATTTAGCAGTGTAAAGCCCGTAACATTTTGTTCTAGCTCTCTAGTAGTTCAGCATGATCTGTTCAAAATCCATCATCGAGAGATAGAGACATGATTTCCCAGACATAGACTAATCCTCTTTACATTACGGGACCTAGGTTTATCAAGGGCTATTGACAAGGACTTGGCTCACGTCTGGCCAATTTACTTGGACTTATCCTCAAAGTTCACACCTAGGTCATTGCCATCAACACAAAATCTAGCTGCACTAAAATGTAAAAAAGAAAAGAGTTGAATTAAAAAAATAAAAATGTCAAAAGTCATACTTACCATGTCATGGACGAGAATTAATAGAAAGAATTTTCTTTTTTCTGGCTTTTTGGGAAAGCTGTTTGTCCCGATTCAGTCAAAAGACAAACCAAGGATACCAGGACCAAGGACCTAAAAGACAGAATGAAAAGAGATATTTTTCTTACTCATCCCTTTTGTGCTGCTTGTTTTGGGAAAAAAAGACCCTAAAATATTTAATTCAGCGAAAGAGATAAATCAGTCAGATAATGAATCATTATTACATCACACGGGGGAAACTTTCAAAGAGGAGTCATAACAAATTGGCACTGAATGAAGTATTAAATTGTACTTTCACAGTGGACTAAATAAGTATTCTTCAAAAATATATACAAGCATGTAGAGCTGCTTGTATATATCCAAAACTGGGTGTCAGCATCTCGAAAAAAAGGGTCGCAGGATAAATCTGAGAGATCGTGAGATAATCACCGGGGAAAGGAATGGAAAAAAAAGTCTACTAAACAAAGTAGGATTATTTTTACTGGAGGAAATGTATCTCTTTTGGCCTCTAAAAATAAAGTAAAGAATGAAATTCCATTGTGAAACGTTCACAGCCGATGTGAGACAGTGAGGAGGGGTCACAAGTAGATATTGCTTTATTTCAAGAGATCACACGCAAAAAAAATCTGGGAACCACTAATGTAGGACATTCTTATGTTCATGGACATAATGCAACTCACCATGGACATTACGCTTTCAACAGTTTTCAACTTAACACAGCGAACAAAAATCTGCTCAACAATCTTTTTCAGACTTTCTTTTTCCTATTCTTTGGAGGCATTAACACAGTGTTACAACTTGTTCATTTCTTATGCAAACTTCAAAAACACATTTATAGTGTTAGTATATATTAAGGAAGTGGGACACAATGTCAGTTCATGAACAACACAGGGTCTCCCAGCCATCCCTCCAGGGACGGCTCTGTGACCTTTTCACATACGATGTGTGTGGTAACACAAGTAACACAACTAGTTCTGGCAGAACTCTGTGAAGCCCTCCAGGCTGGACACCCGCATGTGGTCCATGTGTGACACACACACACACACACACACACACACACACACACACACACACACACACACAGACATAGTGTCCCCATGACCTCTGGCTGACACCCTGTGTGACCTTACAGGACAACAGCTTAAATGCAGAGTTACGAAATAACCGGGGATCAATCCAAAATTCTCTTTTTATCCCACACGGCCGTCTTAATAACCACCAGCATGTATCTGAAATGAAAATATAATTATGTTCATGTTACTGAGTAATGCTGTCAGTCTCCAGAAAAACAGCAGTGTCATTAAAGGGAAAGATACAGACCACCGGTAACCTCTCAGTAACCTCTATAAGAAGCTTAAGAGTAATGTTGACAAACATTGCTCTTAAGCTTCTCCTCACCTTGAGGACTCAAATTCATATGTTGTCTGGATATACAGTATTCACAGTATACAGCATTTGTTTTATAAATTTTTCAGCGGGACAAAGATACACATGTCTGTCTGTCCTATTGTGAATTATGAATTAAAAATGTGTGCCTTTGATTGTTTTAATTGCACATTATTTCCATTATTGAATAAGGGGCAAATGTATTACTGCATTTTAACCACACTGTATTTCTATTTCTAGTCATTTATTTTATATGTAATTATAATTAATACTATTTTAATTGGCAGACTGCCAGAGACTGCTCTCGGTCAATTGGATAGTATAGTTGGTCGTCTGCCTGCACAAATCTATTGGAACCTTTTATTGAAAAACTGTCTGAGCAAATTTGCATGCCTGCTGGTATAAATAGTTTCATCTCCCCAGTGTGTGAAGGTCTTTAGATGTGCTAATGCATTTTTTAACCTCATGTAAAGCACTTTTAATTGCCTCTGTGTCCTTTACAAATAGACTTGCCTTACCCTGCATATGGCTCATCATAAACAGACTACAATACACAGATACAAAATAGACAGTCTTTATTTTGGTAGGAAATTCCATTAGAAAGGAACCTTTAAATTGAAAGCTATCCTGATGGATCACTGTTGTCCTTTTAAATATATCATTTTAATTGTAGTAGCAGTAGTACTAGGTTAAGAAACTGGATGAAGGTTTGTTTGTATTGTTATTAATATGTTATTGCTGTCTCTAGTCAATTATGGACTTAGCGAAAAGCTGCCTAGTATTCACAGCAGTGTTGATCCAGTTCAGTCCTGTCCAGCTCCTTCCATTCTTTTCAAAAGAGCTTCAAAGAGCTTAAACCTGAATTCACACATTGTTTCTGTGAGCTTTGACAGGCCAGCCTTTGATCAGCTGATGCAATTTGTCAGCTAAGACATGTGATGTAGACGGCCATACAACAGTCCGTAAGCTTTCAGCCCAAATAAGAAGCTACAGATTTGGGCTAAAAGACGTTGAGGTGTTTCCCCACATTGATTCTGATGAGTGTTGAGTCTTTATAAACAGTATTTTAAAATCAATACTATATAAATTTAGCAAAACAGATTTACCTTAACACACAAGCGGCTTGTGGCTTTTAAAAGCAATGCTGTCACACAACATTAACACACGGCTGTCAACACATCACTGAAGTGTCACAATGACTTCTGTGCCCTTTCCATTGTCTTCTGGATTTAACGATGCTGCCAATAATAAAATAGAAAATCATTCACCTACCAGTTTCAAGCAAAAAGAGGAAAAATAATATAATTCCAATCACAGTTTATAGATTAAAAAACAACTAATATAGATGAGCAGTGTTAGAAGTTTGAAAGAAAACCAATGTGTAATATTATCACACAGTATATCACTGAGTCATGTATACATTGCTAAATTCTCAGATGAGATTAAATGGTCCCCAGCTGGTTTAAGGCAGGCAGCAACCTCCAGTTAGAAAAAGTGAAGCCAATACTGAAGTGCCTTAAAGTTGTATTCTTTCTACTGGCCATCAGGGGGCGACTCATCTGGTTGTATAGAAGTCTATGAGAAAATGACTCTACTTCTCACTTGATTTATTACCTCAGTAAACATTGTAAGCATGAGTTTATGGTGTCAATCTCTAGTTTCAAATCTTCTTATGGTCCTGTTTAGTGTAAAATAGACCATAAAGCAGGGTAGGCTTTAGGGCGTGGCTAGCTTGTGATTGACAGGTCGCTACCACTGCGTTGACCGGTCCTGGAGTTGTCCGTGTTTTTGTCTTAACCCATTCACAGTGGATTTTTAGTGACAATTAACTGTACAATTTTGGTCGCCTAAAAATGTCTTATTTGTCTCATTTGGTTGTTCTTAGCTCCACCCACTCAAGTGGCGATGGCCAAATTGCCGAACTCAAGGCTTCAGACCGGTAGTCCACAAACCTACGGGTGATATCACCGTGACTACGTCCACTTCTCATACCCAGTCTATGTTTAAACGCCTGCGTGGTCTTTATTGAAGAAATGTTGTGAATTATTTTTAATGTCAGCTCTCATATACGTTGCACAAAATTAAACCAGCAAACCGCTGGCCTTGCTCTTAACTGCGCCACTTATCTAAAACAAACTCACACAGTAAACTTGAGTCTTGACTCTGCTCCAAAGGTTAAACCTGTTCTATCTGCCACTGCCTTTTATCACAAACTAAACTTGGAACCAATATTTCTCACTGCATTCTATTTTTTTATTATATTTATAGCACTCTTAATCACCTTGTATTTCTTGTATATCTTGTCTTAATGCCTACTCATATTTCATGAAAAGCAGCTTGAATATTGCTGAAAGTTGCTCCACAAATAAACATGCCTTCCTTGCCTTTGCGCTTTGTGATTTAACTCAACCAGGGACATAATTTCTGCCTCCGGAGAAACTCTGAGAAATGTTTGTATAACTAAGATGCCAATCTGCCCCTCAACAAGCACCGTCGAGATGCCCTTGACCCCCAGCTGCCTGGCTGGAGCGGCTCAGCAGCCTGCAGTTATAGGCTGAGGTTGTAGTGAGCAGCTCCCTGGAGTGAATGTGTGTAGAAGTATAACCGTGAGGTACGGCGGTAAATGATAATGAGCATGCATGCTCAGAAAGCTGCTCTCAGGATAAAGGTTAAAAATCCTTTCACTCTGACATCTGACTTACCATTTCCTTTTAAGGTCCATTTGTAGAAATACAGACTTCCTCTCCTGGCCCTTTTCTGCCTTGCATTGTACCTGTGGGTTATGAATAAGTCATCAGAGAGAAGTTTTCATTTCACCAGCCAGCTGAATGTAAAACTCGGGTTACTCCACAGCTCAAAGAGGAGGGGGGAGCGGGTAGTTTTGTCCCATAAGACGAGACGTTTAATGTGTTTCTGTTGCCATGAAATATTTCTTGTGTGAAGTCTGTCAAACAAAAGGAGCAGAGCACAGCTCTGTATATTACAGGAATTCCATTTTCACACATTTATTTTTTATTTAAATTATTGATATTAACAGATTATTTATTTTTAATGCATTTATTGTGTAATGGGGAAGTACTGTATCGTTATTAAGGTGCAAATATAGCACCTCAATCTGAATATTGTGGAAAGGGGGATGTAGTATTACTGCGGACACATTACATTTTATGTTGTGCATTGTCTGTGATTAGCATCTTAAATTTTAATCTGATCACAAACTGCCCCACCCGTCATCTTTCACTCGTCTGAACTTTCATCCAATCAGATTTGGGACAGCTCACCAATATTTTAGGAATGAAATAATAGAAATAAACAGTTGAAAAAAGTGAAATCTGAATCTGGGATTGGAAGGACAGTGTGGATCTGGTAAGTGTATGCGCTTTGTTGTGACATGTTGACATTTTAAATCAGTGCTAAACCAGACCTGACAGCCTGGGAGTGGCCTGACAGGGGGTCTGGGTAGAGCTTTGAAAGATCTCCTCACAAAAAAAAAAAAAAAAACATGGCTGTGTCTTCTTCAAATGAACAAGAGCCATGTAAATTCTAGATTTTAATGCAGAGAAAAACAGTAGATACCCCTGTTTTAATTTTTGCTCTAACCTCAGCCATCGTCCCACCACCCTCCCTCTTCTGTCTGTCAGTCAGCTGAGCACAACACCGAACCGCGATCATTGTGCGTTGTGGTGACCGGTCCGTGACCCCACAGCGCATTCTGCTGTGCCCTCCTGGGTGTGCCACGGTGGGGGTAGCTAAAGAGCCACCGCAACCTCTGACATGTCTGGTGGTGTGTTTTGTTGTACGCACAAAAGCGTGTGTGTGTGTGTGTATTTTTGTGCTTGTACATGGCACACCTTTAGCTTCTGCTTGTTACTTTTCTCCATGAATGCAAAGCTCTTTGGATTAGCATGTGCTCATGATAAAGGTCAAGCGCAAGGTGAAGATACATGTTCAGAGGTTTAGTGTGTGTGTGTGTATCTGTGTCTGTGTTTGTGTCAGTGTGTGCATGTGTTTTTGTGCTTTTGTGTGTTTGCCAATTTCACACCAGTAGAATGAGTGGACTTGTTTACGCCACAGTGATGATGGAATTATCTGCTTGTAACATTGGTGAGGTGTGCGTGTGTGTGTGTGTGTGTGTGTGTGTGTGTGTGTGTGTGTGTGTGTGTGTGTGTGTGTGTGTGTGTGTGTGTGCGTGCGTGTGTGTGTGTGTGTGTGTGTGTGTGAGAAAGCATCATCCTGTGTGCTAGCTGCCGCGGTTTGTAGCTTCCAGGGAGATCCGTGACCAAAGATCCTCAAGTTTAGAGTTCATCTTTAGTTCAGAGAGAGGTTCAACTGGCGGTCAGCGGGCCACTGTTAGAGCAGCCTTATTCTCCCTCTCTCTCTCTCTGCTCTTATTCTCTAATACTAACCCCCCATACTCCCACTCACACTCACACACACACACACACACACACACACACACACACACACTCACTCACTCTCCCTTTCTTTATATACAGCTCTCTATTTTACACAGATTCTTCCCCTCTCTGTTTTCTCTCAGCTGATCTTTTGCCCCCTGTTTGACCCGGGTTGGGATTCACTCAGGTGGCAAACAAAAATCTACAAAAACAAGACTCATATATTTATCTATATTCCAACATTCTTTTAATATTGTAGCTTAGGTCAAACAAATGCTGAGGGAAGAAAAAGTATTGTCCATGAGTGAAAATATGTGCGGAAAGTCCTTCACTGCCTGTTGCAGAAATAGTTTGTTAAATTGAGTGAGCTTATCCTAATATGGTTTCCTTCTGATTTGCCCTTTTTTCAGCACATAAAGCAAACATCTTGTCACTGAAACTTGATTTGTTGGCTTGAATTGACTCAACATTAATCCTTTTCTTTTTCCTTTTTTTCAGGTCATTTATCCGCATCATATAAATGGACCTGAAAGCTTTTGTTTTGGTTTTTATGATTGGAATTTTGATGAGGACATACAGTCCTTTTCTGCATGACTAGCGTGTGCCGTGAGTCTGATGACCGTTATGGCTGCAAATATTTTATCAGAAACCTCCTTTGTCTCTCATTACAGGAAAACGATGACCTATTTCAGCAGCTGACCTCAAACAAAGTGGTGGCGAGAGTGTCGGGGCTTGATCGGTGAGCCTTATTTGTGAGCGGTGCCACGAAAAGTGGCCGATCTGACCTGACTGACCAGATTAAAACCAAATACAGCAAATCACATTAAATTCCTTCGAGTTGCATGTTGCCTAACACACTGATTCTATTCTTCTTCCTTTCACTTTGCTATTAATTAAAACTGTAATAGTATAAGTTGTTCTTGTTATAAATAAAAGGCTGACTTTACACTGAATAGCCCAAGCTTTCATGTTTTCACATTTATCCATTTAACAAAGTTAATCTGCTGATTTTAATACAGTCTGTCTGGCAAATGCACTGTATAACTAATTGCTTGTTTTTTTTACAATGACCAGCTTTATTATTTCTAAGCAGCTGTTTCCTGACCTGACCTGACAGTTCGGCCAAATAGTACTCGCAAAGAACAAAGCAGAAGGAAGGTAAGGCTTTATTAAGAATTTGGTTCTAAAATATCTCAAATAAATGGTTGAATTATTTTAATTGACCAGATGTTTTAGCCTGTATATCAGATAAATTAATTAACTTCATTTGAATGAATAACTTTTGAAGATTAACTATCAATTTCCTGATGTTTTACGAGCTTTTCTTTTCTTCTTTTTTGGACAGAATGACCTCCACTCGGTTCCTCTTGGGGTGAATTCTATCCCCAACTTTGTGGTTGAAGAGGAAACCCCCCAGTAGAAGAACGACTCCATAAGCCACTGCTACAGTAAGTACTAAAGTGAACTGTTGTTTCGGCTTCACCAAATCACAGCCAATGCCACAGCAGGCTTTGCCATGATATACAATGCGTGTTTGCTTGCTGTGCTCACCCCTCAACCCTTCAATCCCCATGCCTGTCTGCTCGGATGTGGCCCAGCTTGTTAAGCCAGCCCATTGGCTTTGATCCAAGAGGGATAATGCCAGATCGAGGGGGTTAGAGGCAGGGTAAGAGTTTACCACATGATACAGCCAGGACGTGACACAGGACAAAACAAACCAGTCACACGTTATTGGCTTAGTTAAGCAGAGACGCCTCGACTCAATATGTTTCTCTGTCTGACTAGTTTGTAAGCATATGAAGAGATAATACACAGCATACGTGGCTTTACTGTATATTCTAAAACACGATATAGTCCATGAAGAATATGTCTACTATACATACACGAGTTAATGGTAGTTAATGTAAAAATATGTATTCATTTTTCAACTGATAATGCTTTGATTTTGTGTTTTATTATTAACTAATCCCGGGTAATTTGCTTGTTCACAATTAACATTTACCATTTAAAATCAGGGAATTAATGGCTCAATTTAAATAAGAAATACTTTTTAAACAATGGACAAGTTAGTGTGGAGTAGAGGCTAAGGGGTTAGCATTTCATGTACATTATATTAAATATATCTAGGTATGTATGTATATGTATGTACATATGTATGTATGTATATGTATGTATATATGTATGTATACTGTACGTATGTGTGTATAGATACATATGTGTGTATATATACATATATCCATATGTCTATATTTATATGTATGTATGTGTATATATATGTACGTATGTGTGTATATGTATGTATGTATATATATATATATATATATATATATATATATATATATATATATATATATGTAGGCGACTGTGGATCAGTAGTAGAGCAGGGTCGTCCCTCAATCAGAGGATCAACGGTTCGATCCCGGGCTCTACTAGTCCATGTCAATGTGTCCTTAACCCCAAATTGCTCCCGTAGCTGTGCCAAGGTCTGTGTGAATGTTGTATGAATGTTACTTAGCCCTGATGGGCAGGTGGCACCTTGCATGGTAGTCAGTGTGAATGAATGATGGCATGTAGTGTGAAAGTGCTTTGAGTGGTCGGAAGAATAGAAAAGTGCAATATAGGTATAGACCATTAACCATATATATATATATATATATATATATATATATATATATATAGAGAGAGAGAGAGAGATAGAGAGTTCTTTCTTTCTTTCTTTCTTTTTTAGTAAACTTCTCAAACAGCACACTCATACAAAAACATTAAAGTGTATCCATAGGGATGTATAGGAAGTTATTAGAATGAGTGACTCTATGCAGAGGCAGCTTTTTGCATAGTTGGACCAAACTATGGGCTCAGCAATGGCACCTGGCGATGGCGATGAAACCATCTTATCAGAACACAGGCTCTGCTGCCTCTGCTCTTTGGCTCCCACCGCGATATCGTATTGCTGAGTCTCACTTTGCATGAGAAATCGAAGTGCAATCCCGTTCTTTATGGCCGCTGCCCGCGACCTTTGTCAACCCAGCGAATTAACCGAGAGGCGTATCAGCCACGCTGGCCCTTTTCTCCTAGAGCCTGTCCTATTAACTGAGTGAGGAGCGCTGTGCGGGTCACACTTAAGTAACCTTATCTTGTAATTGGGTTCAAGGTTAAGTGACCCTGGAGCACGGAGGTCCGGGGGTTAAGGTCACAATGTCAGGCAGAAGGGGGAGCTTTTAATCACTGATGGGGCTGGAAATCAAGGCCCGGGCTTCTGCTATCTGGCTAGGCCGGACCTGCCCACCCCCATCACCTCCAGCCTCATCCACATCCCACATGAAGCTGTCCATGTAGACTGGAACAAGGTGGGGTTTAGGGGGTCGAACTGAGCAGTTGCCAGGCAACCCATATTCAAGCCAAGGTCTCGCAAGCTTTTAACCTTAGCACAAATCGATATAGACGGCAATTGGGCTAATATTCATCGAGCAGATGGGAAAATTAGGCGCAAGTCTGCCTGCTGGAGATAGAGGAGAGACACGCTGTTGGTCCAACGGTCAAAGCATCACTCAGACTCCTCTAATTGAATGTATTCACAGCGAAGGAAAAGCTCTAAATAGTAGGGGAAGGATGACAGCGAAATAGTGTGACAAGCTTTTTAATGAAGCAACATCTTGTCGGGCTGTGGCACTTTCTCCCTCTCCTGTGATATCCTTCCTCTTTTCATCATGCTTATCACTTTCTCTCTCATCACTCCCCCTGTCCTTTTATCATCCCCCTCTCTCCAGCCTTTATAGCCTATCATCTCCCTCTTTCCTTATTTATTCCTTTACTTCCTTTGCTGAATGCCATCTTTCTTGAAGGATTATTCCTTTTGCTGTGACATATCCAAATGATTCTTAGTATCCGGTCAGAAATGACAATATATATATTTTCACACATCAGTAAGAATTTGCGATATCGCTGAGCGGCATCAGTCATAATGAAAAACAAAAAATAGTTTAATTGTGTGATTATCAGTGAATAAAAACATCATCCATAGTTTCACATTTTTACAGACAAACATCTTGTGAAAGAAAAGCAATCTTTGAATTTTTCACATCTGCCCCCTCTCCCCTCTCTCTCTCCCCCCCTGTCTTTTAGAGAGGGAGATGGATGACCACTGGTGGAGAGGTTCAGGCAGCATGACCCATAGACCTATCCATTGCCAAGGGCGAGGAAATAGCCCAGATTAAAGAGCTTGTAAATAATGGCCCATAAACATCTGCCTGTTAGCTCGGCCAATTCATCTCAGTCTCCCATCTGGTCCTCTCTTTCTCTCCCGCTTTTGATTTCCTCATTGCGAACGGTCCACAGGGCAAATGCATCATCAGACCAAAGTCAGTCATATTCCAACACAAACAAACACAGAGATTGACCCTCGGGTCGTGTACAGTTCAAATCCCCACCAGTCACTGCACCCATGACTCAACCTCAAAGTAAATAAAGGAAAGCATTAGCTTTGTTTTCTTTCCTTGGGCTTCCGTCCATTTATTAGAGCTTCAGTGTATTTTGCTTTGTTAGATTAGCATAAGGCAAAAGTTAGCGTATGTAAGTATTTATGCACAACTGCAGTCATGAATTCCCCCAATTATTTTCACATGATTATGTTTTTTCCACAGTCCACCAGAGTCAAACCTCCATTGGGGCTCTTGTTAGCAGGGCCTCATCAGAGCTCCTCCCTAATTAGTGATTAGGCGTTGTTGATGTCGGGCTCCCAACATCTGCTCCGAGGAATGGCCACTTGCACTCTCTCAGATCTCCTGTGAAAAGACCCCTGGCCCTGGTATTAACCACCTCGGTCGTGGCCCGACTGCAGGTGGCAAATTAGACCCAACAAAGGGCCGATTGCAGGCAGACTGAGGCTGCAAGCCTCATGAATGGTAAATGCTTTGTCTTTTATGTCACATCCGAGGTTCAAACAGCTTCACTGATGATCACGCTGCAGGAAAAGTTCAAGGATCACTAAAGTTCTTAACGAGGGGAACATGAACATTTAAAATTCCCCATTATATAAATGGCCATGCACTAGTTGTTGAAATATTTCATTCTTGAACAAAGTGGTCGACCAAACAACATATTTATCCGCTAGATTGGCAAAACAAAAATCTTGCTTAAAAAGGGTAACTTCTGTATTTTTCAACCAGGACTCTATTTTACCATATTTTTGTGTTCAATTGACTGATAGAGACCAGGGGGGTGACTATAGCCTTCAATCAGAGGATCGGCGGTTCGATCCCTGGCTCCACTAGTCCATGCCGATGTGTCCATGGACAAGACACTTAACCCCAAATTGCTCCCGCAGGCTGTTCCTGCAGTGTATGAATATCTGTAAATGTTAGTTAGTCCTGATGGCACCTTGCATGGTAGCCCCTGCCATCAGTGTGTGAATGGGTGAATAGTGTCACGTACTGTTAAAGCGCTTTGAGTGGTCAGAAGACTAGAAAAGCGCCATTTACCATACAACTCGGAAATTGGTCTAGTGTTGAACAAGATGGGCTGCAATGTAATGTTATCGGGTAGGCTGGCACCATCATTTACATCCACTAAAAGTGCTTGTTTCTGCCACTTACAGGCTCTGATTGTAATTATAAGTATCTGACCAGTCTCGTTCAAGGTGAAGTCTCATTCGGAAATCTAGTGAGGTGACGAAATCTAGTGAGGTAACGTGCTTGTGGAAGTTTGTGGAAGACAATTCTAGAAACGTGAGTGCCGACCGGGCAGATTGTTGTGTTGGAATACAAAAAGCTGAGTGTTATCTAAAAGATTTTCAATGCTGTGGCTGAATATTTAGATGATTTTGTCAATGTGGATGACGTCTTTGAATTCGATGGCTGCCTGTATTTATTTGAGCCAGAGTGAACGGAGAAAGAGCTCTGAGAAAATGAAGAGTAGACGAAGAGCGAGCGAGAGAGGAGACGGAGGATGGAGAACCAGCTGCTGCAAGGTCGCGAAACTCGGGAGACTGGTGGTGTTCCTGCGGGCGCTGTGACCCCATTAGGTCCACAGAGGAAGAATGCTGTAAAGAATGGGACTTGTTGCTGCCCGATATTTCACAACGAGACTTCTCCTTGAGCGGGACTTGGTCACAATAACAAACTGATCGGATCAAGCGGAAGGTAAAGAGAAAGGTTTCATTTCTCTGTAGGATTCGTTTCATAATGATGTCTTATAACAACAATGTGTGCCTGTCAGAGGCGAAAAGAAGCACTTTCAGTGAACGTAACATTACATTGACGCTGCTCACTTGCCCTCACAGCTTGTTTTTGGCAGCGGTTACAGCGTTATCCCTCAATACTCGACCGATTTCTAAAAAACGTTGTCCCCGTTAGTCACTTACACACAAAAACACGGGAAAATCTGGTTTTAACATCTTAGGATCTCCTAACCATCTTTCTGAATTAAAATACAAAGCTGTAGATTAATGGGAAGTAGCTGTGATGAAATTTACATACAAAGTAAAATCTATCTATCCATGCGTTCTTCATGTGTATGCTCTTACCTTGTGAAGTTATGTGCTTACCTTGGTAAAGCAGCTCTTTGGTGTCTGAAGGGAGTGGTTTGTAAGTAATTGTTATCTGCAACGCATGCAAAATTGAAAATGAGTGAAATGCAAGCTCAGAGAATCATCAAATAATGTATTGATCCCCTTAATTGTAAAAGTAGCAATCTCGTCATTTTTGTAATAGCTCAGCAGGCAGTGACCACTAAGAAGAGACTTTGTGTTACATCTCATGTAGACCAAGCATCAACTTGTTATTAAATCCTCGAAAAAACAGATATCTGACGGGGCGAATCCAGACCTGTGTCAGGCCCAAAGACCAAAAATCAACCACAGGTTAAAACAATACAAGGGGCTGGTGTGTTCGTGTCGGAAAGACGATCCATAAAGCCCAGTTTAAGTCATAAAAATCAATTATACTTTATATTATATTATATTATCTATTATTTAATAACAATAGATCAGTAAATTAAAAGACAGCACAGCGGTTTATAACCCTACCACTAATCCAGCAGGAATGTGCGCTTGCATGTATTTCATTGGCCAATGCAGTGCCTTGACGTTGTGTTGCGTCAAAAGTAGAGCGAGAGTATACAGACCTAAAGTCAGTCTGAATGTAGCTTAAGACTCTTTGCACATCATACTCTATTTAAATAACTGGATACAGTGTCAGAGGCGGCGACCGTTCATTCCTGTGAAAGTTGGTCCGTTGCGCATAAATTAAAAGAAGATTGACTTCCGAGTATAGAATTCAGGTGAAAATACCTGGATCTCCCACATTATGGGACCCGTAGATCATGAGCACTAGCGTTTTCTTTAACCCCGCCTCCCTGCCCTCGGTCCAGCTTCGTTCTCGGGCTCATTCACATGAACGCAGGAAGTAAAACAACTTGGGATTCGGCTATTAGAGCATTTTACAACTTTTAGGACCTAATGAAAATAAGAGTTATTCAAGTGTTAGAATTGTGCAAAAAAAGTGATCTGCTGAGTTACAGGTGTCTCTTCCCCAATGTAAGTCAATGGGGACACGTCTTTTTGGGCCCCAAGCCATCTCGTGACAGACCCGGAAGTTGTAATTACACCGTTTGACAAATTATGTCAAATTTGCTTTAAAGCCTGGCGTTGTTCCTAGGGGCTTGATTTTCAGATGGCTACTTACCAAAAACACCAACCATTTTGCAATAAATTATCAATAAAAAATATTTAATTACAACTTAAAGTACCGTTCAAGCTACTGCCAAAACATTTTATAAACAGGACAACAAACCAGAAGCATAGCTATGATCTACGGGCTACATGGTGGCTTTGACCAGCATTTAAACATATTGCATATTAAGTAAATAACACTGGTTAAAGGTATTAAAACAAAAGCAGTGTCGCTAACATGATTACACTGCCTGCTATGGTAATGACATAATGAGAGAATGACATCAATAGTGGGGTGAATATAAGAATTCCTTTCTTTATTTTGAAACTCAAACAACACAGTTTGCAAATTTAAAGTGGAACCACAGTGGATTTAAAAGTCACGACAGCTGAGAGATGTTGCTGCTAAAACACCAGCCTGCTCTGTGAAAAATGTTACTCAAAACTCGGCTGAAATTATGGGTTTTAGTTCCAAACAAAGTTCCACAAACACTGTTCTGCAAAGTTGTCTGTACAGAGATGGCAGTCACTCATCATTCCACTCATTGACACTCAATGTCACAATAGACAGCACACACTAGCCTCAACAAGACTTATAAGTTTGAAGGAGAGGCAGGTAAGTAGATTTTCCAGGCAGGTGAGCTGCAACTAAAGCTTCATGATCTCACATCACTGAGAGGGACACTGGCCTTCACTTCTTAAATGAGCCCTCTAACCTCACACTGTCAAAATGACTGATATACCATCTTAGTGCTGGATCTCACTCAAGGTAAGGTGTCCAATGATGGCACCTTATGTGTCTTGCTTTTATGCATCTCAAAATTGCACCATATTCTTCTCTAGATTGTTTTACTTTATTTATTTATTTTCAAGTCATCTAATTTTTCATTCCGAAACCTTTTCCCCTCAAAATCCCCATTTCCTCGCTTCGCCTTTTTAAGTCTCGCATCAGCTTCAATTTATGAGCTGTCATTTCTGACCTAGTGAGTGACCCCACACCTTAAACACATTCCAATGGAGCCAACACATTTATTTGGCAGATAAATCATTGCTTACCAAATGCCGGTGTTGGTGGTGCAAGGTCAACGTTGTGGAAGGGGATGTAAATGAAATCACAGAGATAGTGGCTCGAGCTGCTTACATACAATTTGAATCGAGATTTGAGACACGTATTGTTTGGATGTATTTATCTAGATGAGAATATATCTCAACAGATGTTGGTCACTTGAAAAAATCTCTTCTGCCATCTTTGACCAGTTCTCTTCCATTCCAGTCTCCAGTGTGCAGTAATTGGAGCTGCTGTCGCACAGAACTAACATGTTTATTGACATGAACACTACTTGGCCTGTTCACACTCAACACAAATAGGACTGTGGACTCCTCATATTAGCAGCGGTGATGAAACTTAAAGCGTACACTTTAATTGGACAGAAATCTAGTCTATCACAGGGCCGTCGCGTAAAAATAGACATATTCACTCCAACATGCAATTTAGACTCATTATTTCCCCACACTTGAGGGAGGAAAGCAGAGCAGTCACACAGAGAATCTCCACATAGAAAGGCCCTTTCCTGACAGCAAGAAAAGTATGTGGCCTTCTCGAGTATAAATGCAGGTGTGCAGCTACAGTTACTAACTTTGATGATGCTCTCTTTCACTCCCATTATTAAGGAGATAAAGATGCAACTGGGAGTGAACAGTTAGTTGACGGTTGCCGGCATCAGATCAGGGTTCCCATGCTTCCCGGAAAACATGGAAAACAGTTGACCAATTTTCCAGTCATTAAAAACACATGGAAAATGAGAGAGGATCAAATGTCCTCAAAAATCTTGTGTTGTCCTGGAAAATTATTTCAACATTCTCTTATTCTCATTTAGCTGAGAATTCATCAGAGCCCACCAAAACTGATTGCGTTGCCATCTGAAAGGGCTAAGTTATGTTCAGGATCATATCAAATGTTCAAATGGTAGTTTATGAGTGAGAGTATTTTGAACAGGTTGCTCTCGGATATGTTGTGGAAACACTGTGAATACACCCTCGAGTCACATCACATGGTAGCACATGCAGGGTGAATGACTTTACATAAAGTTGCTTTCTTTTCAACTTGTTTTAAACGGCTGAATAATGTTAAATTGAACAGCATGTTTGGTTCAGTTGCTTAAGTTGACGTGCTCTCTTGCTTTTTTTTTGCTTACATCTGTTGGTGTATTTGCAGATTTGTCATAATTTTGAAGCATGTAAGAGATGGTTTTATAGATAAGTTATAGCCATAGACTACACATCTTTCAATCAGTCTTTCACAGAGTGGAAAATATTATTGTTATGTTCATACCAGCAAGATCACAACTGAAAAAGTCCTGGAAAATGATCTCTATAAAATAGTGTGAGCCCATGCTTGTTGGACAACAATTCCCTCTGATGTTATTTTGGAAGGACGTCATCACCTTGTCATGAGCTCGCTGTCCGTGATGGGGACTGGTCGCATAATAATAACGCGATTCCTATTCCTTTAATTACTGCTCTGTGGAATGGTGAGGCGATCTGACACTCGTACAAATAAATGATCACATAATGCCAGAAATTTAAAAGCACCCCAGAATTTCGCATTACTGTTCAGGTGGACAGCGACGTATGTTTAATTGTTCACTTCTCAACGTATCCACAGATCGAATACCACAAGGATGAATCAAATGAAATGTGCAGCCACCTCATCTAATTCTTCATGGGTGGCAGTTTAAGAGGGGATCACCAGGGGATGCTAATTTGATTTGTCTGACCAATCACCCAATAGGGCGGCTTATCCATGACCTCTGAAACTGTGAGTTTTCCAGTTGGCTGATCAGGGCGAGAACCTTCACTTGACCCCCCTCAGCCTGTATGGTAATGTCATTTACCAGGGGGAGGGGCACTGATAAAAAAAAAAAAGAAGATGATGTTGAGGGGGGTGATGCAACCTGAGCTCCAGGTCAGTTGCCTCTCTGCATCTTTTCATGTCCAAAATATAACTCATGTCCATGAAAAAAGCTAGCAAACATAACTTTCACTGTACATAATTTCAAAAATACTTTTGCATCGGTAAAAAAAAAACGAACAAACAAAAATCCAATCTGACGCTCTACGCTTAAATGCTGTTGTTTGAAGAAACAAAGCGTTCAATTTCCCTACGAATTAACAAACATATAACTTTCTGAATGAAAAACCTTACTATCAATATGTAAAATGCAAAATGGCGCCTCTTGTACAAGCGCTTGTTGCCAGAATGACAATGATTATGATGAGACAGATGTAACAATAAGCCTATGAAAACGTTGGCTATTGCTAATGTTAGGAGTTTGCTTCACCGAACGTTTTATTAAATTTAATGGCAAACAAGTAACTTCGTGTCCTCAGACAGAGTTCCCGGAGCGTTACGAATCTATGAACGGTCCAGTTTCTACCGGAGAGCGCTGTGGTCCAGATGTCTCAACAACTATTGGATGGATTGCCATGAAATGTTGCACAACCGTTCATTGTTCTCAAATGACTGAACTTAATGACTTGGATGATCCCCTGACGTTTCCTTTAGCGCCACCATGAGGTTGACATTTGTGGTTTTGAGTGAAATGTCTTGACAGCTATTGGATAAATTGGCATGAAATTTGTCACAAACATTCACGTTCCCCTCGGGAGAAACGACTTTAGAGATTCCCTGACATTTCATCAAGCGTCAACATTCCTATTTGTCCAATACTTGCCATCAGCTGTACTTTGTGTTTGGAGCTGATTATCAAACGGTATTATGTTAAAATACAAAATTAAGATGGTCAAGGACCAGTTCTTCCAAAGTGCAGCCCCGCCCAGCAGCTCGCATGGCTGTAGACATTTACTTTAACATAGGCGCTGATATGAGCAACTCTAATGATTCATTGTGCTGTTTTTGTATTCACACAGTGGTGGAAGAAGAAGGCTACTCACATCTAAGTAAAAATAGCAATATCACAGGGCAGAAATACTCTGTTGCAAGTAAAAGTCCTGCATACATTTTTTTCTTGTGTAAAAGTATTAATGTATTTGCATCCGAATATACTGTACTTGAAGTACATTTATTATGCAGAATGGCTCATTTCAGAATAAAAGTGGGACTATCTTGAACCACTTTATACTGTATACTGACAGGTAGTTTAATCTGTATTTATACAGATATTTCTTTTTTGATGATATTCTGTATTCATAATCTGAATCTGCAAATTAACTAATTAACTAAAGCCTTAAAATATATGTAGTGGAGTAAAAAGAACAATATATCCCTCCCCCTGAAATGTAGTGGAGTAGAAGTACCATAAAATTCACTTACTCAAGTAAAGTACAAGTACGTAAATAGTACAGTAGTAGTACAATAGTACAATACAATAGTAAAAGTACATCTAGCCATCGGCATACACATGCGTACATGTTAGAGGATGTGGATAATCCCATGTTAGGTATTGTCAATGATAGCAGGTAGACAGTGAAAGGGATTTCGTAGTCAGACTCCAAAGCCCTGAGAAAGCATGCGGGGCTTTGCATGGAAGTGCTGCGATCAGAGCACTGGAGCTCAATTAGCTACTGTTGTGGGTGGGGGCGGAGAGCGAGCAGAGGTCCAAATCCTCTCTTGCAGGCCCAGCTGGGGGGATTAAGAATGGTTCCTGTCCCGTGGCTGACCTCTTCAAAGCCTGCGCAGATGTCCTGATCCCCCTGCACACACCCACCGATCACCAACACACACTCAAATAACCCCCTCTCACCTCGAACCCTCTCTTGACCCCACGACCAAAACAAAGCACTCAGGTGACATTTCTTATCACAAGAGCACTCACCCTCTCTTTGAATTGGTATCTCTGGTATCTAATCTACCCTGCAGTACATCTTTCTGTCTCTTTCTTGGTCTCTGTGTTTTCTCTCTTGTCCTGAGAGGGCTCCCTCCCAGTATCGGCTATCGTTTGACACCGAGCATGGTCAGATTTCCCAATGACCTTAGTATGGAAATTACCCTGTCACTCTCAATACTCTGCTGCCCTTTGGTTGCAGTAGGTTTTCAAATAGGAAACCAAGGTCAAGAGGCACCGGCAACGACAATGAGGGTGAGATTTTGAATGACACGACTAAATCAAAATAGGAAATAAACACTTTATATGGAGATTGCTAAGAGGTCCTCTGAGGTCGGCGGTGGTCTTTTAAGGTTTTGACCCTGTTTTAGGATTATAAGTCATGTCTTGGTCAAAGTAATGGCCACCCAATTGGAGCTTTTAAGGCTAAGAGGGGCACGATGGACAATGAATGGATTAAATCACTCTAGGGGGCACAATCCAAGATTACTTCCAATCAGTAAAGACCCTCACAGATCTTCTGAGAATAATCCAAATGTGAGATTAGGTGTGGAGATAATTATTTTCTGTATTAGGGCCTTCTTTGGTGGGCTTTTCCCAAGAAGATCGATCGTAAGAGAAAGTTCCACATTAGGGACGACGCATGAAGTTGTTGATGAGCACTGCAAACAATGATTGAGGTTTCTAAAAAAGTCTATATCTTAGTCTGGTTCCAGACCTCTGGATTCAAATAAGGAAAATAACAAAGTATACACAAAATGGCAATTCAGTCTGATCAATACCAGACTATCAAGCTTTAGCCTGTTTCTCATAAATTATTGCCTAATTTGCCAGCTAATTCTTCTGCAATTTTGAGTCGCGTAAGCAATATTACAGAATGAGGTGTCTCCACATACAAGACAATTGATGATACCAAAGGAAAAAACCACGACAACGCAAAGAAGAATGACATTTACTCTGAAAATCATTTATTTCCAAGTGACAGAGCTAAGCATCAGATTAAAAAAAATCAATACCTGTTGATCCTTGAAACCCCAGAAGGTCATTTAACAACACTTCGTATTTTCAAAATCCTTAAAGACTCTTGAGAAAATATTTGATCCACCGCACAATACAATATTTCTCAAGTTGACAATTTTCTCATCCAAACAATGAGGCTAGACAGAAAATATATTTGTCCTTGCTGAATATGAACCACGTGAAATTAAATTTAAAAGTTATTTTTTATATGTCATGCTGATGGTTAGAAGATTCTGGAAGTAGCTGTTGCTGTCTAGTCAAACGACCTTCTGGATTTATAAAACATTTGTGTTTATTTATTTTGGAAAAAAGACAAATGCATTACATAAGGTAAAAAGAGAAGCTGTGTTGAAATAGTTATAACTTTTTAAATCGTTTTTTTTTTTTTGTTATCGTAACCCATCATTTGGTCCAACCAAATGCATCGCAAATTTGAACCGCTTGTGAGAGATTTTGCAAAAGTAAATGCAAATGATTTATTTTTCCCATCAATGCGATTATTAGGCGTTGGTTCATCCAGAGATGCAGTAGGTGGCGCCAATTCTCCAGTCGGAAACCCAATTATACCATTACAGAACAAGAGGGTGCAACAACATGACGAAAGAGCGCCAGTCCAACCTCGGAAAGTGCATGTTGCCTGTTGCATGATTTTTAATTGACACCTGCCGGCTAATTAGACTCCAGTCCATGGCCGTTGTATAAAAGCCTGTAAATGCTTCAATTCCTCGAGACAGAGATAGACATCATTAATTAAAATATCTCGGAGTGAGCAGATGGTGTCAGAAGCAAATTAAATAGTGTTTGTTTCTTGTGGTCATCAGAACAAAGTGCCGTGATGTAGATGACGCCTGTATGTTCCTTGAAACATCTGCTCCACGTCAGCTCCTCATCTCTCCCGCTCACCCTCCAATCTGTCCATCTTCAATTTCCACTGTCGCTCCATCCCTCCATCTCTGTGCTCTTCCTCATTCCTTCCATCGCTCCCTCCCCTCCCTCATTACACCCCCCTTCTCCCCCACCTCAGCGCAAGGCTGTCAGAGTTTTAGGGATCCGGTGAGCTGTGAAATCGCACAAATTGCTGTTGCTTTGCGTCTGGCCCAGCAACAGAGGGGGGAGATAGACAGAGGGAAAGAGAGAGAGAGATTTTACGCTTCAACACTTCTGAACCTGAATCCCCCCCCCCCCCCCAAAACCCCCTACCCCCTCCCTCACTGCTCCTTCCTCCCCTTATTCACTCAGACATGGACAAGCACACGCACAGCTGCAAGACTGCATATCTACCCACTACAACCCAAATACCCCCCCAGCACACACACACACACACACACACACACACACACACACACACACACACAGTCAACTTCTTCACCCCCACCATCACCACCACCTCTGAACATGTGAGCACCGCCTCGCCACCCTCACGGTAAAGACACCTCCACCACTTTGCTTCAGTGTGCGGGTCACTTCACAGAACAACTCGACGAGAGCCTGCAGCCCTCGAGAGGGATAAAGCCCCCGTCTCAACCTGAGGAGAGCTGTTTCAGCCGCCTGTACTAAAAAGAGCAAAGCCCCCCCCCCCCCACCCCCAACACACCACCAACACCCCGCCTCCAGGAACGCCCTCTGAGATATGGCAAAAACTGGCAAAAGGTCACAAGCGTACGAGTTGTTACTGTTTTTGCACTCTTTAGTATTAGTGTTTTTTTTTTGCTGTTCTGTTGTTCAACAAAAGCTAACAAGTAGCCACACAGTGTGGATTATTACATCACTTCTAGGGAACTACTGTGTCATCTATTGCATAAGCACATTTCTAAACGTTTTAAAAGCAATGGATTTTTTTTTTTTTTAAGTTCTTTTTAGTCTTTGTTCTTGCATATTTATTTATGTTTTTCTTTGCACAGAAAATAATATAATAATTAAGGTACAGAGTGTAGAGTGCAGGGGAATTCCCCCAACAACAACTGGACTTTATTGGTGGTTTATAATATAAAATTAACTTCACAGGAAAGACATTGCAGCAAAAACGTGTGGGGCTCATGAATAATGTAAAATGAGAAGATATCACAGACTGGGAGAAAGTAGTTTTGACATTGTTTGCCAGCTAACTGCAGGTCATTCACCGACATAGATACATATTGAGTCACTGGTACAGGGTCAAAAGTACTGATGCAGAGTGCAACAAAAAACAACAATTAACTGAAGAGAGAAAAAAAAGAGACTAGTAACTTCACTCTAAATGTACAAGCAGACTTTATCTGTATTTTATGGTGTTGCTTTAAGTGAAGCAACACAATCTATACTGCCCTCCAGTGGAGCAAGTGTATACTGTTCCACACTGAGATGCTCTGCAGTGCCGCCTCACACGACTAAAGTTTAAACCTTTTGTATTTTATTCGGTATTTTTGATTTATTGCAGAGCACATTTTACATACAGATGATGTATAAGGATCCGGAAATAATAATAATAAAAAGAAAAAAGAAAAAAAAAGATATTTTCTTTTCTCCAAGTTTTTGGGGAATTACTACAGATATTTAATTTTGAATAACTAACCACAACGCTAACAGGCTAGCTAGGATGATTACTGGAGTAAATAGGATACATAGTATTGAAACTCTTTTCAGTATTTAGTGTCACAAAAATCCTTTAAAACCTTATAATACATCTAATATTTTAACACTTTTTTAATATATATTTTTTACGACCTGTACATGCATGTGTACTGGAAGATAACTAATCTGAAATTGTGATTTATATTTTATTAGTTTCAGGGGCAGAAGTCATGCATCTTAGATGAGTGACATGCATTGCACTGATGACTCAAGGACATGTGGTGCCCCTGAGTAAAATGACTTTCAGCAATAAAATAGTGAGTTGTAGGACGTATATACTATAGCCTACCTTAAAGTGGCACACAATTTTATCTTTTCAAGGTCAACAGATACCATTGAAGATAATATCGAGTAATTTATGAATGGATACTGTTTTTCGTTTATACAGATAAATGTTTCCTTTTAAAGCATTTATACATTCTTTTAAAAGTGGCATTTTAAGCCACTGGAATAAGCTTGCCTTGCTCGAAGGCATCTTGATTAATTCTTGTTTTCATTATATAGGAAAAGCCAAAAATGTGTGTGTCACCTTTTGGTTTGAATAGAAAGAAGTAGCCTAATATTTACTGCAGTAGGCTACTTACCCTACTGCAATAAGTATTAGGCTACTTCTTTCTAAAAGAAAACTAAAAAAAACACGAAAGAGAGAAATATTGAAGAAATTGCACAAAAAACTGCAAATTAAGTAAAATTGTTCATTGTGAATATCATGGTATGTTGCCCAAAATTACAAATCACAAATTGGCCACAGAGGGCTTTACAATCTGTACACACGTTAAGTTGTTAACTCATTGTACAGATGTGCCTTCAAACCATCGGCTATATGTTTGGGTTATGCATTTTTGGGCTGATTCTTCACCTTTAATACTCTGCAACACGAGGGGTTAGTTTGTTTTAACCAGTGACTAAAGTTAACTTTTACATGCTCTTTATTGGATCAGTTCCTGGATCGTTCTAAGTGAGGAGAGCTTCAGTCATGAGAACCCTGCTTCCCATGTGATCGGCCTTAAACTAAGTATTTTTGACGATGTAGCAAGAATGACTCCATATACTGTGGGAAAATTTCAAATCATATTTTATGAGATTTTTGTATGAATTCTGTCAAATTTCACTATATAAGTCTCTAATTTACACTACTGTAATTGCACCACATGTTGGCGCTGTGGGTTAAAAACGTCTATGAATTAAATACAACAAAACACTCGTGCAGGAGCCGAGCCGTTAGTAAAAACCTTTAGCAGTTGAGATTGGAATTCCTATCAATTTTGATGTGTCTTTGCTAGAAATGAAAGCAAATTGTTAAAAATATACATTTAATTGATATTAATATTAATATCCTTTGTTTTTAGAAAAAAAGGTGACAGTTAGCAAGCTAGCAGTTAGTAGCCAGTTAACAGACTTTAAGCTAGCCACTTCAAGCTATTTAAATGAATGACTCCTCAGTTGCGAACCTAACATTTAAGTAGAATTTAGAGGAGGTTATTGTTTTAAATGCAATAAAAGTGGCTGTTGTAGACATGTTAAATTAATAACATCACATGGGTAACACCGGAAGGTAACCGAGAGAGACAAATAATTACCCCGGAGTTCAAGTTGGAGCAACCTAAAAGGGAAGTTATGGGTTTATAATCTCGGACTGGTTCATGTGACCTGTTTACATTAGAGAACTGTTACGGCCTAAATCAAATCACGACTGATTCAGATAATGAGAGCCCACGATGTGAAAATGAAACAAGGCTTCATGATGGAGTTCCCCAGTGAGTACATGCTCGGATAAGTTTATGCCTCTACTGTACTGTATATTCCCGTAACAAAAATTAGCTCTGTGTTTCAGTTATAAGACTCAACTAACTTTATATTGATTTGGAAGGCTATAGCATTACAGCTATTATCTATGGTGGACTGTTTTACTTAATTATTTTTTGTTAGTATTGTAATTTGTAATTTTGTAATTTTGTTAGTATTGTAATTTGTATGCATTAAGCAGTTTTATAAGGTTGCATTGCTGGAGTGTCACACCCTTGAACCTGTTGAATATAGTGAGTAATGTATCACCTCCTTATCAGAGGTGGAATGATTCTGTATGACATCCATTTTTTTTACAGAGTTGGCCTACTTCCCCCTCGCATGACTACATAGTTCTCTTTTTGTTCACAAACATTCTCTCTGTGTCTTGTAACAGCAACGCCTCCATCAGTCTCTGCAAAGTGCAAAGATGGCCTTTCTGCAACGTCGTCTATTTATGTGGCGCTTCAGCAGCAAAGATCCCCTATCCTCAGTGAACAGTCTGGACTCGCATGCCAGTAATGTCACCAGCCCTGTGGTAACACAGCAGTAACCTGCAAATGGGACGTGTGAGAAGAGGATTGTAAACTCAAGATCAAAGGTAAATTATCACCCACACAACACATTTTTCCCATTTCCAAAATGTTCTAATTTGTAGTTCACAAGGTGTCTGTCGTCATGTCTTACAATGGTGCTATGATGTTGATTTTATTCTGCGTTTGACATCTTTGCACACGATTGACACGATTGACCAAGGAGGTAACTTCTTGAAAACATGTGACATCATATGTCGACGTGTAAACACCAACTTGTATGTGATGAGATTTTTTTTTAAAGAACCAGAAAGCATTAAGTTATTTAAGTGCATTTGCAGTCTATTCTACCTAACAGTTGCGAGGTACGCTTCAAACTAATTGATGACACCTGTGAACTGCAAATAAACCTCACTGACAATGACCTCCAGTGGTAGTGAAGTGTTTGTACAACATTTAGGCTTTTGGCAGCATTAACCTTCTGTGCCTTTAAACCTCAATAGGGAATTGATCCTCTCCATTGAACCCAGCCTAACCAGTAGCCGCAGTGCAACAGCGCTGGTAAACATCAGACAACAGTGGGAAGTGCCTGTGAAAATAAAAATACAGATCTCAATGTGACATCAGCCAATGTGTTGTTTTTTTTGTCCAAGGAACTATTCAAAACCCAAAAATATGTCACTAACTATAATGTAAGATCTAGAAAAGCAGCCAATTCTCCATTTCATGAGCTGTAGTTGTGACATTTCTGTGTGGTAGAATGGCATTTGGCTGTGACTAATATTGGTACAAGATCTCTCGTCTCGTCTGTACACCTACTTGGTGATTTGAATACAACGGCCCACCCATTGCACAAAACAGCCCTGCACTTTAAAATAGTTTAAATGGCATGCAATATACACATGAATTATGATTCTTATGTTAAACCCCTGGTGGAGATCGTGTAGATACAGTTCAACAGGCGCTGAGTTAATAACATTTAGAGTTAATTTAATTATTAAAAGTCAGTTCTGTGGTGCTCCACAGCAGGATTATGACTCATTTAGCAGGTCTACATACTGTGGTGGAAGCTACTGAAAACCCCTGAGAAACTATCATTCTAGACATGTAGGTGGTTTATGAAAAGGGTCTTTTGAAAGGTATCAAAAAGCATCTCTGGTGCCAGCGTACAGAATCATTTCGGTACTGAAACTTGTATTAGTTGCGTTTTGAATGAATGTTATAAATTATAAGAAGAAGGAGTTGTGGTAGTTAATACCTTTTTATGATAGCTTTCAGTAGAACATAAGCTATTTGGGGGAGAAGAAAATATCTGTCATATATGTATCTGTGTCATTCCCCCCAACTGCAAATGTATGAAATCCTGTTTAGGTGACACAAATAAGATGACTGAATTATATTTTAGAAGAAGTCAGTTTCCTGTTGACTTTTTTTAGTTCTCTGATTACCTATTGCATATTCATAGGAGCAGTGTAGATGTGGTGGGAAGGCACCGCACAGGCAGCTTTCAAAGGGTCTGAAACCACATCCTTAGTCACACCACTGATGATGATGACGAAGATGCCTTTGCAGTCACAAACCGAAACATTGTTCCACTAAACGCTCTCACACAGACGTCTGAACTGTCTGAGTGAACTCTGTCAGCATGTTGGCTGATTAAGTGTCAGAGTTTTAGATTGAAAGAAGGTAAGATGATCGATTCTTAAAATGTATTAAATGCGAGAACAGAAAATGTAGACGGAAAATGTTCTTTTAAAGATGTTTTACCCGGGTTGAGAGATCATTTGTTATTCATTTCATTACCTTATCATTCTGACTGAGAAACATTGATGCTCTTATATGAATGTATTCAATTATCACTTTTAATACGAATGATGATGTTTATTTTTGTTTTAGTTTTGGAGCTGTTGTAAATTTGATAATTAACAAGTCTTTGACCGAATTCAGCCAATTCCCACAGGAAGGCCGAATATTTTTCTTTTTCTCTCAGTGCTGCATTTTCTTTTCTTTTACTATTCAATTCAATTCAATTCAATTTATTTTTGTATAGCCCAACTACAAAACAAATTGTCTATATTTGGTTTCAGCTGCTGTATTTCCTTCGATCCAGCGGCTGATAACAGTGGGCCGTCCCCATGGCTCTTAAACCGGTGCTCTTATTGTTGCTGTGGGACCTCAATTTGTTTGTTCACGGTGGTAAGTTTATATAATCAGTGTCTTTTGTGGTCTTGTAAGTATTTCTACAGGTATTCCCCCCATTAATGTACTCCATTTATTTGACTCTTTGTACATTGTTGTGTGATTGTCTTGATGCTTGTACAGCATTAATGTCAAATATGGTAAATGCAATTTCTAACTGACTTCTAACACTTCTTTTTTCTGCTGCAGTCACACCTTTGTGCAACGTCACCTGCTCGACGGACTACAAAAGGTTTCTGAACTGTTCCTGCTCCGGGTCTGTGCCGACATATTCCAGCCTCATCAAAGTCGTGTGCAGGTACAAGCTGTCTGTGGGGTCGTTGTATATTAATATGCTTTATGCTGATGCATTACAGTAAGCGGCTTCATCATAGCCCCGCTAGCTTTTATTAAAATGTTAGCTGTTGATTCTCCTCCTCTGAATAACGGGATGCCCAAGTTTGGTCAATTTGAATATTTTGTTCTAATATTAGTAACATTTTGGTTGTTTTTATGTTTTTTTTAACAAACAACAACAGTTGCTTTGATATAATGGAAACACTGCAGGGTGCTGAATAGATTTAATTGGTGGTTTTTATTGCACCTTCCTCACAGCGTTACCCATCAGAATGATTTCAACATCCTTCACTTCTGTGATTTCATAATGTGAAATGTATCTCATGTTTTATTGTCATTGGTGGAAGGAGTAGAGCCAATTGATATTAATGTTTGAGAGTTAAAATAATGCAATAACAATTGACATGCTGCTGATTGTTGTTTATTAAAGCATGAAAGAAAAAAAAAACACATTTGCTGTGGTTGATTGATTTTATTAGTCAGGCTTTTAGTAGCTACATACTTGGAGAGGGGCCACTTAGGTGAAACACACTAGTAAAAAGCGTGCCTGTGAGATATTTCATGTTCTTTCTATGAAACAGGGGGACAGATGAAAAATACTTGGCTTTGATTTTGTCTCTCTGCTGTATTTTTGCTCTAAAGAGACATTCGTGATGTGAAGCTTTTCATAGAACTGCCTTGCATCAGTCTTTCTCTAAAACATTGCGTCACGTAGAAAACCACAACCGTTGGTGCTGAGACGCCATCTGGAGTCGCAGGACATTCCTGAGAATAACACACTGTTGTCTATCTGTTGTAGTGATGAAGGTCTTGTTCTTAATGGAAGCTGTGACGTCAAACCACCTCAATCCTGGTGCACGATGGAGCTGGGGAAGCTCGATGTAGTTGCATCCACTGAAACCGTGTGTACTGCGTCAGCCAGTCAACAGGGTGATCAAGTGAACGCCAGTGTGTCACCCGAATGGAACCTGTGTGACGTGGGTAAGTGTCAAGATAAACTGATAATCTCTGAGGGATTTTGCATTTCTGTATTCGTCATTTCTGTATTCGTCATTTCTGCTGAACGGATCGGAGGATAACAGAGAATTAAAAAAAGGTCACAGAGCAATCACGTCCCTTATATTTCAGTCTCGAAATGATTTAGAAGAAGTGACATTTTAAGCTCTTTTCATTATTCCAGCGTGCAGATTTTACACAGCTTAGACACTTGTGAAACACTTTCCCTCTTGTTGAACACAAGCCATCACATTACTGTACAGTAAACCATGTTCGGTTTGGTTTGAAAGTTCAGAAAATTCAGAGATGACAGGAATCGTACTGACAAACTTTCCCAGCATACCTAAATAGTCGTTTGGCAGCAAACGCCTCCCCACCTGCTTTAACCTCCAGATTGAAACAAGAGCTAAAAATAATGTTCAACTGCCTGTTGTGGTGTGGAGTATTGTTGGCATGTACACGTTTTCAGTTTCATAACATTCCCCCTGGTCCCTTTGGGACTTCACTTCCGCAGTGAAAGCTTCGCCTCCCGCCAATGTTAGTGTGACAAACACCAACGGATTCTACAACGTCACTTGGGACCACGACAACGGAGAAGATTCTGTCACGTACAGGGTGCGCATAAGAGACGACAAAGACTTGTCGAAGGTGATATGTGAGCAAAAACACGAACGCAAAATCAAAAGGCTGTTGCAGCTTATTACTGTGAGTTGTCTGCGCTCGCGACGCCCATCCAAAGGTTTTCTGTTTTTATTTCTTTTCTTACAGGATCCGGTTCTTTCCCTTTTGGTGACAGAGAAGAACATTCTGTTACACCATAAGAATCTGCGGCCACATGTCAACTATTCTGTGGATGTTCAGGCCAAAATGTCTCCTGAGAATGTCTATTTGGGTCCGTGGAGCGAGTGGAGTTCCACTGCACATTGGAGGACTAGAGGGACATATGAAGGTAGAAGAGCATCGTACCTTCTGGCCTGCAGCCATGAAATAATCAGCTTTGGTCTCATGCTAGTCACAGATGTTATTTTTGTTTACATGCTTCAAACCATCCTACAAGTATACGTTTCTGCATTGAAGCGTGAAGTTTATTTATCATGTCATTTCTGTCAGTACTTATTTGATACGTTATGTCTCCTTTACAGGAATTAATGGACTTTGGTGGTATGTCTCCCCGACCGTCATTATTGTCCTTGTTCTCCTGTTGCTGAGTTATTTAAAAAAAACGTGAGTATTGTAAATACTGGAGTTAATTTATTTTTCTTCAAGTATGCGAATTTGACCCTGTTCCGTTTTTTTCAAAGCATGTGTGGCTCCAGTTGGATTTGAGCCTTGAGCCTTGGGCTGTTGGTGCTGAGCTGCCAGCACAACCTTGATAACTTGTCAAGATTTCTCTTGATTAACAATTCTAAGTGGTCCACTTTTCCATATTTCTCAAAATACAGTCGGGTTTGCAACTTGAAGACGTTCACCACGCCGACTCAAAAGACTCATTTATTCATTTTCAAACTGGTGGGCCTCGATGTTCAGTGATTAGTTCTAATTTTTTGGAGAAGCTTCTGGAAATGGAATTTTTGAACTGAGCCAACTATTATCATTATAAAAACAAAATGTGCAAATCATATTTAAAGGTTAAATTTCCTTTTGAATGTACGCTTAATTGAACCTACATTCATTGCACAGAAAAATAAATTGGAAAAGCTTGAAAGAAAACAAACAACATCCTAAGGTCAGCAAGGCTTGTCTTCCAGTAAATGATTAGCAAAACTTCTCACTTCTTCGATCTAGACTTTCCTGTCATTACCTCCCACATGTACAGAAACCACTGCTGCGCTGTACGTGCAGCGGCACTTTGCACTGAAATGGCGAGCAGACATAGGAAGTCATGCAGAGCATCAGTGTGAGAGCTGACAACACCTTAACTTATTAACGGCACACAGTAACAAGAAAGAACACACGCTCAAAAAAGTAAATGAACTTTGCACCTACACTATATTATCAGTTTGTTTGTGGTGCTTCTTAATTGTATTGTGTTATGCTTGCAGGCGTTTTTCAATGTGTTGTCAACTACTATTAAAGCAACGAGGGTAGACAAATAATTAGAAACGTCTCAGTTCAACAGTACCACAAACTGCAGCCTCCAAAATGACCATGAAGTTGACACCTCTTTAAAACTGCTTCAACAGCAGCTGAACATAATAACCTTCATGATGACAGGATGTGTTGCAGGACTGTTCAATACCACAACTGAACTTTACTGTCCCACCAACCCAGGAAGTTTGTCTTTGTATCATCTATTAAGATTATCTCAAATTCAGACAGGAGATGGTGTTCAGTTCTATAATCACGAGACAGAGCTTTTCTTTATACAGTAATATTGCTGTATAAAGAAAAGTACCTAATGATTTTTTCCGGCAACCTGAAATGTCCCCTGCTGATCTAACGACAATAGCCATCTTGGTTTTTAGTTTTTTTTTTTTTTTTAAAAGCAGGGCAAAATTCAGAAGAGCGTCTTGCCACTTAATAGCTGGTCCACCATAAAGGTCAGCCCACCTTAGGTGAGCCGGGGCCGTTGTTGGCACTAGATTCGGGGCTAACCCCCTTAATTTGAATCAGCAGGTAGCAAACAAGACACGGAAACTTGGCCTTGGCCTGCACACACACACTGCACTGCTACACTCTCAGCTGTTACTTCACAGCTGACCTCATACTCACACACAGGCTCTCTCTCTCTCTCTCTCTCTCTCGAATGCACACTGGACTTTCAGAGCACTGGCTGAGACCCTAAAAGAATATGCCGGTCAGACACACAGCTGACAACCTTTCAGTTAAACTAATTGATGTTGTATAAACTTTCTGCGAAAAGTGGCTGTATGTGTCCACGACAATGCACGCAACACTGTGGCTGCTAACTCTCCTCAGTTGAACTGGGGACAGTTGCCTGTTTTGCGCATGCACTGCAGCTGGGCGGCTTGTTAGCACTTCACCCACAGTACCCCTGCATGCAAGGCGGTAATCTTGTCAGTTAACGAGGTCATGCTATCGTCAGGGGAAAAAACTAAAAATTAGCATCCTTATTTTCTATAGATACATAAAGGGTTAAATATAGGGCAAATAAAAGATTCGATGATCAGTCGACGACAGGCAAGACTTGATCAATCAGATTCGACTATGTAAATTCTCAATCTGGGACATCACTATTGGCAACTTATTTCTGACTTGATATGACACTCAAAATTATCTTTTTCTTACCATTGGAGCCAAATGGGTGAAAACTAACACTGCAAATTAGCACGTAATTGCTACAGTGGGGAATGGCATACGTGGACAGTTTTGACCTCAATAAACTAAAAAGTTTATCCCAAAGTTTAGTCGGCTTTAGCTTTGTACTGTGGAACACTTCACTTGAAAGTCATGTTGTGCTGTCAGCATCACTGGTTTTTATTTGGTCACAGCTTCACTTCTGCATAGCTCAGGTACCGAAAACAAAATCACCTCATCAAAAGTGACTGAGCGCAGTTGAATTACAGATGTTGTGTTATTTTTTCTATTTACATAAAATGAACATGAAATAATTTCATGTTTCATTTCATTTCAGGTGGTGGCAGCAAAAACTCCAACGGATTTTATACATCCCCAAGGCAGAAGAGTTCTTCAAGCCCCTCCACCTCAACTATGGAGGGAACTTCAAGGTGAGACAGAGCAAAACAAACTTTGGGCGCATTATGTGTAATTTCCAAAATACCCAGCAGGTGTTGCCCAAGTTGGGACTTTCAGCACATCTGGACCCCGCTTGATGGGACTTTCCCTTGACTTCACATGCAATGGCCTTCATGATGTAAATGACTCAGTGTGCAGGGGCTTCAAGAGGCTTTTCGTTTTTCATCTATCTGACATGCTGTGGGTAGATGTGTGTGTGTGTATGACCTCTTTCCCCCCAGAGGAAAATACCTCTGATACAGATCTCTCATGCGTCATTGTGTCGGGCTTAAAAAAAAAAAGCCTGTTTTTGCTCGAGATACTAATGTTTTTATGATAATTTTTTCCATCACCTTTATTACATTTCCCCCTAATGTAAATTCTTCTTCCTATCGCTTGACAAACAGACATAGAATGATTGTGGTTTTCAATGAAACACACTCACTTTATTTTATGTGTGCTAATTTAATGTTAAGGCTGATGGAGAGTAGACTATATTGGCATTCCAATACCAAAAGGCCAAAAATACCAGGATGTCCTCATGCATTCGGTCTATAGCAGTATGTAAGCCAACATGCTTTTCTGGCAATTCTGGCCCACAATCCTTTGAGCTTCAGATATATAAGCAGGAAGTTTAAGGTGCCACGTTATGACATATTATGTCTCAATTGAATGCAAATTGCATGCAACACTACATTCTTTCTAAGGGCAGCTGCAGAATGTATTAAAAGTTTTTAGCTTAGTGAAAAGAACATTACAAGTCAACAACATAACCATTTCAAGCTCAACCAAGCCAGTAGCTTGAGATCTGTGTGCAGTTACACATGTTGGTGGTGCAGAGGGCGCTACGGCTTCCAATAACATAGCGATCAGGAAGTACTAGAGAGAAAAGGAAATAGTTGTTCTGTATTTAGAACTGCTTTCCTTTTTCTCTATGCAGAATCAATGCATGTGCTAAACTGAGCTAAATGAGGAACATTTTGTGCTCTAATTACAATAAATTAAAATGCTATCGGGTTATGCCACAAATGTCAGAAAGTGGATGTTAGTTTTATCTAATATATGCAGTCTTGTCTTGTGACTTCTGGAAGAAAATGTAACTTGATTCTATTTGTTTTAAATGCAAGCGATAAAAACATATAGCTGATGACATTAGTTTATTGATATTTGTTGGGTCATTGATAACCGTGTGTGCCTTTTTTAAGACTTAATTAGTGGACTTTGGACTGCAAGCTGCTCCAAAGGAGTTTACTTTAGGCAGGATGCTGCTCAACCTTTGTCAGAGTTTTAACTGATATCCATCTATGATATTTAGTCCCCTGTGAATTAATCCTAAATATGTTCTCCACAAGGCAGTTTTACAGTTTTTTAATGAAAGATAGGTATAGTGTGTGAATATTGCACTCTCGAATTCATCAAACTGGATTTTAATTTACTTCATTCTTTTAGTTTACAAATGACGTACATGCAACCGCTTGTATTCCGTAATTCTAAATCTGATGCAAAAATAGGTGAGAGGGAAACAACTTGCCTGCAATGTGTAGTGCTTTGTGACAGGCGAAGTATAATCCTTGTTACTCTCTACGGGTTTTTTTTGTACTTTATATTACATCTCCAGGATCACTGCAACTGACTGAACCAGCACTTTTTGAAAGCATTGTTCTAGTTCGACTGCGCTATCTTAGTGTTGTGGTACAGACTGCTAACGCTTTCTCAGCAGATCAGAGACAATACTGTGATGCTGATGAGCTCTGTACATCAGGATGTGGTGGCCTTTGCATGAAGAAACAGATTTATGCTTATCTGGCCATCACCTTGCTGAATAGAGGTTCACTTCCGGTAGCATGATTGTGTTGATGTAAAGCCATGCAGATTTGTGTGAAGTTGCACACAAAATCCAAATTGTACAAGATTGCTTCTTATTTGAGCACAAAACATGAAAAGGGGCTGAATCCTTGCAGTCTGCTCAATGCTTTTTGACAGCTAGACTCTTAAAAATCATCTTGTTTAATGTCTAAAATAGCAATGTACTCAATGTAAGGTTAGAATTTCTTTTTTTTTTATTAAAAGAATTTACACAAGACAAAGACAGACACTCAAGATATTAAGTGGAACTGATGAACTCACTTCAGGCACCCCATGGAATGTTTTCCTTTACTTCAGTGTCATGTTGTGTCTGCACTGGGCTAATTATCAGATGTATATAGACTTAATGTTCAGATGTATCCTGCTGAAAATCTCCAAGTTTTAATGTCTCAGAATTAAAATAAGCAGTATTTGTGGGCAAAACAATTCTGAAAAAAAGATAAAGATTAGGTTCTCTCCTTTGATGAAGTGTATAATAATGGCCTCATACACTTCATTTTTAGAAAAGGTAATTTTTTATTAAGGCACACATGTCCGTCATTTGCTTTCTTCTTGTCTTCTCAAGTTCAATGGGAAGATCAATACAACTCCTATATCTGTATGCTTAAAATGAAGCTGCAGCCTTTTAGCTTAGCTTAGCTTAGCTTAGCTGAAAGACTAAAAGCGGAGAACAGCCAACCTCTCCAAAACCTAAAAGTAGTTTTAATCGGATATCAAACTCTCTGAAAGAATGTAAATAAGCAACTATGACTCTAAATATGTATTGGCCTTTGTTTCCATTTATTTAAGCTAATATTCCATATGAATGTGTTCCATTTGTTCTGTTGCAGGAGTGGGTGAAGCCTGTATTCAGCGAGTACGATTACCTGAAGATCAACCGACATGCTCAGATGATGAGCGAGAAGCAGCACGCCGTCCTTCAATGGAACAACGAGAAACAATGCTACAGCGAGGACAGCGGGATAAAACAGGGTGGTCATTGCCTCCACACACCGCAGCCTCACAGCGACCCGCTGCTGTTCTTCCGGGACGGTGGCAGTTCACAGGGCACCGGACACTCCACCGGACACGTCTCCATCCACACTGTGACTCTATCTGGAGAAGAAGAGTCTGAGGAGGAAGTCGCGTCACAGAGTTCTTTAAACACCCTCAGAAGTTACCAAGGTGGAGAACACTTTGGTTCATTTGAGGAAGACCACAGAGAACAGGCTGGTCGTGATTTAGAGGGACCTCACAGGCAAAGTGGGATATTACCACAACATGTAGACCAAATACTGAATGACTTATCGATGGAAAATATAAACTTTCAGCCACGTGCCCAGCCTAATGAACCTGAGAGGGTGTCACTCAACTCATTCGCCTCAAACGAGCAGTCAGAAGACGGCTACCCCCATGTGGACTTGGACACTATTGACAGTGGTTTTGGAGAGTGCGGCAGCCCTGGAGCCTCAGACTCAAACGCAGAAGGGCAGATGCACTCTGATTTATTCCATGAGCACAAAAGCTTGAATTCTAACTACGTCAAGCAGTGGATGATATGTAGCACTATTCAAGACGACTCCAGCAACTCAGAGACCGAACTCCATGAAACAACATGATTATTGCCGTTGATTCACTGCCACAATCAGTTAGCGCTGTGGGACAATTATAAAAAAATGTTTTTACATTGTTGTTCAAATTAAATAGCATATAATACTGTATATTCTGTTATTCTTGAAATGTTTTAGTTGTGCACTTTGTACTATGTAGCGAGTCAGGTTTCCAGAGAGAGCGAGAGAGAGCGAGAGAGAGAGAGAGAGCGAGAAAGAGAGAGAGAGCGAGAAAGAGAGAGAGAGAGAGAGCGAGAAAGAGAGAGAGAGCGAGAAAGAGAGAGAGAGAGAGAGAGAGAGAGAGAGAGAGAGAGGGAGAGGGAGGAGACCCGGCTCAAAGGCTGCAACATAAATAGGAGACCAGATCAGGGTAAAAGTAAAAAACAAACACATTTATTTAAAGGATAACATTAACTAAACAAACATGGAGAGTCAGTAATGTCAGCCTGCGTGGAAATGTCTCAAACTAAACAGCAGCCGTGTCAGCCAAGGAAGAGGAGGCATCCGTGTTCAGGTGGAGAGACTTTAAGGCCAGAAAAGATGCAAAAGGTATCATTAATCATAATTTGGTTTTGTCCCATATGTTACAACACAGACCCCAGGAGGAAGGGAGGGGTCGTCACACTCTATAGACGTGCACCAAGGGATGAAATTATTGCCTTGATTTGTACTGCCGTAGGATGTTTATTTTTGTGTCATTTTTTTCACTGTACATGCAGCTTCATACTCTCATGTTCATGCACTTGTCATTAGCTTGTTCTGTAGCACCAGAATGTCTGCAACCTTATCAAGATGTCAGATAGTGTCTGTTTTCCTAGCCCATACATTTTCTCAGTAAACAGCGTAACCGTCCATCCTGTTGCAACTTTAATATACTTGGAGGACATTTTTCATCATCTGTACACACCAAAAAACAATTATTTATATTAGCTTACAACCAATCTGTTATTCATTAATAATAAATAACAGTTTTTGACCTGGTGAATAAAATCTAAGTTAACATAGAGCGTAAGTAACCAGGAAATAGCCTTCTGGTGTCAAAATCTGCACATATATAGCATTCTGCACAGTTAAGGTCAAACATAAGCGTAACATAAGCAGAACACTTCTTTGAGTGGAGGGCGACTTAAATTATTAGGCATTGAAGATTATGTCAAAAGAATTACAGCACTGTGGAAAAAACTGTTGAAATTTAATGGTCAGCACTCAGAGACCTGAAAGACATTTTATTTGCGAGACTTGTGACGTGACCTTGACTTGCCGCATAAGACTTAAAACAGCTGCAGCTACTAATCTTTTGTTATTTTGTGGTTTTCGCAATGAAAAAATTGCAGCTTGCAAGGTTCTCCTCAAATCATGTCTTGACCCGTTCATGTTACCCCGAGCGAACTCCAGATAATGAGTTCCAGAAGTCCTCTTGTTTTGTCCTTGACCAAAAAAAAGATATGTTGCTATTTGATTGAACCACACATCTCCCTATGTCAGTATCTAACCTTTTAGGACATATTAAGTTTAGGGAGTTCCATTAGAATACATTATACAAACCCAACATACAGTACATTATTGAGGTAATCTCTTTGAAATGAAGATCTCTTTTGAGAGATATCTGAGTACTGCAGGAGAAATAAGAATAGACATAAAACAGCCAGTCACACGTAAACACATACAAACCGTATCAGTAAGAGTTAAAGATTGCTCTGAAAGGGTCCAGATCACAAGTTTCAATTCATCCAATAGGATGAGAGTCTTCCCAAGTATTTGCTCGAGAGGTAACTGGAACAGGCCTGAGACCTGGTCTGGTTTTCAATTGGAGAAGATGTGGCACCTTTAGTAGAAGACATTGACAAAATTGATAAAACAAAATCCCTTCTTGTTGCAATTGGAGACCAGTCTACCTTTTTCATATATATATATATATATATATATGACTGCACTCTTGGTTGCAAGTCTAGACTTACTGTAAAAACTGTGAGAAGAGCTTTTTCTGCTGAACTAAGTGCACACCTTTGTACACATGGGCTTAGCAGAGCAGAAATATAGCTTTGGGCAAATCCATTTATTGTTGTAAGTGATTACTATAATTTTTAAATGTATTCTGGACTCAATGGCAAGCCAATGAAGGGATGCTTGACATGGAACAATCTCCAGCAGCATTTTGGACTAATTGTAGAGGATTTAGTGCTTTTTTGCTGATTGCAAAATATCGATTTATGGTAATGGGATGAAATGAAGGCATTAATAATATTCTCCAGGCAGACAGAAAGGGGTTGATTTTGCTTCTCAACTGATAATAACAGGATTGAATAACACCGTATGCTGTCAAAGGTTACTGTGGCATGAAGCCAACTTTTCCATTAATTTCAACTGTTAGGTTGGATGGAGCAAATATAATTATCGCAGCCTCATCCTTTTTAACCTGGAGAAAGTTACAATACATCCAACACTTGATGTCATCTAGCTTTTAGGACAAAACTACAAGAATCAGTAGGATTGACAGGAAGTTAGAGTTGTGCATCATATGTGTAAAAATGTAACTATATATTGTGTCTACTAATAATGCTAATAATGGGAGCATGTACATTGACAAAGGAATCGTGCCCAGAATTGACCCTCGTGCTTGCTTGCTGTTATTGCTGTAATCATTTGTTTCTTGTGTAATCTTAAAGCACTTTGGGTTGCCTTTGGGTATGAAATGCGCTTGCTTTCTTTGCGCAGTAGTATTAGTCCAGTGGTTATTGCAGAGAGAACATGACTTTTCATTTATTTCTTTTTAAGTGTAAATGTTTAGTTGGATTTTCATGTTGATTTGGATGTTTCATTTTTCTTCCTACTGTCTGTGTGGTCAGCATATGTAGACAGTTGACACCTTAAAAGAATAAACAAATGAAAAAATGACTACATGTGCTTCCATAAGGGGTCACTGAGTGGTTTGATGATGAGTATACAATGATGCGAATCATGTGTAATGCACTTCACACTCACCACATCTCGACCCAGCTGACCACCTACACAATAGGAGATTTTGAGGCAATGTGTTAGACATCACTCTTCACCACCATCAGGAAATACCTTTTGGAAGAATGGTGTTTATCCCTCCAGTAAAGAAGAAGAAGCCTGGCTCTTTTAGCCTTGATCTCAATAATACATGTTTTTGATTCTTAAAACCCATCAATTACAACATAAACATGAATAAAAACAGTAGAGCAAAACATATTACCAATAGTAACAAGAAAGGACACACATTTAAGTTATTTTAATCACAAAGACAACGCACTATGAACAGAGCATGAGCTCGTGCCAAAAAACAAGTCAAAAAGGTAAAAGAAAAAAAAACTGTGACGAATACAGTCTGACTTCCTGTGATGTAACCAGTGATAAGTTAAACCTCAGTTCCATTTCTCATTCACTGTCTGAGACATCAACAGCAGCAGGAGAGCCCCCAAGGTAATTGCTCTTTCCCATTCACTACACATAATACCACACATGGCAACTAATGATTTTATTTTATTTTATCAAATAATGTAAACTTGAGGAAGATTATTATATTTCTGATTGTGTTATATGCATATCATAAGTGTATATTAGAGAAAGATAAATTATTGTTGGCCTAGCCTGGAATGATAAATGTCCAGCATTACAGAAGCAGCAGATATAATACAAATGTTTTATTCGTATCCACAGTGTGATACTCGTATCCATGGAGCCATGAAGTGTCTGCAGCTCCTGTTCGTGTGTTGCTCCAGCATCCTAGCAGTGACCAGCTGCATCAGAGGTACAGCTCACTTGTCTGGACACATAGACGTTTTGCTCTGAACTTCTTCTGTGGGAAATGCTTTAATAGTGCAGTTTCAGGCCAATCATATCTTGTTGTCAGTATTCATGTGGTCAAACTATTTCCACTGTGTGATTAATTGTGCCCACATAACTTCAACCACAGTAAGAGGTTCAAGGGAAATGTCAAACTATGGAAATGTCAAGAAGAAATTCATGTTATCTTATCTGCCTGTGATTAATGCTTGAGTACAATTTGTATTACACCAGTGGTGGGAAGTAACAAAGTACATTCACTCAAGTACTGAATTTAGGTACAATTTTGACATTGATCTGACAGCTGAAGTTGCTGGTTACTTTACAGATTTTACTTAAAAAAAAAGCCAATATGTTTATAAAATACTACACATTGTCTGTCTTTTTGGCTTATGACAGCTTTGAAAAGCAGTGTGTTGATGTCAAATTTCAGATCTCTGTGAGTTGTTAGCATACCATCAGAGAGATATTTACCCTCAAAACCTCTCAGATAGTTTACTTTAACTAATAACTGTTCAGGGCCCAAAGAAGTAAAATCATCCAGTCTTTTATAGAAGTTTTTTTGTGTAGTACAACTATGCTTTTTGTTTTGTCCCATCGCTTTAATCGTTATCTTGTGACTTTGCAAAGGGTGCCAGATCCCTAGCTTGGGAATCACAGGATTAAACTACCTGACTGTATATAAAGTAGTTAAAACTAGCTCCACCTCAACCAGCTACAGCAGTAAAATGATACTTAGATATCTGTAAATATCTAATTATGTAATATCTAATAATATAACTTATTTTTGCTTAAGTTGAGGATCTGAATACTTCTTCCACCCCTGGATCATTCTGTCTTTCTATCAATTTAAATATGTTGTTTGGTCGTTGTTGTTTTGTAAATATTATAAATTGTGTCAAAATGTACATGACAATAATCCTTTCCTTCCACTTCCATACTGTAGTTGATGGATATTCGTGTGTGAGTGCCTTTTGGGACACGGTTACTTGTTTCTTGAACATCACTGGTAATCCCGTAGGACAGTTCAACACCACCTACAGACTGAAATTCATTAGTTTACAGGGGTAATTTAATTTCTTGCATTATATGAATACATTAAAATGTTCAATTCTTCTCACAGAAATTAATGTTTGTGTCTGTGCCACAAAAAACAAATGGTAATTTTCTGTTAATGTGTTTTTAATCTAGGGATCCTAACTTTTCCTGTCCACTTGTGGTGATGAATCACAGTTACAGCTGTGTCTGTAAAGTCACGGAGGACACATTTTTGAGCATCTTTCATGAATATGACATAAAACTTTGTCATAAATCTGTCTGCCAAAATGTAACAGACCAGTTCGTACCATCACAGTACAGTAAGCATGCATTCATTGTGACCAATAACTGATGAATCACTTTTCTGAGTGCATTTATTATTCAGAAAAGATACTGAACAACAAACATTAGCTTATGCTTTTGCAAAATGTGCCTGTATTGGAAATATTTTCATATATGTTGATATGCTTTGATAAATGTTTGTGATCAGTTCACCTGACACCACCGCATCAACCTGAGATCCAAGAAACACCAGAGACTTTCAACATCACTTGGAAAAGTGGGTATGAAAGCCATATGTACTTCTTCAAAGGTGAACTTGACTACGAACTCTTACTTCAAACATCTCAAAGCACTGAGACCAAAGTAAGATCCACTCTCATTAATACATAACCATACTTTGCCTCAACATGTTTTGCCATAATAAGAGCTAACAATAATCGTTTGTTTGATTGTTTCAACTTTTCCTCAGACTTTTCCTCTCACGTCACCCAAGAACTCTATATCGATTCAAAGGTCACAACTTAAACCATGTGATACATGTTGCATTCAAGTGAGATCTATACCGAAGAGTATAAATGATTGTAAAGGAACTTGGAGTGAATGGAGTCCATCGACATGCTGGAAAAATAAAGCAGGACCAGGTAAATGCCACTTTTTCTTCTTAAGTACGAGGCGTAATGGCACTGACTGATAATTATGCACACTGACAGCATGTAAATGTTCTGATATACATATGTAAAGTCTGTTTTTTTGCAGTGTGAGTTCTTGTTGTACCCTTGTGTCTCAGTCTTATCAAGAACAAGTCTCTTATATTGTATGAATGACTTGAGTCAGTGACTCAAAGACCTCAAACAAACCGCCCTTCATGCCTTTTTTTTATCTAACACCACCTTTGTAGGATATTACTAATAATTTATCAGACACCTGATATAATTACTGTCATCTCTGTTGTATGACTCACAAATTCTGTCTTATTTCACATTCTCAGAAGATGAAGATAACACGTTCGCCATTTTGATAAAATCTCTGGGCCCGGTGTGTGTGGCTGTTGGAGTCATGCTATTTGTACTCTACAGACCCGCTGTAAGGTAATTCATCTGCACTTTGAAATGTCTGCTCTGGATAAGCAAAAGTATGAGGATTTAAATGTAATTTGATTTGTACTACAGAATGAAGATAAAAAATCGGTCCCACACACCAACGCCAGCTCCTTTCTTCCAACCTCTATTTCAACAACATGGAGGCAATCTCCAGGTGAGGTGGCGATGTTCTCTTGTGCTCTCTCTGTCTCTTTTTTTTTTAAATGTATTGTATGTAAAGGGCAAAAGAAAGCACAACACATAAGTAACTAGAAAGGATTTGAAAGAACATGTTGTTTAATTTAAAGTGAACGCCCACAATCAGCTAATAGAGTAATCAGGGAGAAATAGAGACTGAGAGATTATGAATGAAAAGGAGTTTAGAGAGAGTCTTCCTTACTGAAGCTTCATTTCCTTTCGCTGTTAGCAGTTAGCCAAACACACCATCCTAAACACTAAAAGTGAGCAAACGGATTTCCCTTTACTGTGTCTCTGGGCGCAAAGTAGCAGCTCTGGGTCGTCGATGCTCTCAGCTTTAGCTTTACTAGCAGCCTCTACCAGCCAGAGGCCGGTTAAGAGTGAGTGAGGAGTAAGCAGGAAGTCAATGGCGATAAAAAACAGGCAATAAAAGATGTTTTGAGAAAGTGTGAGTCACCACAACCAATGGAGGTCCTTGAGCATGCAGCCATTTAGCCACATATGCAGTTTGCGGCGGCAGAATGTGAGATTAGCCGTGGACAGACGCAGAGTTGCACACTCGCTCACGGACACGCAAGCGATCTCATGATTCTCCTGGTGTAGATAATAAATTCTGCAATTCTGCTTATTATATTATCCAAGAACATGTATGAAAAATATACCAAAGGAGTTTATCAAAAGAGTTGGTTGTGTAATTATCAACATGGTAAAAGGGTCTATAGCCCCGTTAGTTTCTCTGACGCTCTACTAGACACAGCGGTGCTTTGAGCTAAATGTTGACTTCAGTATGCTACAGTAGCCTACCATGCTCACAATGACAATGCTAACATGCAGATGCTACTGTAAGCAGGTAGGTAAGCACGCCCTCTGTGCACAATGAATATGGGTACCAAATATTACGGCAATCCATCCGATAGTAGCTTAGATTTTAGTCGGGACAAAAGCGGTTGACCAGCCGACGTATATAGCTAAAAATGTCAGCTGAAATTATCCAATTTATCAAAGGTGGATAACACATAGTAGTAATTAGTTTTAACATATATCAGGTTTGTATGTTGTGTGTAACATGTGCTACAGTGAATGTAATGTGTTTCAATGCTTCTGAATTTGCAGGAATGGCTTTCACCTAAAGGCAAAATGGTGCTAACATACACAACTGAGGAGATCTTGACAACGGATGCTGTGATTGTTGTGCCGAAACCCGTTACAAAGGACCCAGAGGAGAACCAGGTCTTCCACAACCCTGCAGTACAACTGGCCTTAACTCAGTGTCAAACCTCCTATGTAGGTTTACCCGGGTTACATGAGGCCTCCCCGCCTTTACCTATGGTCTGTCCAGGGGGAACTTCTTACACTCAGCTCCCTTGCTCTGTCTGGGGTGTTGTCATTGAAGAGGTAGAAGTCGTCTCCACTCTGCCTGAAGATTTCTTCAATATCAACGGTTCAGACTCTGGCTGCAGCTTTGAGGATCCGACCGAAAGCCCAGAGTGCAGTTTACCAAACGGGCCCGTTGACGTCAGTCCACCACCATTTTTCTGTAATGATTACTGCATTCTCAACAAAACAGCAGGAGGATTTGCTCCTGTTTTGGTATCCAAAGGAAGCAGCCTAAATGTTCCATCTGATTCCCTGCAAGAGGAATAAGAAATGATCCTGTCAGTTGGTTTGGAAGAATTTATATTCACTAATCACAATGATTGTATATTGTATTGCATGGAATGTTCCTAAGCAGGCCTGCATTCTCACGTACTGTATGTTATGTGTTCCAAATAGCACTTTTTATTTAGCTGATGCAGGTTTTGTGTGTTTTTATGGCTTGATTTCCCTGCAATTAACCATTCCAATGTACCTGAGTATGTCTCTTTCTATGAAGAAAACATAAATACGGCTTCAGCATTGGCTAACTTGCCTATGTTACACTTGAATTACAATGCGATGACATGTGGATGTATGTGCTTTTCCCATCACCTTTCTATAAAAAACATTTTTTATGCATTGCTGAATATTTTCTATGGAATGTATGTACTTTGCCTTTACCTTCAATGATGATAAACTACATACATATTGCCTCGGTGAGTACGGTTGCTCATAAAAATAATAAGTTGAATGCTTACTATATACAGTATTTCCCCCCAGGGGATCAATAAGAACAATCTCAAAATGATTAAACTGCACTGAAAATAATAAATCTTTCATAATGTGTATGAATAATAACTAAGGCTCAGTGTGTCAGACTGGGCTGTTTTTAAATAATCAAACCGAAAATGGACTCAGTTGCGAGTATATATGCCGAGCTGAAACTTATGCAACAACAGTCCTGCAATAAATCTTGGCTTCAGGAATATTATTATGTTCAGTGTTTTGTCAAAACTGTTTTAGAAAGTTCTTGATTCAACTGTATGGTCATTTTGAAGGCTGCTGTCTGCGTTACTCTTAGCTAGATGTACCGAATCAACTCGTGTATTTTTTTAAGTAGTGGAAGATAAGTCAACTGTAGTTAAGTACAACTTTAAGGTATATTTATATACTTTATACTTCTAACCCACTACAATTCAAAAGGAAAATATTCGAGGTTACATTTTACTCCACTACATTTATTTTGCACAAGTAGTTACTTAGTTGCATGTAGTTGCATTAAAAAATATATGTCTGTTAGGGTTCCTTTCAGGTGTGTATGAGTTTAACAAGAATTTCCTTTCTTCTAACATGATTTCATATAAACAAGATGTATCTTGTGAGCCTCTGGATGTGGCCTTACCCCCAATTTGGGAAACACTAGACTACCTAACGGTGTATAAAGAAGTTGAAACTAGTAACAGTAAAATGCTTTCACTGCATTGATTCATCGGTATTAACAAATCTAATAATGTCATATATGATAGTATGTCAGTCACATGGGATGTGCACTCAAAGTACTCATTTTTAAGAATGAGTACTTTAACTTGCACATTTTGCTAATAATTATGTTGTACTTTTAATTGAGTAGCAAATGCAGGTGATTTACCTGTAATGGAGTATTATTACATTGTGATATTGCTACTTTTACTTAAGTAAAGAACCTGATTACTTCTTGCATCACTGCTAATAAAAGGTATTTGAGGTCGTTTTTTTATTAATTGTTTTTATTTTATTTTATCTATTGTAGTGTTTATTTTATTTAGTGTATTATTATTATTATTATTATTGTTATTATTATTATTGTTATTATTAGTAGTAGTAGTAGTATTGTTAATATTATAATGTTAGTATTATATTTTGCCTGATGTGATGGCTCTGCTTATTATCCCCTCTGTTTCTTAGAAAAACAACAACAGTTGAGGTAATTTCCCATTTAAATCAATTGCATTATTTGATATTGTTTCTTTATTCATTGTGCTTTTCTCTAATGTGAATTTATTATTTTATATTCGATATGGTGGCCCTGTTGCGTATCGTTTATTGTCCAATTCGCCTCCTCGAAAAATGAAATGCATCAAAACATGCAGTTCTGCACCAATCCAGTAGTTGGCGGTAGCGCGGATTTATTTTAGACTGCTAACCTCCTACAAACACAGCAGAGAAAGAAGACCCCGTTAGACCTTAAACAGGGGTGGAAGCATGGTCGGAAGGAAAGGTGGCAGATGCAATGGAAGGAAGAAAGAAAGAAAAGGAAGGTGGTTTTACCAGAGAATGTCGGAAAGTGAGATCAATGAGATGTGCAGAAAGGAACAGCAGAGAGAAAACAGTCATATCAAGACTTATATTTGGACACACTTGGCTAAAGTGTACACAACTAAAAGTAGAAAAACACATTAAAGGCAAATGCGACTACTGGGCAAGAGGAAACAGTAGCACACGTTATCCTATATCAGAAATATGAGCAACAAAGAAGGCAGCTGATTTGAAACCTCAGCAGGATAAAAGTACATTTTGATGTAATAGACAATCCGCAAAATAACTCAATAAGTAAGTGTTATCAAATACTATTGCAGTATCTTAGACAACCCAATAATATTGATAAAATTAGCCCTTTTTTAAATTAGTATTAAACAATGTAAGTACTAGACATACTGATCCACACTCCGTACAAGTTGGTGGCGGTAATGCACCAATAAACCTAAAAAAAAAAAAAAAAAAAAAGAGACGGCGCAAAATACACAACCCACGATAACTTGAGAGAAGTTTTAACCTCTTGTGTGTTTTATTTGGCCTGAACTGGGAGTAAAACATAATAATAATACTGACGTCTAAAAACATCTCGAACCAAAACGGTGACTGCGGATAATTTCTCCACAATAATTGTGCGTCACTGTTTCGGTGAGAGCAGTGTTGTCATATTCCCAGTCAGGGCTCCATGAGCGCGCGACCATGAGTACACGTTACAGGGGTCGCCACCTGTCCGAGTTGGCCCCGAGTTTGCACAACGACGACGAGGCTCTGGCCGTGGAAAACGCCATCAGGGCGGCGATAAGCACCGCCATGAACGTGGTCTGCAGCGCCTGCAGCCGCAGGGTGCGCGAGTGCCAGAGCCTGGTGGCCGACCGGGACCGAGAGATCGGGAGGCTGGAGGATGAACTGGAGAGGAGGGACAGTGAGGTGAGGATGTTGAGTCTGGAGTTGGGCTGGAGGCAGCCTGAGGATGAAGTCCCCGCACCGGTCGCGTCTGATGCTGACGCGAGGGGAACACACCACGGTGAGTCAGTATGTGCAGAGATAACAGTACAGTACATTTACTCGAGGAATGTGCAATTTTTGACGCACTTGCACTTTACTTGAGCATTTTCTTTTTAATGCCACTTACACATACTTCTACTCCACTGTATAAAAGTAATTAAAATGTGCTCCATTGATGTGCATTAATGCATATTTAGTTATAATCCAATACTATAGTATAATAGAATTCTGAAATATGTGATTCTGTTTAATGAGTGCTTTTACTTTTGTCTGTACTTTTGTATTCTAGTCTAAGAAACTTGATGCGTAAGTCTACCTCGTGATATTGCTATGTTCACTGAAGTAAAAGATCTGAGTACTTCTTCCGCCGCTGCCGGAGACACAACAACTCCCCCGAAGAGCTTCATGTGGCTCCGGAAGTCCACCCACTCATTTTTCTATTCATTTATCTCTCCATCAGGTGTAGGTGCAGCAGCACCCATGCAAATTTCCCCAAAGTGCCATGACACAGTGGAGGCATTTCCCCACCAACATAACCAGACTGAGAAACCTTCATGGGAGGGCGGAGGAGCCGCTGGAGACCAGTCCTTTGGAAGCATCCCCTCCCTGGTTAAAGAGGAATCGTCTGACTTGGAGACGGCCATTAAATGGGAGGAGTGTGAGGGGAGTTTTCTGGATCAGCAGGAGGGTCAACATGGAGCTGAATATCAGCACAGGGAAAAACCTGCAAAAGAAGGTACAATGCCGTCATCTAAAGAACAGTGATGGGTAACTTCAGCCTCTCTGGTGTGCCTTTAAGCAAAATCCTCAAAACACAGATGGTAGAAAGATAGATAGAAAAAAAGAAGAAAATAAATGTGTTGATTGTGGTCTGATCAGTCTTCTGGTCTTTATCCGGAGCATCAGTTGGTTATGAAATGAATGGGTGCAAAAGGTTGGGAAATAACAGGTGGTTCAACCTCCCTCCCACGCAGCTACAGGTTTTAATCACGTGGTTGGCACACGTGACCACTCATTTTTATCAAAGAATAACCTCGGGGGTGGGGGGGGGCTGAGCTCTCAATGGCATGCAACTTGGCATGTTGTGGTTACATGGCCTGTGGCCATCAAGGCTCTCCTTGTTTCTAAAAATGGTTACATAGGTTAGAGAGCCTCTTACATCTTACATGCCATGAGTACGGGCTCCAAGGGTTATGCTTTACGTAGTTGTATCCACTGGCTGCATACATCACTTTTTGCAGTGATCATAACTTCCCTTCCACCATTTATCATTTCTTTCACCCTTTTTTTTTTCTTTAGCCATGGAGGATGACATCGCTACTCTGATCAAAGAAGCGCTATCAAGAACCACACCAGCTACACTGCAACCGATTGTGGATGCCCTCCAAGACGTTGGGGTGGAAACGGTTGAAAGTATGAAGCCTATGCAGATAGATGACCTCGCAGGTGTACGCATACCCATTCCAACAGGGAAGCTTCCTGCACATGTCAAAAAGCAAGTCAAAGCCCCAAAACATAATATGAGTATATTGCCATCAGTGGCATTGTTGGGCTATTACATCATTGAAATGAAAACACATCTCTCTTCCGAAATTAATTGGCAGAGCTTTGTGACGATGGGCAGAATGTGTCCGCGAGTCACCAGCTTCAAAAAGGCCTAAGATTTGAACTTTTGAATGTGTGTTTGATTGCATCGTTTGCAAATATTGAAACAAAGGCTTTGTAGTTTGAATAGAAGTGATATCTATGCATTTCATCAAAATAAATTCTAGAAAGTAGTTTATGTGCACATGCAAAACTGTATCCCTGCTAAAGGAGGGCGTTGTTCCTTTTAAAGCAAATGTGTCTCGGTGCTTTTTAGGTGTCCTCTCAGCTCAGAGCGATGCAGGCCACTCCAACACGGAGGAGGATTTCCCGAGCTCACCCCAGACTCTTGTGGAAACGCGGCGGGTCACCACGAGACGAAGCAGACCCTCTCCTTCTCGAAGCTCACCCGGAAGCCTCGTCTCCTCTCCATCCGACGGCGAGTGCTCTAGTTCCTTGAGACACCTGGGCAATGACTGGCACTACCATTTTCAAGTCTCGTGGAACACGCTGCCAACTACTTTGAGGAAGAAATTAGACAATCAGGAAGGAAAGGAGGGAAATTATCCGCATCATTGCAGGGGAAATCCTTGCCGTTTGCCAAAACCCGGCAAAGAAGCACCTTGAGGAAGTTGCACGGAAGGTGGTGCGAGCGTATCCAAAGTCTTTCAAAGACATAATGGAGGATGAAGTCGTTGGGAGTGGATACGATTTTTTAACAAAACAACTTCAGTGCAGAGTTGATAACTGCAACCGAAAGAAGACGCTGGCTCGGCAGAAAAGCCATCCAGGGGACGGCGGCAGTGTTGCAAAAAATAAGAAGCGGCGGAGGACCTCCTATGGCTGCATTCAGTGGGAATCTGGGCCTGTGAATGTGGAAGCACAGATGAAGAAGAAAAGAGGCATACAGAGAATATTCCTGGAAAAAGAGGGGAATGCAAAAGGAGTAGAGCAGCTAATGTCGGACACTTTCGTATCTCAGAGAAACGACATAAGGGCTGGGAAGGACATGGGTGCCCTTAAGGAAGAGTGGCCCTACCTTTTCTCACTCGCCGGCATTAAGGCGCACTTCAGACTTCTAACTGGCGTCGACATCGACGAGCGATTCGAGGAGGCCATGGTCACGAAATTGGCCAGAGTTCGTGACTATTTTCAGTCAAGTAAAAAATCTAGTCAACTAGATTTTCAAAAACCAGAAGAATCCACCACCTCTATCTCGGCCCTCTCCCGTAGCGCCTCCCTGATTCCTCCAAACCAGGTGGATGCAAGTGCATGACTTTACTGGAATACAATATTTGATTTTTTTTTTTTTTTTTTTGTCAAAGTTGTAGAAACAGCCCAGCAAGGCTACAAACAAGTGGCACAGGAGGGAAGTGAGCCCTTTGCTGACAACAATTATCACACACATCCACAAACTCCATGTGGGTATTGTTGCGGTACGACAACAGGGTGGCAACCGGTATACCTGCCCATCCCTCGTCTGTCTTTAATTTGAGATTCATAAGATTGTTGTTTTGTTGATATCCTAACAGTGTTTGTTTGTGTTTCGTTGAACTAAGGTGCATCTTCAAGATCAATCCCGACAGAGGCTCCAAAGTCGAGCGTCAGGAAAAGAAGAAGAGCAATGTGGTGAACCCGAAGGTCCTGAGCCTTATCGCCCGCATTTCGGAGTTTGAGTTGAGTGCTTAACGGGTAAGTTGCTGACGGTCGCTTTGCACTGATTTAAAGCTCTTAGCTGACTGATTTTAGTCATTTTGAAACAAAGATGTTTTGGTTTGTACAAATTCTAAATCTTTCTGCCGACTGCAAACAATATTATCAAAGCAAAATCCATGCACTATCAAATTAATCAGTAATTTGTGATCAAATAGAAGGGATTCACTTTCACCTTGCTCTTTCAGTACTCCATAGTCAACTCTCTGCAATTTTCAAAGATTCCCAATTAAAGAGGCAGCCTTGAGAGACTGAGATATTTTGAAAGCATTTTTTTTTTTTCTTTTTTTTTTTTTTTTTAAGAACAGTTTAGATTTGCAAAAACATTTGAGGACAAATTCAAAATACGTCTCAGTTACTCAAACCAGCCAACTAGATATAAAAGAGGAGTTGCGATAAAGAAAGCTGATGGTTTCTTAACTACTCAACCTTTTGTGTTAAGTGGGGAACATAACATCAGTCTCTACAGTGTAGTTCACAGCATTGTAGGGAGCAGTACCTGATACTTTAGAATACGGACTGAAACACAGTATACACCACTTTCATTTATTCCAGCTCTAACAGGTATATAACATCTTTGACACTACCAAGTTAGATTCCATTAATATGCCCCTGCTGCACTATAATACCATCAAAATGTCACAAACCTGATATAAGTCTGATTATTATGCACTTATTTATTGTTTAAGTGTTACTCAGTAGATCAACTTCCAAATTAAGGTAGAAAAGGGACATTATGAAGGAAAGAAAAATGGCATACATTCAAAGACAATAACTCAGATGATGACGAGAACATGTGTCCATCCATCAAATATATGTTTAGGAGGATAATGTCCATGGGAGCAGCAGTTGCTCTGTCTGAGAGAACCTCTGCAAGAGATCCAGACAGAAGTCGAGAGCTCCAGGGGACTGCCATCCTGTCCCCCCAAGGTTTCTGAAGTTTTCGATAGTTTGAAGTCTCACAAACACCAAAAGTAAGTTGATACTGTATGTCTTGTTAGACCTTCAAGTTCTGATTCGTTTAAGAATTCTACATGACATGTTAACACAGTAAACAAGAGATTATCTGTTAAAATGTTAACACTGCACTTTTGATACTGACCCAATGTTTTTTGCAATAAAGATTCAAATGTGTTATCAATATGGCGCCGTGTCTAATTCTTTTACATTTTTAATGCAGGCTTGTTGATTTTGGAGTCATTATGGACCACAAAAGCTTAAGCTTCTAGCACCTTCCTGTGTCAACATATATAACATTGCTGAAAGCGAGCTTGGAAATAAAAAATGATTAATCACAATAGTTAATCTGTGCAAAAGCATGAGATTTTTGGGCCCCTAGACTTACTTTGGGAAAGAGACGTCTTTAAATCAATGTATATCATTTTTTTTAGGTAAATCAACTTCCCAGGACGAACACTTAAATAGTCTTTTTTTATCATTAGGTCCTCTGGGTGTCCTTTAGGTTTTATGTTTCCACTTTGTATACCTTCCATCTGTTCCTTTACTTAATTATTTGTGTATGGGTTAGTTTTGTTATGCCATCTCCACTGCCTTTACCATGGCATGTTAATACATGTTATTTTATTGTACAAAAGAGACAAATAAACTTTATTTAGTTATTTAATCGTAATGATAATAATTATAATTGCATTGCAGCCTGTATAAAACTTTTTTTTTTTGTATGGCCACGCAATCACCAATAGGACCTGTAATGTCTGTGTGCGGTCATACGAGCCACCAGGTGGCGCTGTGGCCGCCGGACCAGCACCCACTTCCGAAGAAGGGGACGAAGGCAGGAAGCAAATCTAGACTTCTGGTGTTCCCAACGTTAGCTCAAGACAAGTCTGCCTTTCTCCGTTTTGTTTGTGCTCGGTCGACATCAGGGGAAAGCCTCGGCTTCGTGTGTTAAATGTGACTTTATTGTGTTTCTCGGTACAGTGCGTCCGCGGCGTCTGATCGTCTGGTTTTGTCGTCGCGAGCTCAGGCGGACGCTCTCCACGTAGCTTCCCAACATCAAACCTGGTTTGATTTTGATTTTTTTAAGATGAATTTGCTCAAAACCCAAACTTTGCACCCACACCTGCGCGACGAGGAAGCCCTCGTGGTGGAAAACGCCATTCGGTTGGCGATAGACTCGATAATAAACGTGCTGTACGGCGTCAACAGCGCGCGGACTCATGAGTACCAGCGGATGGTGGCCGACAGGGATCAAGAGATCCGGCGGCTGGAGGGCAGCGTTACGGAGATAGAGCACGAGTTAAAGGTGCTGCGCCGACAGGGGTGCACCTGCGGACTGTTCGGGAAGGAGCACAGCCTCGTGGGACCACAGACCTGCGGGGACCCGCAGACGACGGAGCACAGCCGGTTTGAGTCGAGCTCCATGGACACCGAGATGACAGCCGGCCAGCAGGAGTGTGAGATGAGCATCTCCTGTACGTAAATACGAGTGCATGAGATATTAGAGCACGAATACATGCTCTTTACTGTCGCTTTAATGGCAAAGGGTGGGAGGAGTGCATACATATTTGTTTCAAGTAACTTAAATGAATTGTCACTTCATCCCTTGTGTGTGTGTGTGTGTGTGTGTGTGTGTGAGAGATCAAGTGTTTCTGTGGTGCAATTTGTGCAAATTTACTCTGTCAAAGATAAACGAGACAAATAAATGATACACAAGACAAAACGGCATTTGAAAACATGCCAACAATAAGTTTCAGAAACATTCTCTTTCCGTACTACCACCTGAAAAAAGGCATATCACATGACCCCTCAGATACACAGGGCATGCTCATGCTGATGTAAACAGAAAGCAGTCATTTTTCCATTCATTAATTGGCAGACATCGGATCAACCATTTATTTAGTGTATCTGTGTTTATACACGCTCAAAATGTACTAATACACAAACAACAACTTTGTTAATAATTAGTAAACGGTCTAAATGTGATGTGTTACTTCCACCCCTGACACTTTTTTGTCTCTTTTCTCCACAGTGGGCCTTTTTCCAAGACCCCCCTCTCATGTCTCCTCCCAAAGCCACGAGTCAGCTCTTCCGTCATCTCCCAGCCGAATGGGTCTGGACCAGTCCGGCATCTCCCACTCCTCCGATTCCTCGGGCGCGTCGGAAGAAGCCAGGAATCTGCCGATGTCTCCCAGCGGCCTCGTCATCAAAGAAGAGCCGTGTGATATCGACACAGTTTTAATCAAGTGGGAAATGAGTGAAGAGAGATTCGGGGAGCATCTTGAGAGCACAGGCAGTCCACGTCAGGACAAAGAGAAAAGTAATGCAGCTTACCTTTTCTCTTCCTATTACACGTGAATATTCACAACACCACTAGATTATCTCATTGTTCTGTGTTGCAAAAATGGCAATTTTTGTGACACTAGTCCTGGGTATCGAACCACAAAACCGATCAGGTATCAAAAATGTGTTTTATAATCAACAAAAGGTGTTGTTTTGGATGCCGGCTGAATCTCTGGCATTGTTTCTGGCAACGGTATCAAATATTTTCATGCAATACCCAGCCTTGTATGACAGCTTTAGAAAGAGAAAAGCCTTGGCTGAATGCAGTCACTGTAAAAATGAATTGGTATGGCAGTTGTGGGTTGTGGGTTGTGTGACTAAGAACATGTTCATTCCTTCTGATCCCTTTTAGAAAACCTAGAGAACATAGAGGGAAGAACTTTAACGGATGCAGATCCAGGCGGTTATTACGACCCTCATGAAGAGCACCTGGGGTGAGTTATTTCATAGATACAAAAGAGGCAAGTACATCATGATGCCTACAGTTGCCTCATTAGGGTTTCTATCTCTTTCAGAGAAAGCCCACCCCCAAATCCCTGCTTTTAGTCTTTTGATGCCTACAAGAATTGCAAAGTTGGCATATATTGTCTCCGAACAACCTGCTGACAGGCGAATATGTTATTGCAGACATTAACCTTTCCCATACATAATTAAATCAAAACAAAGCCCATAAAAAAAAGCGAAGTGCTTGGTGACCTGCACATCTACTCATCTGTTTGACCCTCTCTGACCTCTTGACCTCATCAGGAACAAGAAGAAGGCCGTGCCCATGTCTGAGCTGACGGAGGAGGCTCAGAGAGTGAAGAGGGCGGCCTGGAGAGCAGCTTCCAGGCGCTACTATGCCCGAAAAGTAGCTCGCCAACAGGCAAACCCCTCGCACTCCGGCCCCATCACCGTCACCTCGCGCTCGGGCCCCTTCCCATCACGCTCGGGCCCCTTCCCATCGCGCTCGGGCCCCTTCCCATCACGTCCGGGCCCCTTCCCATCACGCTCGGGCCCCTTCCCCTCACGCCCGGGCCCCTTCCCATCACGCTCGGCCCCTTTCCCATCACGCCCGGGCCCCTTCCCCTCCCGCTCCGGCCCCTTCCCCTCCCGCTCCGGCCCCTTCCCCCACATTACAGACTCCAGGTATACACAACCCATCTCCTTTGTGGACAAGAGGAGGAGGACGCTGATATCCGAGTTGCCTGAAGCGTCCCAGTCCCTGCAGAGGGAGGCGTGGAGAGCCGCGTCTAAGAGGTACTACGCTCGAAAGAACGCCCGCCACCAAACCGAGCCCGTACATTACGCACACCTGCTCCAGGACATGGAGCCGTCTGGAGACACTCTGGAAGCTAACAGAGGAGAATCCCAAACCAACAGCGGAGGAATCATGTGCAGCTGATGGACATTAATGCTGTGGATGAGATTTTTATATTCCACAAAGGTATCTTTCATTATGTTATATTATATTGGATGTGGATGTTTACTATTTTTTTGAGATTTGAAGTTGAGATTTGATATGGTCTGCATATTTTGAACTTTATTTGTATTAAATGAGTCCTTTTGTTTTTCCTCATTTTTGAAATCTACAACAGATGTGAGAAAAACACTGCATTTTTGTCACTTTGGTTCTGATTTCTCATTGTTATATAATTTTTCTTCATTTCAACCTTCTTTAGTATACTGCATTGCATGCCTGTAGAAAACGCTAACTGCACATGTATTCTAAGGCAATAAAACTATTGTACAGTAGTTCTTATGTAACAGCCACTGTATCACTACAGCGCCGCCGGAGTCCACCGTCTAACTACAATCAAGGCATCTATAATTATATAATTATGAGTTCCACATCTCTGTGTAAATGATAGATGAAGAATTGTGGTTTAACTTTTACTGGCAAGACTTAAAATGTACATTTTGTTCTTTTTTTTGGAACATGTTAGATAATAAAGAGAATTTAAATACAAATGTGGTATTGTCTTTCTATTGTAATCAAAAAACTTTCGACGATGGACAGCCCTACAGTTCTTTTTACTTTTTTATAGCATAGTATATACCCTGACAGTTTTGGTGACATACCATATTTATGAGCTTTACTCCTGAAATGTGTGGACTTCGATGGAGTCGTGTGGTGGGGATGAGTCCGCCTAAAGGTGGGAGATTCACCACCTGGTGACCCGATGTGGTCAGAACAATCTAACGATGGTGGTGGATTCCATTCCTCCGCCAGTGTGAAACATTGATACAACAAAAAAGCGGATGCATGTTTTTCGACATATTATATGATAGTTTTTTTTAAATACTATACAATGACTTTCTTTTTGAATACTATACTGTGACTTTTTTATGATTTTTTTGCAAATAATATACTGTGACTTTTTAAACTTTTTTGACGTACTATACAGACTTTTTAATGACGTTTTTCAAAATACTATACTGTGACTTTTTCCAATAAACTATACTATGGCTTTTTAACGACTTCTTTCGACAGAGTACACTATGACTTATTACTTTTTTAAACTTACAATGCCATGACTTTTTTCAACAATACTATACTGTGACTTTTTCATGACTTTTATTAACATCCTATACTATACCTTTTTAATAATAAATGTCGACATACTATACTTTGACTTTTTAGTGGGAATATTCCTACTAATCATATTTTTTTCTGCATTGCCTTCTGCAATCAACGACATTACTAACCTTGTAAAACAAAAAACAAAAGCAATGTCAATGATTTTAGTTGACTTAATTCAGAAACTATTGTATTTGGCCATCCATTCTTGAATTATGACAAAACCCTAAATACAGACAGAATTAGTAAGTGCTTGGTGAACTGGATACTTACTCATGTGATAATTTCTGACCTCTTGACAGAAGAGGTTCAGACTGAAGAAGGCAGCCTGGATGGCCCTAAAAACAGTCAAACTCTGACCCCTTCCCTCACATTACAGACTCCCAGTAGTCATTTATTTGTATAAACTGTCATTTGTGTTACTTCATAGTTGAATTATGTAACTGTCCCTGCATTCATATCACTTTGGTTATGATTTCTTTCAAGGTTGTATCATTTTATTCCTTTAAACCTTCTTTAGTACATTGCATGCCTCTAGAAAACACTAACCCCAGATAAAGATTGAATAAATATTTTGAGGCAATATGAAGTTATTGTACAATAGTACTCATGTAACAGGGACTGTATCAATACAGCGCCCCTGGAGTCCGACATCTATAACTGCAATCAAGGTAATGGTTAAGCTATGTTCTCACGTTTACATGTAAATGACCAGTTACATTTTTACTTGTAACACATGCTAAATAAAAAATAAAAATGTAAACACAATTCTGGTATTGTCTTTCTATTGTAATCAAAGAATATTGTCTAATGATTAGACAATATTCTAATCATTATTAGAATATTGATTAGAATATCAATAGGAGAGACAAAGATTAGACTCTAATCTTTGTCTCTCCTATTTGTGTGTCTTATTTTATTCTGGAAATTCTGCACAGTAAAAGAAAAACAAGATTTCCATTTGTTTTTATTTTATTTTTTTATTTACACAGTGAATGAAATCAGACAATAGAAGGTATGCTTACAGTATATTCTGAAATAAAGTGTCTTATAAATAGGCTTACAATGAAAAAAATCGAATCTTAAGCACAGCAAATAACGACAATAACATGGAGTCTTGGATATGTATCGCTTGATTTGTAGTCACACGTCTGTGCCCCTTGTGCTGTTTATACTCACTGCCTCTCGTTAATGCGGTTTCCAACCCGTCAGCAGAGAGCTACTCATGCCCCCCAGCTTAAAAAAAAAACAAGGCCGTCTTTCAACAGGAGCTGTTTGTCATCCTTCAGCCTAAATATTACGCATTTTGACCGCCGACCGACGCACAGATGATCTTGCCCAAGAGAGGTTGTTACAGTATTATGTAGAACCTGTGCGCATTCATCGCACTGTGACTTCAGTCTGAAACGGGATCTGCCTGACAGCTGCAGCGACCAATGCGCAATGAGGACAGCCGTGCGTCCGGCTCGAGCTCCGGCTGTGGTGCTGACTGAAGAGCTGCACATGACATGCGCCTACTTTTACCAACCATACGGTCTGAGCGTTGATGTGGACGGTCGTTTCTGAGCAGATAACGAAGGCTTTATTATTATTATTATCTAAAAAGGACACTCGTGTTTTTTCTTTTTCTTCTATTTTTTTTCCTCCACTACAAACCGCGGGGGAGGACAGTGCCTCTCTTGTGCTGCTGTCGCCTGAGGCTGGGTGTCTCAGAGAGGGGATGCGGGGTCTTTAACCTTCTGGAGGCTCAGGTCTGGACACGCAGGGAGTGTTTGTGATCTGCTGTTGTAATGTACGACGTAAACATCACAGACATTAGTCAGGCTTTGTAGGGAACGGGGTTGTTCTCTAACGCTCTGCTGGCAGCTGCCAACATCATTTGCATAGAGGTTTGTTTTGGAGACAAACAGCTTCAACTGCCAGCAGTCGCTCAAGAATCCAGTGGATCCATTTGTCTGCATGGATTTTCGTATACAGAGCCTATATATACATTTATATTTTGGGCAACAGTCCTAAATTATTGCTCATTCAGGTCTGGAGGACCAGACAAATGGCGACTTTGGCGCACTGAGTTGGTGCGTTTACAGCTCAGCTATTTGCCTGCTTGATAGACCATTTCAATTTATGAGCTTCGCTACAGCGCTGTCAGTATTAACACAACTATGTCCAAGTAATTAATATATATTTAAATACGTGAAAATATTTACTTCAATGTCTAAAGCACTATCTGTGCCATTTGGTGAATTTTTCAGGATCCAATTTGGTTTCAAATATACTTTAAATTCGACAATTATTGAGTGTAGCCTTTAATTTGTGAGCGCAAATAGGTAAAATTTAAAAGGCATTAGTATTATAATTACCTTTTAAGCTGGATACACTTCCTTTTTTCTCTCCAGGAGTCTTTAGAAAGCTCTCTGTGCCTTTGGATGCACCTGTGCTCTTTTGGAGAGGTCCATTTGGATCCATAGCTCTCTCTTTGCCTGGTTGGAGTCTGCGCTCATGATAATATTTCCCTTCCCGTTTTTTTGGTCCAGTCCACAAGATAAGGGTCTCTTTGACTCATGAATGCCACCAATGGGCTATTTGTAGCCTCCCAGAGATGCTTCAAGGCTTGGCAAACGCACAATGGATAGCAGAAAGCTCCGGATCGCTCAGCTGCGCATTGACTGACAATTGTGCTTCAGTCTCAACTGTATGAGTACTGGATGGGCCAGAATAAGTTGAAGCAACAGGGGTGGGACATGGTGTATTTGAGGAGTGGGTTTTACTGTTTAATGATATTAGCATGTCATTTTAAAATGGCAATTTGGAGCTTAATTATATTTGGAGCCAAAAAGCCAATTCCTGGGTTTTGGGGGCCTTATGGGCTCTTTATAATTAATTTAGTCCAATTTGATCACCCCTACATATTCAACATACATGGAAGTGTCCTTTTTTGCAGGGATTGCTGGGAAGAAGAAGGAGGCTACCGAGGTTGAGACTTTGGAGAGGGAGGTGTAGCAATAGCCACTCTCAAAAAGGTAAGAAATCCTCTCTTTTGCTGTGGCCAATGGTGCCCAATGTTGGCCGAAAGGCAGATGGAGACTATGTACTCCACATTTAGACAGAGAAAGTGACGTTTTCAGGTATATTTTTGGTGTCTTTTCATGGTGATAGAGCAGGGAGGGCCAGGGCATTATGGAGTGCATTAACAAGGAAATATGGAGGCACGGCTAGGGGGAGCCATAGCTGGGCCGGGAGGCGGCTGTCTGGCCCTGAGCAGTTAGCAGGGGGGGTGTTATGCTTGTTTTAGTACTCACAATCAGAAGAACTCCGGAAGATACTTCATTGTTGTATGTTAGCTTTCATTAATAAAAGTTATTGTCTGAACTGTAGTAGCCTCAAGGGTGTACACTTCCTTAGGAAAGTGTCCCAACTGCCACACAGGCTTTGATCTGTAAAAAGAGAGAAAACTGTCATGTAACACGAAGAAGTGGCAGGAAATCATTCTAATACGTTGTGAAAATGTAAACTGTGTACTGTGGGGGATACTTTGAGTAGAATATAACGTGTAAATGTGGGTTAGCCCAGCATTGCTGCTATCATAGAAAACATTCAAGATGGCCACTCCACTGCAGGGAAACAGGTGATAGCACTTCCTGATTAGACACACAGAGCTGCTTTGTTTACAACCAACACAGTCAAATGTTTCTTTCCCTCAACTAAAGACTAAAACTTAATATTTTCTTCTAGCTCGGGCCTGTATAGATGCACAGTATTACAGAAGCTGAGTCACTCAGCCACAACTTTAGGCCGAGACTCTCTCACCGAGATGTGGAAGTGCTGTGCTTTCTTTAAAAAGGCCATGCTGCTCGAGAGCAGTGATTGGTTAACCCACCAAGAGCTGTATTTGGTCTTATTTAATTAATTAATTAATATTTTTATTAAGATGTAAAACCAATATGATCACACATCAATACTTGATTGTCCTCAGATTGATTATAACATGTATTAAGACAAGTATTTGTGGGTGAAGATTAAATTGAATGATTTAATTTAATTTTAAGGGTTGATTAATTGTTTCTTGCAGATTTAAATGCAGCTGCAGTAAACTCAAACTCAGTCAGATTCACCAAAATCATCCGATTTGCCTTTAAATTTAGCTCAGATTATCTAGTTTTTTTTTAAAATATATCTTAAATTGTGTGGTGGTATTGTTCCAGAGAGTTAACTTTAATTATAAAATTATAAAAGTTAAATAAACTGTAATTAACCCTTTCATTACCTGCCTCTCCTCTTGCAGTTTGCCGTACTGTGTTGAGACGTGGAGCATTTCTGTTGTAGAACATCCTCTGTGAAAACAGAGGACACAATAATTAAAACATAACACATATGAATTTAATTTGATTATTATTTAGTAGCTGCAAAGTACCAACTCTGACGCAAATAACTCTTTTCATGGGAATTCATAATATGGGGAAAAGGGGACATTTATAGGCCAAGCAGATGGCTTTCAGCACAAATGCAAAGATGATGTCATGCAAAAAAAGAGAGAATTTAGCAAAAGGGACCTTTCAGAAGCATCTTATATAGATTTCATCTCATTTTACAAAACATTGTATGTATTGGTTTCACTAGTATTTAGATAAAGTTAAACATGTGCAAATTTTTTTGGTTGAATTTGTGCATTCAATCACATCATTTATAGTTAATCTGAAGCTAAAGGGTTAAATCCAGCTCCAGAGCGTCACTGCTTTTAGTCCACAGTGATGGTGCTGAAATCCGATGGTGGATATTATGGGTGTCTTTGTCGTTATAGGTTAAATTACTGCCCCCCTCTGGTGGACACGGGTATATTAAAAAGGGACGAAAACAAAACAGAAACACACACACACCAGCCTGTTCAACAGGTGTCTGTGTCTCAAGGCCTGTGTGAACTTGCACAGCCTTGTGGTCATCGGCTGTGTGGGTCCCCAGTGTCAGCACAACAACGTTGTTGTGATGGTCTTTGTGGCTGTGTTGTAATCTCAGTGGCATGTGTCTGTAGTACCACAGCACGCATGCCGAGCCATAACTGACTTACTGAGGTGTAGACGAAGATAACAGGATAATGTTCCTGCTGCTGGGAACACGAGTCCTTGAAACAGCTCTGTGGCTGATGTCAAACTGTCCTATATTATTCTTGTGTTTGAGGGAAAACACCCGTTTAATCCTGTTTTTAACAAACACAAGCGTCTGTCTCAACAGAGCTTTTACTGCTCCCTCTTGTAGCCTTGCAGCTCACACACATTTCACTTTAAAAGATCTTAACTCTGCCTCTAAGGTATCTTGAAGACATGCCATGTGTTGTATAGAAGCATTTGTTATGTAAAAAAACAAGTCTTACGGCTCAGTCAGCCGTGGAATATTTGTCTTTCCACGGTCCCGCCCATTAGCTGCTGCTAGCGTCTCTGCGTGCCTCTCCTATTCAGCTCCCCGTATACAGCCTCTATCGCTGCTGCTGAGGAGCTATCAGCTCTGTCCATAGAAACACACACAGAGCAGCCTGGTGCTGAAAGGCTCGAGTGCTGAATGAAGCTTCGTCACACAAGAAGCAGAGAGGCTGTTAACTCATTCACTGCTTAAAAACTGCAACCAGCCAGGGACAAGAATCTGTTCACTTCCTGGTTCAACGAGAGACCGAATCAAAATCTGTACTTTGCAACTTCTGTGTTGCATATTTTTTAATTCTGTCCTCTTTTGTCTCTTGTTTCAGGAATCATCCTGATCAGGACCTGAGTCACTGTCTCACTGTAGCAGCTCCAGGACGAGGCTCCTGAAGAGGAGAAGAGATTCGATGTAAGAAGCCACAAGTCTTCTCCAGCAGTTAAACAGCAGATTTATTTCTCCGGTCTTCGTCCATCATGTTCAGATTTTCTGTGAAGCTGCCGTGAAACTGTGGCTGTCAGAAGACATGTCAGGCGGAGAGGGCCTGAGATAATCAGTGATAAGCTTCTGTAGAGCTGAACTGAATACAAGTTGCTCTGTGTAAAGAGTGTCAGTCGGATGTTATTGTTTCTATTGGATCAGTTTTGCATTCAGTCTTTAAGCAGATTAATCGAGCGACTGAGAAATGGACTCAGCTGATTTATAGCTGTGAACCTGTTGGTCAAGCTGAGCCTTGAGACCAGAACAATGGACAGTTTATCCCTTTTTCACGGCTGTCAAATGAGTTCTGCACATGGATTTATAAGTTAAAGCTCATAATAATAATAATAATAATAATAATAATAATTACAATGTCTATCTGCCCTTTGACTTTTTTGATTTATCTTTTTGACAGAAAATAGCCCATTATAATTTCACGGAGCCCAAGTTGGCTTTTTTCATCCAACTAGCAGTATAAAAAACTGACAAATTTGTTTTGACAAAACAATCATGAAATCCTCACATTTGAATGGCTGGAGGCCGTGAATGTATGGCCTTTTTTTTTTTTTTTTTTTTTTTACAGTTAATGAAATCAATTTTAAAATAGCTTCATTGCTTGGTGATTAATCAACAACTTGTGTCAACTGTAATTATAATATACAATAAATCACATGGGAGTATTATTACTGAGGTTAAAAACAACATGGCTTTGATATCATGTCGTTCATCCTTGATGGCAAACACTTTCTAGGTTACCCCAGCAAATAATTAGAATTAATTCATTAGAAGTGTCACAAATTGTCTGTATTTTCCCCATAATTAAAGCTCCCTCCACAGCCACAGAACACATTGTAAAACTCCCCCAGGCTGAGTAGTACTCCTTTAGAAGAGTAAGCGGAACTCGATGTGTAAAATTGGTGCAATGCCCCTTTAATACTACACTTGAAACTGTTCCATGAATAAGCAGATGTGGCTGCAGCATCCTAAAGACCATCAACTATAATAAACTCTGATCTTTCTTTGTCACAGACGGCAACATCTGCACAGTGAGCTCAACAGCTGCACCGCCCCGAACGACATGATGGAAGATGAGATCCTTGAGGACCGGGCCAAGCTGAAGCAGGGCCTGGTCAAAGTCCTCCAGTGTGTGGCCACCATCTCCTCGGCAGCAGCTGTGGTTAACCCCATTTTTGGCGTGGCCGGCTCCCTGATCCGGGTGGTGCTGCACCACGTGGACGACGAGGACATACAAACCCTGAAGCGCGAGTTCGGCTCAGTCAACCGGGCGCTGGACGAGCTCTCGCAGATGAATCGCAACACGCTGGTGCAGATCAAGAAAGAAACGCTGGACGGGCAGTACTGCCGCGTGGAGGAGAACCTGAAGAACCAGTTCAGAAAGTTCATGGAGATGGTGGAGGCGCGGCCGGCGCACTGCGAGCGCAAGAAGGACGACTTCGAGGAGAGCTATTCCAACGACATGGGGGACCAGAACCTGCACACGCTCTACGACGGCGTGGTGGGCAAGCCGAAGCTCTTCAGCAAACCGATCCTGGAGGTGTACCTGAAGCACTCGCAGGGCGACCGCCGCACGATGGAGCGCCTCTGCACGCGCCTCACCTACCTGTTCTGCATCGGCCTCATCGCCCTCATGGGGTACGCCACCGTCATCGGAGACGACGAGGAGGGTTTGAGTGAGGAGTGGGCCGAGAAGATGGAGCACGTGCAGGACAAGATGCAGGAGGCTCTTTCCAGGTGCAAATGAAGAAGACGAAGAAGAAGAGCTCTTTTTTTTCCCTCCTCTGCTGCTTTTCCTTCACAGTCTGGACTCGCATGTCCACATCCCCTCTGTAGCTGCTCCCTCTCTGCTCCCTCTCAGCTCCCTCTCAGCTCGGTCTCTCCTCGTAAACGTCTCCGGTCACTGCTCGAATGCCCAGTGATGGGAGTGAGCCACACGTCTCATTCTTTTCCAAACACTATTTCTCCAAACTTCATACTTTGAGTCACAGGCATGTTCGTTCGGTCCAGGTTGAGGGAAAGACAACTAAATGATGTCACATTAATTCATTTGCGCCACAATTGGCTCAAATTCCCAGATAGATTCTTCAAGTTATGAATCTGGACAAGTCGCAGTGGTTTCAATTGAGCCAGAACATTTACAGATAAATCAGCCGTGGGATCATCACAATTAATCACAAGTCTACTGTGAAAGCTACATTTAGAACAAAGTAAGGAGATAACATGTGACATATCACATTAAATATGAATCAAAACTAGGAATAAGGGTTAAACATGAATTCATTGTGATTGCAATGCATTAAGCCCTTTTCTAAAATATTGTAGTTTGTGGACATTACTCGTATTACACTACAAGATAATCAGTTGGAATAGGTAACTGAATAAAACCTCAACATGAGAGGCAACTGTATTTTAAAAGAGGAACGAGAAACAAGCTTAGGCTGCTGTCATACTGATATATCTCCACTAGAGGGCCTCATTAATTCCTTAGAATTTGAAAAGGCTATCATATTTTTTTGACTTCTTGACATAACTGCTATAAGACATACTTTATTTGCCAACAGAGGGAGTTAAGTTATAACTTATATATATATATATAGATCTATATATATATATATAGAGATCTATATATATATATATATATATATAGATATAGATATAGATATAGATATAGATATCTATATCTATATATAGATAGATATATCTATAGATCTATAGATATATAGATATATCTATATCTCAACCAACCAACCAACCAACCAACCAACCAAAGCAAGGAACATCCATCCCAAAGTTTTCCGTAGCTATGAATGTAACTACAGACATAAAATCATTATCATACTGCCACGTGCAAATTAGCAAAATATGTGTCACATATATTGTATGTTTGTTGTGCATGGCTTTCATGATACACTATGCATACTCGTTGCTGTCGAGCAATTTAATGTCATTTCACACTAATTTCTGATGCTGCTGTACAGAGTTCTTTATTTTTCTTTACTTTTTAGTGAACATTTGCGGTTCATTCTAAACACTAACAGCACACAGACAATCTGATTTGTTTTAACACTACATCTGGCAGAACACTTCACAACAGAACGACACACAAAGTAAAATTTGAGGTCAAATTAAAGAAACTGAGATGTGTGCTTCTGTTTTCACTACCCACAACGGTTTTATGTTTATACACAACTGAGGCGTTTGACTTTCTAAATGTTGTATTGTAGGAAGTTATAATGTCCCTGAATGAATCCGACCACTCGTAACTTTATTTCCTATTACATGTGCAATTATCAAAGGGTTTATTTGGTGTAAGGCTGTTAAGAGCCTTGAAAATGGGTATTTTCTTCTTTTTTTTTTTATTACAGTTAAGTCTGAGCATTAAGGTTAAAGTTTTGGCTCTTCTCATACGCTCTTCTCAGCTGACCAACAGTGCCTAAATGTGCCAATAGTTTCATATTATTTTTGTATTTTAAGTTTTTTTTTGTCTTAATCATTTAATTATATGATTGTGTTTTGAATGGTCTTTACACTACAGATTTCAAACTTGTGGTTGAAATATTCTTTTTAAATGTCTTTTTTTTTTAAATTTGTTTTAGCAAACTGGTGGTCTCACTAGTACCAGGCAGGGTTAGATCGCTGCATCAGGCCCCTTCAGAGTCAGCAAAGCTGTAAATTAGAAGAGTCAACTTAACATGTGACCACTAAATATCTGATGGTCATGAATGGCTTTCAAATCTATCAGTTTCTATATTTTTATTTAGTATTTCACACAGGTCTAGCCTGTTTTACTCATTCTTTCAACACATAACAGTTCAAAACTGCTTTATGGTTCTGTGGCATTGTGCCATATCTTATTACAACAGATTCAATATACGCATTAACAGTCAAAATGCTGTCGATATAGAGGAATATTATATGAACCTCTTAAAGGCTTTATGCGAAATGCCATATTTGTGAATATGCTACTTTTTTGGCTATGAATTGTTGATGCCTGGTTGTATATGTACCACTATAAATAAAAGGTGAGTGAACTAAACTGATGTGGAGTAGACAATTATTTAAGAGTTTGACCGGCCTGCAGGGAGACCTGACCCAAACCCCATCCAACACCTCCGGGATGAACTGGAACGCCAGCTGGGAGCCCGTCATGTCCGACCTCACCAACGCTCCTGTGGCTAAATGGGATCAAATCCCTGGAACCGACATCCAAAATCTTGAGGAAATCCTTCCGAAAAAGAACGGAGGCTTTTGTAGCGGCAGACGGTTTAGGAATGAAATGTTGAACTATTGCGTATAGTATATAGTATATAGTGTGTGTGTGTGTGTATATATATATATATATATAGTTTATTTGCTATACAAATTGCTATATAAATAAACTTGCCTTGCTTTTACTTTTGTCCATATAGTGTATTTAGCTATATTACATTGCTAATGAATAATCTTGAAAACACCATGAAAGCACAAAACAATTCCCTGTGTGTGTGTGTGTGTGTGTGTGTGTGTGTGTGTGCGCAATATACAAAATAAGCTAATTTTTCACGAGTAAGTCTGATGGAATGAAAGCTTAAATATTTTCTCTCTAACTCTGACATGTACTCAGTCAAACAGAAGAACCTTCTACTGCCAAACAGGCACAAATGTTAAAGCACACTCATTTGAGAAAAATAAAAACAAGAGAAAACTTAAGCAGTTTTTTGGTAGGTTTTTCTTTTTGAGGTCATTTTTTGGTTTTAAACTATTTTCATTCACCTGCGATGTAATGTTTATTTGTTGTTGGATTATTTGGATATTTTGTTCAATAATGTCAGAGCAAATCTAATTCTATTTACAACCGAATATTTGTGTTGTAAACATCTTAATCTAGAATATCAGACAGACACATGAAACAATCAAGCATGTCGTTTTTTTCCCCACGTCATATTTACTTTATACTCGTTTAAACACTTCTTTTTAATTTATATGGTAGTAAAATATTCAAAAAGAGGCCTTGTGTTTTTTTATGACTACATCATTCCAACTAATTTCAATATTTTAAGGGTCTTGTATCATTTTATTTGCCCAAAATGTTGCCCGTTTGGTATCTTTGAAATATGAGAGATCGTTATTTTATTTATATAAAATATTATTGAATGGCCAGTCAGCTAAGAGGGAATTTAAAAAGCTGCAATTTACTGATTTGTACGCACGAGGGCGTGAGCACTTCACTTGCTTCATCATTACACCCGTTTTCACTGAACTCCCTGAGGGCCAACAGGACTGAAGCATCTCATCTGCGCCTCCAAACGGACGAGCTAATAAAGCCTGTACTTCCTTCTTAGTGCCCGAACAGATCTGCTCTACCTGACCTGCACGAAGGCAATCCAAATTAATTAAGAGGATCAAACGAGGGGGAAAATCATTTATCTCAAGTGAAGTAAAATGGGCACCTGTCCTAGGTACTGGAATGGCCCTCATGCGTCGTTTTCCAGCTGAACAGGTTTGACTCGCAGCTCAGAGTTGGGGAACCGAAACAGGGACATGTGCGTTTGAAATGCAGATTCCTGACAAGCAACGAATTGAGTGTCTTACCCGCTCCGCAGACGGAACGACGAGTGCCACTGATACGCACGGAGACGCGCGTCGTCCGTCATGTGATGGAGCTCATGTTTCTCTGCGTGACAGGAGCTCGTGTCACAGAATCCAGTTCCACCTGAGGAAAAGAAACGTGTGCTACTTCAGAAAATTCAGATTAAAGTATTTAGCATGAAACGAAGAGGAGTCTTCGTGCGTGACGTGAAGCTCTTCGTGGTTTGGAGGAGAAACGATTTGCGTAATGATTTTTTTTTTTTATTTTTGTGTGAGGGAGGTTCGGTTGGACGCACAGGGCGCGTCGTGTGCGCGCAGATGAAGGACATGCGAGGTTTAATTTCATTATAAAGTCCTCTGAGTGATAAAGAAAAACACGCTATTCGTTGTTCATTTTGATTGTAGAAGCATGTTTTAATTTCATCTATTTGTGACAATTCTGAGAGGACAGAGGTTATGAATAAACGTGGACAAATCGGCTGCCTGAACATTTATATATTTATAATATGATTTAACAGATTGTGAATTATTTTACAAATCCCAACGTTTAGGGTGTATTTATTCCACACCGCACATTTGTGTACAGCACATCCATTTTTGATTTAAGATGAGGTTGTGGTTAAAATACAAATAAAAATATTATATCACTTTACCGTCCTCAAACAAATGCGTTTCCCAATCCTCTTACCTCAAGTCTGGATCCTTTCGTATCCAACAACAGCTCAATCGCATGATGGTGATGATGAGATATTCGCACCAAGTGCGCAAGAGACCTCTCACATAAAAATCCGTCGAAGATATAGTTGAAACTGATAAACAGCAAAACAGAAAATTAAATTCGTCTCCGTTTTGTTGAGAAGAAACCGAATCGTCCTTTCGTGTTGACACGAAGACTGACAAGAAAATGGAAGCGACCACATATGTCACCTCTTGCAGTTTGTCTGTCTATGTGTGTGTCTCTCTCCCTCTCTCTCTCTCTCTCTCCTTCTCTCTCTCCCTCCCTCTCTCTCCTTTTGCAGATATTATTGAGTGCGCATTTCTTCCTCCTCTCTGGATCCTGCTCTTGGACCCCTCCTCAGCTCCACACTAGATGAGAGAACAGTGGGAAAATACTCAAACTTGCAGAAAAAATAAGAAAAAAAAACAAAACTTGTTTGCAGCTGTTGGAGCTCTTCACGCGAGAAGGAGCAGCAGATTTATTTCACTCAGGTACAGAACAAAAACAGCATTGTTATTATAGGAATGTGATGAATGTCCTTATCTCCCCCCAGAGGGGTAAATTTGCTGCAAGGTGTGTCGGACGCTCCCGGGGGATTTGTGCGTAAAAAGCCTTTCGTTGCGCATTTATTTTTGGGTGCGCATGGCGCATGACATGGTGCAGCTTGTTCACACGACAAACCTTTTTTTTCTTTAAAGGATATTTCTGGTACATATACACTGTGTATTTATTTGATTAATTGGTCTTCAGTTGTTTGCTCATTTGTCCACTCCTCAATCTAAATATAGAAATAGCTTTTTCAGATAAGCCAAATTAATGTCGACGTTAATTTGTCGAGGAGTTGGGTGACGCAGCATCTGGGGTCCATCCACCGACAAAACATCTGAACAGAGAAGAGGTAATTTATCTGGTCGAGGGATGGAAGGGTATTTTTAAACCTGTTTTAGCCTTGGTCTGTTATGTTCTGCTCTGAAATGAGTCATACACAGACCCAAGGGCATTTGTGTCATTTTCTCATCCAAGTTATCTCAGGCCCCCATTTTGTTTATATGACATCATTACCTTCTTCACCATGTCAAAGCAGGGTCAAGGTACACTTTTCTTTTTTAAATCCTGCATTCAAGTCTGATGTTCATAATAACCTTCATATTTATCTCATGAAATAACAAAAACAGAGATTTTGTCATTTGTCTGTTTTGCTAGAAGTATTCTAGAGCAGCAACACATTATTATTTTCATTATGGATTATTTGTTTTGTTTTTTTTCAATCAAAATGTCAAACAGTAAAAATGTTCATTATAAGTTAGTAGTTTGTCAGTTTCAAATGTCTTGTTTTGTCTGACCAACACTCATCACATCATCATAAAAGACAAAGAAAAGCAGCAAATCCTTAAATTTGGAGAAGCAGCAAGCCAAGTGTTTCATTCATTTTTCAAGAAAAAATGCCAAACAATTGATGGACAAATTGTTTCAACTCTGGAATATTTAGATAACCATTCACCGACGTATTTTATAAATAACCTTCAAGGAGAAAGCGTCTTCGTGATAATACCAGTGTGAGTGTGCTTTTTGAAAAATCTCCTATTTTGAGGAAAAAAAGGGACCCAGATTCTTTAAAAAGCATTCAGTTTCTATTGGTTATTAAATATAAGTTTCTCTGCAAATGTAGTTTTTTGTGACGTTTTATCTAATTTTTGTTTGTTTTCTTTGAAATACTAATTAGATGTCTATCAATGATTTGAATGAAACAATCCGAGACGGGTTCACTGCTTCATTTTAAGGGTCCACAAGCTTAAAAAGGTTGAAAAGCACTCTATTAGATGATAATGGTCAGACCTTCCTCAACCAGATGGCCATTGATCAAAAATACTTTTTTCCATCAATACTTTAACATTATAACGACTTTGACCCGTTTTGTCACACGCTTCATATCATTCTCCCCAACGTTTACTTCTATCTGACACTAGATGTTGTACCTTGTGTCTCAGAACATGACCACTTCATTGGAGAGGGTTGTGGCCCAGAAGAAGGAGGCCATCGAGGCGGTGATGGACATGTTTCAGAAGGGGGCCGAGGTGCTGGCCAGCGCTGTGGGCGAGCTCTTCCCCCTCTGTGAGGCCGCCGCCCCGGTCCTCCGCTTGGCCTTAGACAATGTTCACAGCAAAGAGGTCTTCTACGTCAAAGAGCAGTTCCTGACGGTGAAGAACAAGCTCGATGTGCTCTCCACCCAACTGGAAGAAATCGACTGCGAGATCAAGAAGGGGAAACTGGACTCCCAGTACTTCTCAGTGGAGGAGAACATTCGGAACCAGTTTCGGAAATATATGGACATCTTGGAGGCAAAACAGCAGTTCAAAGAGGTGAAGACCAGACTTTTTGTGGAGCACTTTACCAAAACCGGAGGAGAGAAGAACCTGTTTGTGTTGCACGACGCTCTGATGGGGACGAACAGCTTTGGAGAGTCGGTTTTAGACTTGGTTGAAAGGTAAATTTTGGATCTTTGCATGCTGTCATGCTCTTCTACTCCTCTGCATGCTTCTCACACAATCATCACAGGTGTCTCCGGAGCAAAAGATAAACTTCAGTATAAATGTTCATGGTTCCTGTGTTTTGCAGGTACGTAGCGAGGAACCGTCGTCTCCTGGAAGATTTCTGTGTCCGGATGAAGGAGCTCCTCTGTTTGGGTCTGATTGCTCTGTTGGGCCACTGCGCCTTAACCCAGGGCCAAGAGGAAGAAGACGACAAAATCCAAGAGTGGAGCAGCAAAATTGAAGAAGTAGAGTCCAGGATGAAGACAACCATCGAGTCCTGTGTCGCCGCCTTCCCAGAGCAAGCGCAACTAGACGCTCGGCACCTCCTGCAAGAGAAGGAGGAGGAGAACCTGCAAGGCACGACTCAGCAGCTGCTTGAGTTCCTGGTGAAAAAGTACGATTGGGTCAGCTGGTCAGTGCGGCTGATCAACCATTCAGGGAGCACCTACCGGAACTGGCGAGCAGGGGAGCACTTCCACCACGTGGCGGGACAGAACTGGTTCGAGGTGCTTCAGGTGAACAACATCAACCTGGTGGTGTCGTTCAGCGCCAAACCCCAGCCGGTGCCTCGGGACTGCATCCGGCAGGTGATGGAGGGCCAGGGGAAGAAGGGGAACGCCCCGGCGGTGGTGGAGGTGTTGGAGAAGCAGCTGTGCGGGTTTGTTGTTCACGCCGTCAGTCGCCACAAGGAGTCTGCAGCTGCGTGGAGCTTTCCTGAAGAATGCCACTACTGGGAGAGGCACAAGAACGTGGCAGTGTGTGTGCACTCGGAGTAGAGCGGACACAGGTTTATTAAAGTTTTAGGATTTCACAGCAGAGGGGTGTATTTAAATTGAGATACTGTATTTGTGTTGTTTGTGAGCTGAGAATATCAGCATGTGAGTTTACCTTAAATTAGTTTCTGAGATTCATTATTTCTAAGGATGCACTGATCCGATACGCCTGATGGGTGTCGGCGCCGATACGGACCTTGTGAAGAGAACCGGGTATCGACCACATGGAACCAATCCACATTAATTAATACCCACCTTCATTTTGACAATCCAATGTGCAAAATATTGTCGTATTCATCAATACTTGACAGCAGTTATTATTCACTTCAGTCATCCAGATGACGTTCTTACAGCAGGGCGCCCTACTCCTTCATTCTTTTTTTAAAAGTGAGATTATGTAACTTCGTACATTGTAACTCATAGATTCCACTTACAGTTAAGAAGTAATATTGATATCAGGAGAGAAAAAGTCAGATCGGTGCATCCCTATCAAAGTATTTCAGATAGATAGCGTGTTAAAATAATGAAATCACAAATGCACTTTTATTAGCTTTCTGGGTGAAGATATTTGAATTATGATGTAAATTTATTTAATATTGTATAGCTTTTTTTAAATCAAGTGCTTGCATATTATGAACTGTGGCGCTCTGCATTTGTTGGTAATATATGAGTGACTAACCAGGCCATGTTACACTAACACTGTACTGTCTATACTAATGTGAAACGTCTATGCTCTTACCGCAGCTTCATACAGTAATAATCCAGTCTCCCGTGAGAAATGGCTTCTGCACCTACCGCTCTAAAGAGAGGGTTTTGCTGAGGCTGCATCTACTGAGCTGCGCTCCCATTTTGTCTCTGCTCAGCAGGCTGGCCTACATAACTCTGACGGGGGGGACAGAGGTTACTTTTTCAGGCGTGAATAAACAAGAGTCTTGGAGTTTGGCACTGGAGAGGCGACGATGTGCCTTGTGTTTTAAACACATTCAATCCCCTCGAACCAACCAAACCTCACTGCTCACCAGTGCTGTGCCTACATTTATGGAATGGAGGAGAAGGGATTTCGTCTGCAAGATTTTTCATTTGTGATTTTTGTGTTTGTATTTTTGTAACGTTTGTTGTTTGCTATGTTGTTTTGCACTTCCCAGCCTTATGTGTTGTATTTTTAAAGATTATATATGATTTCTTTTTTGCTTATTTCAAACAAACCACTGTGATTTTTTTGCCAGATGTCTAAAATAGGTTCACTCCCTGTGCATCCATAGGTTTCTCTTTCCTGGGGAAAATCTATTACAACACACATACTAATTTTATGAACTGTGTAGGTTGAAATCCACTGTGTTGTACCGATCAATGACATAAATGGGCATTTAATCATATCAAAATGTCATGTATTATTACTTAAACCACATCAACTTCTATGTTCAAACCAAATACTCTGAATAAAATCAGTGCATGACCAATGTTCAGCAAACGTGTTTTGCTTTCAGACAATTAATGACCAAATACAAATAGTTAATGGATGTGTAAACAAGTATAATCTAATATCTGCCTCTTTTTTTCCTTGTCCAAATGTGATTTACGCATCACTGTTAGCGCCTGTGCCCATTAAAACAAGGTAGTGCACCCTCAGCAACAGGCACTCCGACTAATTTAATTGATGTTTTACACATAAGTCAGCATTTCCTGACCGCAGCTCTGGTTTGATAGTCTATGAATAACCTTTGGCTGAGCTAATATCCTGCAGACGAGCTGCAAAGTGCTTGGCTTCGCAGGATGGTATCAGTCATAATGCCTGCCTGGTGTAGGTGGAGAGCGGGTGGAGCCGGCCATCATTTCATATCTCAGTGGATCGGGAGGGTCTTTAGCTGCTCGTAAATCCAGCCTGTCAGACTCCATCAAGTGCCATGTGTAATATACAGCGCAGTGCAGGAGGAAATGCACTGCGCTGAACCATCTGAGCTTTCTGTGTCTGCAGTGGAAAATAGCTGCTGGTGGGAGGATGAGGTTGTTATGAGGATACAATTTGTGGATATAACCAATTCTAAAACAATATTATTAATTGGATTTTTGAATGATTGACTGGCTCTGGTTAAAAGGTATGCTTTCAAGCACCTCTAAAGCTCACTATATTTACATGATGCATCTAGTTTGTTTATTTTGTACAAAAACAGTGAAGTGAAAAACAACAAATCGCCGTTTTCCAGCCAAGAAATAGTGCGGAACAAACCCCTCGTAAAACTACGAACTGTCATTTTTACACTTCAATGTCTGTAAAAACTAAACAAATGAGATATAATGTGTTGGATAATAAGAAATGTAGGTCGACACATTGTATCACCTTTCCCATTGCTTGCGGTCTTTATGCTAAGCTAAACTAATAATTTCCTGACTCCAGCTCTTTCATGTAGACATAGTGGCATCAATCTTTTGAGCCAACTCTCTGAAAGAAAAGTCCTCAAAATGGTAAACTATTTCTTTAATTTGAAGCTGTTTTTCATTCATATTAAGTGAAGTGTATAGATCTTAAGCCCAGTTATTGGCCTTCTGCATTGTCAAAAACGTGAGGGAACTGTCATCATGAAAAACATAAAATTCCAAACCTCAGCGTCTGACCCTCATCTTCATTACATTCTAAATCAAATATGTTGGAGTACAAAACCAAAACAAAGGAAAATGCGTCACTTTCCAAATACTTCTGGACTGCAACACTCAACACTGCACCTGCTACCTCGTTGGCACAAAGCCTTTTCATAATTAGAAATCACAGACAGGTGACTAACACTCTTTGATATATAAGTACTTAAATCCCACGCTGAAAAAACAGACAATGTGGAGCAGACAGAGAGATGGGTGTGCCAGACAACCAGCTCAGTCTACAAACGCACCACTGAACGAACCCGAGAGAACAGACCACTAAAATGTTGCAACAAGACACACAAAACTGGAAACCTGCTGGTGTCAAAACAACCCTAACCCGTTCACCTGCTGTGATAGCTCACATGCACAGTTTATTTAAATTAAATTAATCCTAATCTCTTAATTTTGATATTTTAATCCAATGTGGATGATGTATTTGGATGCTAATTTCCACATTATTATCCGGAGCGTTAAGTATTTCTGAGGTTTTTCTCCTGTGTGGACATAAAGAGCGGCTGCGGTGGCCTGTACTGTAAGCCACAGGATTCATTAGTGGTTGTGTGGGCTTTGCCTAGGCAACAACTATTGATCCGAGAAGCTCTTCCCCTGCATAAAAGGCTTTGGCTGTGATAGCCCGTCAATCCTGACTGTCATTATGGGAAGACTAAAGCATCTGTTTACTGACAAGATCGGCTGCATCCATCCATCGGATCGGCGCAGGAGCCAGAGGTTTCTTGTTTTGTGGTTGAAGGAAGGTTAAAGTAAGGTTTTCTGGATGACAGAGTGAGATCTGATGAGGGAATGGTACCAGAGGTAGTTTGCAGACAGAGGGCGCTATCAACATTCAGATCTTAGGGCAATCAAGATTTTAACAAAACCAATGATGAGAGAGAAATGATGCGTCAGCCTCTTGCGATGGGCCTTATTGATTGACATTTGGAGAATTACCCTAGATTTTTAATCATTTCAAAGCAAGAAGATGAATTAGAAATCTGAAAGTCTGCATTGCTTTTCGGACAATTTCATGTTTTTCTTAATTCATTTAGAGTTAATATTCACTTTTACTTTGGAGCTTTTATGCCATTAAAGTGCAAAAGGTCCCAGTGTCATATGAGCCTGTTGATCTCTGATTTTTACCATTTACAAGGAAGCAGGTAACAATGTTTGCTTTTTCTCAGCTGGGACTTTAGGATGTGTTGGCACAAAAAGCAAAAGCCTTTGTAATTCTGGAAATAATAAACTTACCCCCCCCGCCCAAAAAAAAGGAAAATAATTTCAGTCCACAAAACCTTTTTCCAGCATCTCTAAACGCTGTCATTTCCATCAAGATGAATCTCCTCATCTCCAAGAGGAGATAGAAAGCCAATATCAATATTTCATAAACAAATGAAACACTGGATGGAGGCTAGCATCAGAGTGGCCCTGGAGGAAAGAGTCGATCAATGGTAGGATAGCTCTGTCCACTGCTGTCTGCCAATCCACAGGCCCACACAGGACAATGCTATTACCCATCAGGCCGAGTGGACCATCGACCAGCCGGCTGCTCTTTGAGTGGACTAATCCGATAAAAAGCATTAAAACATTTGGTCAGTGACACACTGGCTGCTGGTCCGAGCCCAGAACCTGGCTGACTGTTTTAGACACAAAGGACATGTGATGTTGTTGACCTTAGTTTTTATTTTATGCAAATGTCCTAGAGACCACATCTGGCACCAACATGGAAGTCCAACACATGACTTGTTGTCTAGATACAACAACACAACAAACTGGGTCAATAAAGTGTGACTTGGTGTGGGTGAATTAATAAATGCTCCAATTTGATGGATGGATGGAAGATTAGTTTAAAAAGTCAGGATATGAGTTAGTGTTTGGTGAGCTCAATTAACCTAAACAAGGAGTTATTTTTGGTATTGAGACTGTTACAGTATCATTTATTAAACAACTGATAATATAAGTGACAGCAACTTTAAATCCACATCACAAATCCTCATGAATGCAGGGCAGAAAGGTAAACAGTAAGCAGGAATAGCATCTTCTCACTGTACACGCCTCCCAAAGTGTCAGGGTCACATATTATGTGACATTTTAAGTTACACTCTCCAGGCTGCCGAGAGCCATTTGATATCTCTGGTGACAAACTTATAGTGGTGTTAATTATTGCATCTAGGGACCAGCAGTGGAGGAAGTACGCTTATCTTTTACTTAAATAAAAGTACAAATGTATTAACAGCAAAACATACTTCAGTAAGTATTAAAGTGACAGTACTTGTTGGGCAAAATGGTCTCTTTCAGAGAGTTATATTATCATATATATCATATTATTGGAATAGTATTACTGATGCTTTAAAGCACAAGCAGCATTTTGATGTGACAGCTGGTGGAGGTGGAGCAAATGTTTAACTACATTATATACTGTTGGATAGTTTAACCTATAGCACACTATCTAAATTGATATGTTTTGTTTGTAAACTTACTTTGTAAAGTAACTCCAGCTTTTAGATGAATGTATTGGAGTAAAAAGTACAGTATTTCAATCTAAAATTTTGTGGAATAGAAATTGCATACACGTATAATGTACAGCAGTACTTTCATGTTGAGATACTTCTGGCACTTTTAGCTGCTGTGCATTTCAATCAGGGAAAATACAGCTAAATAATACAATGAAACTAGTTTACAAGCTGACATTATCTCAAGAAAAATGTTTCAGATGTGGGCTTTCAGTTTTGCATCAACAGAAAGTTGTGTCCACTGAAAAGTGAGATGACTGTTTTACCTTTTGGAATGCAACCAGGTGTTCAGTGAACAGTCAACTAGTGAACTGGTGACTGGTGAAGCAGCATCAACACTCTCTGCTCCTCTGACCACGAGGCGCCCGCAGGTTTGTACCTCAAGCAAACAAGGAAATGTGAACAGGTCCTTCTTCAGAGTTTTGTACAAGATGGCTGACACTCTACACAACAAAACATTTTTTAAAAGTACATATATATATTACTGAGAGCTACCCAGCAGTATATGAAGTAGTTAAAAACAGTCCCACCTTTACCAGCTGCAGCAATAAAGTTAAATGTGCACATTAATGCATCACAATTTCTAATCCATTAATGTGATATCCATTTTTGTATAATGAATAGTTTTACTTTGGGTACTTTAAGTACACTTTCATGTTAATGCTTATGTACTTTTAGTCAAGTATCTTTTTGAATGCAGATCTTTTACTTGTAACAGAGTATTTTTACGTTGTGGTATAAGTACTTTTACTGATGTAAAAGAATTGAGTACTTCTTCCACCACTGTCACCTTCAACGTGACGTAGCATTACTATTGTGTTTGTAAAGTTGTGTCACCATATTGTTGGTGTGCAGCAAACATGTCGTTAATAGAGAAGGTAACATGAATGTAAATACATTTTTTAATCATATATTTAAAGCTGGGAAATGCAGCTATACAATGTTCAGTATTAACAGCAGTGTTACCTGCCGTGTATAAAGAGGACCTTCACGTTGATTGTGAGTGGAATGTCTGGGGAATCCATCTGTCAGCAAAGCTTTTTAAGTGGAAATCCACTGGGTAGTAAACACGTGTCACGTAAACACGTGTCTCGGCCATCTGCAGCGCCTCAAAATTCCCCTCATGATTTCCAACTCTTCCCTTTCTCCTCTGATGCCATCGGTGTCTGCCCTCCCTCTTCAAGGCCCCACGTTGTCTCACTCAAACCCCCAGCGCTGTCGTCGTCTGACCTCCCCAGATTCCTCCCTGCCTCACTTGCAGCAGGTCGTCGGCCCCGTCAGCACGGGAGAATCTCAGAATATTAATCTGTGCTCTTGTTCACCCTGACCTTCACTCGCCTCACTGCTTCTGCCGCTAGCCCATCTGTCTCTCCTCATTCGTAGTCCTGCTGCTCTTTACCTGTCTGTCTGTCTTCTGTCATTCTTAGTTTAGAAGATGAGGTAACAGCCTCAAAAAAGCCAAACCACTCCTCTATGTTCTGAAAAAGGAAAAAAAAAACAGCACTTCACATATTTTAGTAATCTGGGAACAATAAACAAATGTTGCCAGACTGACTGATTTTGAGAATGTTTTTTAATTATTTTGGAGGAATGCTTTTTAGAATTTAAAAGAAACTTTACTGGGTGAGAAAACCCCCACTTGCTTTGGTTTCATCAGTAACAGAAACTAGGTGAGTCTGGTTGTGCAACACTTAATGGGGGAGGTGAAGTTGTGGATCGGGACCCCAAGGGAGGGGGAGGTGAATGAGTCGAAGCGTGAGAAAGAGGAAATGGAAGAGAGGAGAACCAGGAAATGCCACGTCACAGAGAGTCATTGCTTTCGGTGGGTTAATCCTTCACGATCTGAATTAAATCCTCATGTGAACATCAACAAACACAGAGAATCAGCTGCAGGAACGGACTTAATGATTTAAGGGCCCGAGGCAAATACTAACATGGGCCCCCCCAGAGTCTGAACTCTGTTTTCAAAAAACAAAATAGAGGCAACATAGTTGTCTAGTGGAGGAATGGCTGCGTTTTTCCAGGACACAAAAGGCGTAAGGGTGTAGTCTGGGTGGATGGTGGGTTCACAAATCGCAGGACTTTGATACCGAACCAGGTTTGAACTCAAACTTACCCTAACCTAAAACATAACCGCGTAATATCAGAAATCTTGTCTATTTTTGAAACAGTGATGCCTTACTGTCAATAATCTTATACCTTTACATTTTGCAGATACGTTCTGAATGCAAATGTAGAGCTTATTCTCTTCCATTCAACCAGCTGATTACTGTAAGCTAATGCTCGCTAGTCAACTAACACTAGTTAGCGTTACCATCAACACTTCCTGAGAATCCTCCTAAGTAGAGCCCTCCAACTGTCTGTCTGTACAGCCTCCTGAAGCACAACCCATCTCTTAAAACTGCAGACAGTCAATCACAAATGTAACTCAGTTTACAGTCAATAGTCGTGTCCCTCCAGCTGACGTCTCAGAGGAAACTGTTTTAGTGTGAAATCTGTGACCAGCTGGTGTCCGAGCAGATATGCTCTGCCCAAAGCAGAGATTGGACAGTTGCTACTGTTTATTTTCTTTCATTTTGGCATCGATGATGCTTTTCGCTCTTAAAAATAAAAAAAACTCTCTTACACCTCCAGATGAAAACTAATGACAGCGCTTTGCATTTATTATCGGCAGGCCTATTCTGCCCTCTGCTGGACAACACAGTAACGCAATGCATCTCCTCGCTTTGTTTTCTGTGTTGAGATTTGATTTCATGTCACAATAAAAAACAAAACAATGCATGTAATAATTAAAGACAAAAGGCTAAATTTATATAATTTAATGCATTATTTTTCATAAAATTTTGACAAAAGAAAAAAAATGGTCTGTGTTTGATTTGTTTCCATTTTGACATTAAACATCTTCCATATTTCCGACATATTTTCGTAACAGTGTTTACCGCATTATTTGCCTTTGGCCCTCACCAGCAGTTCAAACAGAGCCAACGTTTGTTTAGTAGAACAAGTTTTTATGGCAGCCATGGTCATAGTTATAGCAGCAGATGGACTCTTTGTTGAAAACACATTGTAACACAACTGAAAAGAAGATGAAATGTAGTGAAGTGTTTATTCAGTTCAGAGTTAGAGCTGATATCTGAGGTAGATTAGTCAAAGCAATGAGCTCCTGCATTGTTTTAATTTGAATTTTTGTGTAGGAGTCCACTCTGTAAATAACACAGTGTGGTTTTCTAAAGAAGCAATGGTATAATTTTAGGAGGAGAACTGGTGGATGACGATGTGTCAACATTCAGGCAGGTTCTGGGAGTTCCCCCCCAAGCAGGATTATAAATAGTCAAATAGTCCCCCAGGCTTATTGTCTGTCCACAAAAGCATTAGTGAATTACAGACGTAATTGGTGTATTGATCTGCAATGTAAAAATGTTCTATCCCCAGCATCGGCTTCTCTTTTTTGTCCCAGCAGTCTTTACGTGCAACAAGACATATGATATGCCTTGTCTCAGTTAATAACTGTAGACATGACAGACTGCTCTATAAAGGACAGACATGGGAGCACGTTAGAGCCACAACTTTTATTGTGGAAATAAACCGATCTAAAATAATATATCATGAAATTAGTTAATATAATAGAGAACATTGAATTGGTTTAACTTCTGTATTATTTATGTGCAGCATAAAGCGGAACATAGAGGCCTTTTTTGGAGGCTTTCGGTAAATCAGGAGTACAACAATATGATTAAACAAAATGTCTGCCAGGAAGAGTAATTGGATTTCCAATATACATGGAGCTTGAAGGTGCTTTGACTCACTTGTGTAAGGGCAAAGATAGACTCGGGGGTGAATTTGCCTGCAATCAATAAGTCGCCTTCTCTCAGCCACTGAACCTTTATCTGTTTCCTCAGAGCCAACCCGAGTTTGTATTGATCTGCGTGAGTGACAGATTGGGCTTGTATCGAGGCGGTCTGTTGCATATACAGATCGTTGGTGCGTGACTCAGACTGGTCAAAGTTCAGTTGTGTTATGGATTATGAGCAAACTGCACACAGCAGCTCAATAAAAGGAGGGCGAGGAAGAGATACGTGACAACGTGATACTGTAAATTTAACAACGATAACAGTTAAAGTGGTAAATGGTCAGCTGTTGTTTGTAAAACTGTTTCTTTCTAAAATTATTTTTGGGTGGATTACCTTTTAATAATGTTAATATCTTTTCCTCTAAAAATGCCTCTTTGTTCATTTACAACTGGAACATGTTGTCATTTAAAGGACTTTAAACCCATTACTCAGGTTACAGCACGAGATAGTAAATTGATAGCGATAACAGTCAGTGAAGAGGTGCTGATAGCAGTTCTGTCACTTTTATTTTCCATGAAACCGTCCTTGAAATGAACTAAGGAAGCACTTTCCCTCTGTCCCTGCTCTCCCTTGACTTCTTCAGACCAAGAAATGCTTTAGTCTGTCACCGAACGCCATGTTCTCTGTGACCTGGAAACATCTGGACAGGGAAGGGGGAAGGCCGACATTACTCAGAGAGAAAACACAACCTTCAAACCGAAACTAGAGCTTCTAAAATACAGTGAATACGTCATCACAAAAAATCCCCGGTCACAAACTTTTATGCAAAGAAGAACTGACATTGCTAAAATTTAAGTCTCAGTATGAAGAGTTTGTGCCATGCACATTTCTTTACCTACACTTGCAGCTCTGTCGCAATGTTTGCCAGTCCTCTACTATGGTCCATACTTAATTATCTCAACAGCTATTGGATATGTTAGACATTTTAAAAGTTATTCATAGTTCCCAGAAGATGAAACTTAATGGCTTAGATGATCCCCTAACTTTTCAGCACATTGGCATTTTATTTTGTAAAAGGGCTCTATATCAAATGTTTATTTACATTTACATCTGGTATTAATATGTAGTCTGTGATCAGATTTCAATATTGGATTGGTCGAGGCCCGGATAACCAACTAGATGAAAATAAATGATTTGCTGTGGCGAGTCCTAACGAGAACAGCCGGAAGAAGAAGAACATCAACATGTGATCTGTATCTGGATACATTATCTGAATAATGATGGGTCTTTGCATTGAAACCTGATGTTAAAACATGTTCTTATTATCTGGATCTTAATATGATAATTAGGTAGGTGGTTCAGGCTGACTTATCAATGTACTTGGCATGTTGTAAATCAAGGGAAGTCATTTTTAAATAACTTTTTGTCGAAGATTTGGTCGTGGCTTCGGTCAAACATTGCTATGGATTTTCCTAACGTTTTCCTTAACCTCGACGGAAAACGTCTTGAGGTCAGGCATTATGTCCTTGTCTTTTGTAAAGGATGGTCCAGTGTATCCTTAGGAGATAAAGGAGATAAGGAAGGAAGCATTGAAGTACCTTTGCTTGGCATTTAGAGGATTAAACCAGCTCTTATCATGGCTGCAAACTTTGATACTTCAGGGTCATTTCACTCGGTTAGGAACCTTACGAAGAAAAAAAGACTATTCGACCGCAGCCACTCACTTCAACTACTTGTAGCTTTTACTGGGATTGTTTAAGCTAGCAGGAAGAGGCGGAGTTAGGTGACCTTTCATCTAGTGAGGTGATTTTTTAAGAATGTGGTCTTCAGCTACACTTGACTGAGATCTGATCACAATGCGAGCCTGACCACTTCCAAATGTCTTCAACATGAATTTACACCCTCCATTAACATGCAATTCTTTTATCCAGATAATAATCTAGATACAGATTGCATTTTAATGCCAGTTGTGAATGATCATTGTTCACGTGGTGGTTTAAATGTTTTGGGACCGTTTTGATTGCTGATATTGCATGAAAGAGTTGTAACATCACTTCTCAGTGACTGGAGCATTTGACATGCCTGAAATGTTAACCTTCATCTAATCTCCCGCTGTGGCAGCAAGAGCATAAATGCATTCATGAAATATTCACAACTTCAAAAAGGAAAAAGGAGCCACGGTCTTACTCTTTCTCTTTAAAGACATGCACTTTGTGGACATGTTGGAGAGATATTTATCTCTCCAGAAAGCTGGCTATGAGATTATAGAAATTATATCTACACACTGCACTGATGTACCTCGTAATTTTGCTAAATACTGTTTACGCAGTAAGTCTCCTTCAGGATACCTCCGTTCTAATTGCATCAAATCATGGTGAACACATCCCTGCTTTTCCTGCCATTCAAATCAATGCAGTTTCAGGAGGAATGTTAATAGGTGGTGATCTGGGCACGGACCAACTTTGTGTCTGCTGTTTGGGGCCTCTGGCAATATCCCACAATCAAGCATCCATTACACAAAGAAAAAATATAATTTTTACAAGTCAGCTGTAGTCAAAGGACCCATCAATCCTGCCCACATTTATTTTCCCATGGGAGTCAAATCCAGCATGACGGGTTTTAAATCCCCTCTTTCCCAGAAACGACTTTCTAACTATGAAGCAATCCTACGATACACTGATGTAATACGGAGGTGTGGATACATGGAAGGAAAGTTAATATCTGCAAGCACACATCACCTTTTTCATTGTTATGTTAAGGCATCTTGACTGCTCACTCAGTCGGTTTAGATAACAGTGTACTTATAAACAAAATACAGTTTGTGCTATTAAACAATTGGCATTAAATCCTGGTCTGAGCAGGTCATCAACATTTATTAATGACATTAAAATTAAGTCTTGTATTTCAGGCTGAGCATCTTTGTTTTTTTTCCTCTGTGCATTCGAAACATGTCTCTGCGCCTCTCTTTTCTTAGTATATTATAGACAACTATACAAACCTCATCTTATATAGAAGTGCTTTGTCTTGTGTCTCAATTAGTGCCATTGATGTTTTCAAACACCAACCCTTTCTAGAAAATGCTGTATGTATGTAGGGATGAGCCACTGGGGGCTTTTCCTGTGAGCTGAAGAGACATCTTGTGGTGAGGAGGAAACACTGGCCATTGGCTAAGGTCAAAAAGATAAAATGTGGCCAATAGCTTCCTCGGACCAGGAAGTCATTTATCTTTTCAGCCTTCCAGACACAAACAACAAAGATGGCACAACCTCTGTTACTGGATTTTGTCATTAGATTTAGTGGCATGAGACAAAACATGAACTTTACATAAAATTACATAAATGCCAAAAAATACTTTGAAAAGCTTCTCTTTTTTTCTTGTTATTACAGATTGTAGATTCAGGAAGCAGCTGCAGGTCACAGATAATTCATAAATTTTCACTTTTGTGTGTTGTTCATGAAAATACCAATTATCAGCAAGGAATTCAAGTTACACTTCGATCCAGAACATCTTACAATTAGTGCATATATTTATACTATTTTGGATATTGTCAAATCAATGCTGGAAATGGTGCGAGCTCTATCTGGATAGATTAGTGCAGACATAATAATTTCAGGCACAACATCATGAGAGAGATTAGTTCAGCTTGTCCAACATACATACTGAGTAAATCCAGACAAAACAGCAAGATGCACACAAGCTCTTTCCTCAGCTGGCGGTCATTATCTCAAATATTTCATCCATGTTTCCACCTGGGTAGCCCGAAACCACAAGCAGCAGAGGCAAAACTTTTCCACAAATTCGACACTTTTCCAGTGACGCTGGAGCCAGAGCTTCTTTCATAGGCCGTGTTGTTTGTTTGGTTCCGAGCGACGTGTGTTCTGCTGATCGTTTTCTTTGCCAACATGAAAGAAAGTCATCATTTGTCTGGAGAACAAACACAAAGCACAACACCCATAAAAGCAAGTGAGGTCCTCCAGCTGAGTGACGTCACGCTCAGGTCTCTACACTGTGTGTTTACCAGCATCAGCCTGTGCCACCCATCACGCCACATACTGTTGAGTCCCTGCGAAAGCTACGCTCCACTTTCTGATGGTTACGAGCGAGTCAAGTGTGAGATCTGACAGAGGGACGACACAGGAACGAGGCGGTGGCGCTTACGTGCTCGCCTAACCCTCCTCATCCCGGCTGACCAGTATCAATTTGCACCAGACATCCTTCCCTCCTCTTCCTGCTCCCGCCTCTTTATGATCCATGAGAGAGCACAGTTGACGGGGACGTCGAGCCGCATGTGTCACGGCCTGCTATATAAAGCACAAAGGCCATGAGTGAGCTCCGACTGTCATGGCGTGTCCTCGGAAACACAGACCGCCTTTCACTGAGCAGCACTGTGACGGGCTGAGCACTGCCCCCGCAGGGCTAATGTCATCCCTCTTTGCAATGCTTGAAACCAGTAGCCAATAGCTTTCCATCACTAATTATCACATTCAGAGTCAAGTAGGTCAACATTTACCAAATCATCTCCAAAGGCCTTTCTTAAAAAGTATACATACCCTATATATTCAGGGTGCTAACTTGCTGGGAATCCAAACTTGCTGCAAACAGAGGAAGCTTAATTGGGCTTTTGGAGCATGCCCAGTCTCACAGAAGTTAAAGGAACCAGTTCAGTGGCCATGGCAACCTTGTTCGAGCCATAACAAGAGGGGTTTTGTGCTCATGGGTCGCTTTGTTGAACCCTGCTGCCATTGGTCTCCTTTTCATTCTGTCGCTCGCTCTCCTTGTCTGTCTGTTTCTGTTTCTAACACACACACACACAAACCAGTCTTTTTTTTTTTGTTAATTTTCACAGGGTGCATGGTGTCCCCGCATGGGGAGTGTTTACAGGATGTTATCTGTGTTAGTGCCGGCCCCTCATCCCTCTGAGTGGGTTTCTGAGGAATGCTGGAACGGGATGGAGGAGTTCCAAAGGGGGAGTGACGAGAGAGGGAGACAGACAGACACCGGGAGAGAGAGAGAGAGAGAGAGAGAGAGAGAGAGAGAGAGAGAGAGAGAGAGAGAGAGAGAGAGAGAGAGAGAGAGAGTCTATATATACATCCCAAGGAGGCTGGTGCTCAAAGGCACAGCTGGATAACTGGATAACTGGACCGTAGCCCACTAGATATTAAACTAGAAAGGTGAGTTCATCTTTTTCTGCTCCTATTCTTTATTCAGCATCTCCATCATCTACTTTACCACTTAACCATCATTTATAGTTTTCCATAAAAGGTAAAAAAAAAGAAAGAAAGAAAGAAATCATTAAAAACTCAATATTCAGTTTTGTTTGTTCAGCTTTTCCCACCATTATTAAAGCTGGCCTTCATAGCTTTGACAATTAGATTTTACTTTTTTTATTTCTTTCAAAGTAAAATGTTTTTCTTCAGGAAAAAAAAATGTAAGTGAAGTGCCAGAGGTAGAGATGAGTCCTTTGGGGGCTGTGGTCTTGTTAAAAGCGCACGTATGTGGTTCCTATTGAAGTTCTGTAGCTCTGTAGCAAATCATATCACATTGAAAGGGGAGACCAGTGTTTGATCAAGTGCTGTGTGGGACTCGCCTTTTTTCCTTTCACGAAATATATTTCACTTTTTGTTGCTGAAAGAAGACAAACTTAATTTTTTTGGTTTTACAAGGGAAGATATTTCAATCCAACACAATCCAAGAGAATTGCTAAGTATTAAGTATTTTCTTTCACTGTTATTTGTTTTACTTTTGAATTAGAATGGAATTGAATTCTGTTTTGCAATTACAAATTTAAATTTTTAAATAGTGCACTTTTTTTTGTTATTTTAATCCCATGGAAATGTAGATAAATCTTAAAAGGACTGATGGCATGTGAATAAAGTAGATCTAATTAGCGTAGTGTTAGGGAAGGCTGTAAAATGACACCACTGATCTCATCACTGCAGAAATTATTGTTGAGTCTATTTTCTGTGGTTACACATATAAACCTATATTTGTCTCTTTTTTTCATACCAAAACCTCCAAAAAGACATTTGTATGTGTTGGGCTTTAATTACATTGGCGCTGTAATGATTAGGGAAGTGTGATTGCATTATTGAACAAGTGCAGTGGTGGGGATTTTCTACTCTCAGACCTGGGTGTGCCTTTTTCTGAACTGGATATGGGCTCCAGAGAGCGAGAAATGAGTTAGGTCATCTCTCTTGTGTATCAAAAACCATACTATCGTTACCAAGTAAATCCCCTTCTTTTACCATGTTGTGAACATCTGTGTTTGCTTTGGGTCTTGGCTATTGTTAGAGCAGTTAAAAAGAAAAAAAACGACATCCCAAAGGGTTAATACTGCAATGTTGCACAATATGTCATAATTCACGAGTACACACACCATGTTTGATATTTGTTCTGAATTGCCATCCGTGTGTACCTCGTTTGTGTACTTTCATGAGCTTTTTTCTGATATGTGTCAATGCCACCAAGGCTTAAAAAAAACAAGTCCCTGTCATTAGCCGACGCTCTGAGGGTGCGGCATGGAACTGGATGCCTACATGTGCAAACATGACCTGCCCTTTGCTTTCTCGTAGGGTTTTGTTTGTCAGGAAAATGTCCTGTGAGAAAAAATAATTACTACGTCAGCTGATTCATTTGTTTTGCCAACTTTAAGTAAAAGAAAACTGTAATGTCATCAAATCTCTTAAACTATAATGAACTTTACCAGGGTTTCATGTTTCTTCTTCTTTCAGGCACCAGCAAAGCCTCTGGCAGTGGAAAAAAATTTAGATTAGTTAGTGTGAAATACATAATACAAAAATGAACAGTGTGGCAGATTGGCTCGTGCTGAACAGGGACAAGATCGAGAAAGGTGTGGAGATCATGGGCCGAGCCTCAGAGGTGCTCGCAGCCACTGTGGGCCAGCTTCACCCCGTGTTGGAGGCCGTGTTCATGGCTTCAGCCGAGATACTCAGCAACCCGGACAGCAAAGAGGCTCGCTACCTGACTCAGCAGTTCGAGCTGGTCAACCAGCAACTCGAGGGAATCCAAAATGAGATTGATCAAATTGCCCTGGAGCTGCAGAGGACGTCGTTGAACAAGCAGAACTTCGATCGGGAGGCCCAGATGCTCAGCCAGTACGAAAAGTTCCAGGACTTTGTCAACGCCAAGCCAAAGTTCAAAGAGAAGAAAATGGAGAAGTTCATCAGCCATTACGAGAACACCGATGCCGACTTGAACCTGGACGCCCTCTACAATTCTGTCATTGGGGAGAGCACCGCGGGAGACCCCATGCTTGAAACAGTCGTCACCACAGAGCAGAGAAGCAGAAGGGCAGTTGAGGATTTCTGCGCCCGGCTGAAGAAGCTTTTCGTGGTGGGCATTATCTCCGTCATGGGCCACTCCGCCCTCAAGGAAGGGGTGGTGGGGGAGGAGATGGTGAAGAAGTGGCAGGGACGGATGGAGGATGTGGAGAACCGAATGAAAGCGGCTGTGGACGACTGCACAGATAACTTTGCCGATCAAGCCAAGCAGGACATGGAGCTCCTGCTACAGGAGAACCCCGGCACTGTCAACAACGATTTCACCAAATCCCTTCTGGATTCTCTCGTTAAGAAATACGACTGGGTGAACTGGTCCATCATGGCCTTCAACGACAAGGAGCGCATTTTCTTTTTCAACTGGCTGGCAGGAAAGAAGTGCCACGGAAGTGGAGGAGCCAACTGGTTTGACATTTTGACCAAGAACAAGGTCAAAGTGGTCGTCTCTTTCTGCGTTGACCCCAAGCCCATTAACAAGAGTCAGATCCAGGAGCAGATTGAAGTTCTGAAGATGAAGTGGAACATGATTGACGTGGCTCTGGATTTGAACAAGAGCTTCCCCAACTGCCTGGTCCATGCTGTCAGCCATTACAAGGAGGTGGTGGAGTCCAACAACTTTCATGAGGATTGTTACTACTATGGAAATCACAAAAAAGCCTACCTGTGTATCCACTCTGAGTAGGCTCACAGAAAAACATAAAGTACAGCCGCATACAGGAAGAAAATGAGCAACACATACATTTATGAATGTCTTTACCAGATAGCTGGAAATATTTCCATTAAATATAGAAAGTTTTATTCATAAATTCTATCTTTGTCAATTCATAATCTGCTTTGTCAGGCTTCTGGTTTGTGATTTGTTCTCTTGCTTGTAATAATTTTTATTCTTTTACATATATCTTTCATCTGTTGATGATACAGCAGCTTCAGGGTGTTTTTTTTTCAGAGTCGTACATCTCCATGCCAGCTATGACGTAGTGTTAAGACTCTCGTAATGATTCTGTCCCCATTGGATATGACTAAAGTTGGGCGATATGACAATATTAGTCTGTTGACTGTGAAGCATCTTGCCATACAGTTTATAGTAAGGCAACCTTCCCCTCTAATACCTTTAAACATCTCTAGGACCATTGTAGGCAATTCGGTAACTACAGCAAGACTACTTTATGCTGTTTTCAGATTTGTATGCAATTTCCTGTTGCACTTATGTGATGCAGTACCGTTTGGGTTATTTTAAGCTTCCCAGTTAATTATTGACCTTTGAAAGCTGTAGAACAAGCAAGTAATAGTGCCATGAGTCAAAAATTAACTGTCTAGCTCAACACTTGCTCACTTTCTTGCCAAGAGTAAGATAAGAAGATCGAGACCATGTGTAACATGTCTGTCTGTAAGATATGAGGCTACAGCCAGGAGGCCGTTAGCTTAACTTAACGTGAAGACTTGAAGCAGGAAGTGTCAAACGTCAATTTGCAAGTTTGACTTCCTGGATCTCGTCACATAACCACCGTGTGGGTTAAACAAACAAGATATAACACGTTAACTTTTTTCACCTTTGGACAGAGCCAGGCTAGCAGCTGTCAGACTTCATGCAAAGCTAAGATAACCGTCTCCTGGCTGGATATTCATATTCAGTAAGAGACTGATATGGTCAAAAGCTCCAGAACAAGTAAATAATTGGACTTTGAGTTGAGATTGTTTTCTCATTTCTTATACAGTTTCTCAATTTGTTTAAGAGAATATTTACCACCTACATACAGAATATGACAAAACGAAAAAAAATGACATACTGTAGTAGAGGATTATATGTATATTGCCCATTCCTAGATATAAATGTGTATAAAACGAAATCAATTATAATATTCTTGCTGCTTTTGGTGCAATGTATTGCTGCAGGGCAAACGTCCAAAATCCTTACTCCACAATCACTTGCCAAGATACATATGTATATTTTACTTTAATTTGTAATAAACACGAAAATATGAATGTATTTTTTGTCATCATTGATCATCATTAATCGGTTATTCAAAAGCACTTTTTGAGTTAAAACCTATTACAATTATTGAAAATCATGATTAATTATGACGCCTAATGTTCTGCTGACTGTAATTCAGAAGAAATCTCCTTCAACAGTAATAATGCTTTAATAACAGGCCATTGTTTATCAAATGGGTGGAGGTTAACTTGGAATAACATCGCCACAGCAACAATTTATTATGCTCTTAACTTGAATAAGTTTTTTTTTTTTTTTTTTTTGTCTGACTGGGTGTGCCTCTGTAACACGAGAGCCACATGACCAATAGGAAGACAAACAGTCTGGAAGTTAGTGTATTTCTTCCGCAAACTTTTTACGGTGAGTCCCTTTCTGTTCAAAATGTTTCATAGTGGACAGGCTCATATAGGTTAACAGCGATGGTAGCGATGAGACACTTAAATAGGGAGCGATCGATTCAACTTTATCGACTCCATTCCAGCCTCTCGTTTTATAATCGAGCTTTTCCTTTTGCCCCTCTTTGACAGCACCGACGTGCTGTTTGGAAAAAAAAATGTCAAATGCGCGTATTTTGTTAACGCGGCTTCATTTAATAAAGTGAAGTGGGTGATTAGATGAATCTGCAAAAAAAAAAAGAAAAGAAAAAGTAATGAAGTTTAAAGTAAAACACGTCGACTTTTATGGGCGTTGGTTGCCAGATGTGGTTGCCACCGCTTCACTTTTTTTTTTCTTTTTTTTTTTTCCAGGAAGTGTTTAACTTTTTCAATGGCGTTATCCGCTTGTGTTGCGTTGTAACAGAACACCCCCCAGCCTGTGGTGTTAACCCGCGATGTTTGTTTGGCTCTCTGTCCATCGGCTGTACAATGATACAATTAGAGGCCTTGTACACGGACCGATCGATACATTTTCCATTAAGAGGGCGCATTAACTGAGCGCTTAGCTCTTCTCTCGGTGGCCGGACTGAGTGGTCAGCTGTCAGAAGGTTTGGTCATTGCTGTGTTCAGAGGAAGCTCTGCCACACAACAGAAATGAAACATCAATGGCCAAAGTGCAAAACCTCCTATCTGCAAAATTATCCAGGAAAAGTTGGAATAACCTCCTATCTACACTTTGTATATATATATATATATATTGTATTTTAGTATTTTGTATTGGGTATCCCTAACAAATAGCATTCGGCAAGAAAACAACAAGTTTTTTTTAGTATTCTCAAAAAAGTGCATTTTTCAGATAAGAAGGTTTTGCTCTTCGGCCATCGACATATGCAACTGTTGTTTGATGTAGATGGTTGCGTGCACGTGGTGTTTCATGAACATGTCTCTAATGTAGCCCACTGTTGTTTTCAATCAGTGCATTTAATACAATTATTAGTTTCAATTGAATACAAGTGCAAATACCACACAATACACATTCAAATAAAAGTATTGCATTCAAAATGTGGGTCAAAATCTACAGTCTGTGGTCAAAATACAGAAGAACTATCGGCTAAAAGTACTCAAAGTATCTTCTGCAGAAAAAAGTCCCCTATGACTGACGTATTATTATGTATTGCATTGTTAGATAGTTATTAAAGATTCATCATTGTAGCAGTTAGAAGTGGAGCTAGTTTTAACTACTTTATATACATTTTTTGTCCAGTGGTTGCCAAGCTAGAGGTCGGGCCTCTCCAAAGGGTCACAAGAAGAATCTGAGGGGTTGTGAGATGATTAATGGGTCAAGAAACAAGAAAAAACTAAGATGTTCTAGACACAAATCTAGTTTTAGTTTTAGACTTTTGTCAAATATAGTATTTTGTGAGGGGTCACAAGCCAAAACATGTTGGAAACAATGCTTTTTTTTATTGTATAGGGTTTAATGTAGACTTAAAAGACTGAAAAGTAACTGGGGAGTAAAGAGTATAACGTTTCCCTCTGAAATGTAGAATGGAAATACTCAATACCTCAAAGTTACAGTACAAAATTAGTACTTTAGTTACTTTCCACCACTGGAAAGTAACTAAAAATATTAGTAAAAAACAAGACTTGTTATACGTGGCTGGCAATCATATCTCTGGTGAGATGCACCTTCAGCTCTTTGTTTCTGAAAATGTGATTTCTTCAAGCACTTCTATGTTCGAACTGTGTGAAGGTGTTTCACGTGCACTCAGACTGTGGTTACACCACCCTCGGGACCTTGAGAGAAAGAGATAGATAACATCAGTGGAAAACAGGAATCACAGTTTTAGAACGGTCAAATCAAATAAGATACAGTAACTGTAAATGCTCTCACATCCTGTGGGAATTCCCTGCACTTTATTGTTTTTGTTGTCAAGTCTCACAAGGAAATTATGCAGATATTAAATATGTTGTATGACAATTACTCCAGAAACAGAGCTTTGTGGTTGACATTCAAAGGATGCTTTAAAGGGATAGTTTGACAATTTGGAAAAAGCGCTTATTGACTTTCTTGCCAAGAGAATATGAGAAGATCAATATCAGTATCATGTCTGTCCTTTAAATATGATGCTACAGCTAGCAGCTGGTTAGCTTAGCATTAAGCCTAGAAACAGGGGGAAACTGCTAGCCTGGCTCAGTTCAAATCTCTTAATCTCCCACAACTAGACATGAGAGTGGTATCGATTTTCTCATCAACCCTCAGCAAGAAAGGGAATAAGTGTGTTTGCCAAAAATGTTGAACTACTCCCTAAATCTTTGTTGTGATCTGTAAATCCATGTTAGAATTTAACCACCACTGTTAACATCCTTCTTGTCTGCGGAGGCCTGCAGATGTGTCTGTCTGCTGCAGAGGTGATATCTTCTCACACAAATCTTCTGCAGTCTAGCTGAATTACCCCCACAGAGCACACTTCAGCAGAGAGAATAACAAGCTGACAGATTATTTTCCACTGTCTTGTTGCTGTGGTAACTTGCTGAGTTTCACTGGATAACGCACCCTTGCCCAGCAAGTTTAACCTCTTACACTTAATCACTTCCCATGCCTGCTGCTCCATTATTGACTGGGCTGACTGAAGGAGAAACAGCACTGCTGCTGCTCCTCCTTCAGCCACAATTTAAAAAAACAAACTCTCTGAAGGCCAGAAACCTGAATTAAAACATGCAAGTACAGCTTCATTAGCTTGAGCTGCTGCGAAAAAAACGAATGTGAGACTGAGTTTGTGTAGCCAGTAGATGACTGTACCATCATCTTGTATTAAAATTAGATTTCCACCCAAATAACACATTTCCAGTTTTGACATGTCCGAACATGCCTCGAAAATACATCTGGGTTGCTCTCACAGTCAGCTTTCTCTGTTTCCTGTACTTTGGGAGGAGGCGTTTTGTTAAATACGATTTTTTTCCAAATCCAATAGACTTTTTTTTCAGCAAAGCACAAGACAGGATGTAATTTCCTTGATGTAAGGACTCATCTAGCATCACGAAACCCTTTTAGGCAGTCAGTCAGCTCTCCTCCATGTTGTCTTCACAAGTCATACTCCACTAGGAGAAATGATAGAGTGCATTGCTTGTTTAAGACCAATACCAGCTACTATCCTAATTACCACAACATAAACTGAAAAATGTCAATGAACCACCTTGATGAAACGTTCTATTTCCCAACAGCAAACACACGACTAACAATTCAGCCCATACCGGCCCGCCGTCACTGCTGAATTCCCTTTGCATTGTTGAGTCATTGCTCACTGGGTGTGGCCATCAGCCAGCGCTTAAGCTCACTTGGCTGTTTCTCTCTTTCCCTATCAGTTTTTGCTGTGTTGTAAGAGGAGCGAGGGAGCAGGCCGCAGTCCAACAACACTGAAACAGAACAGTAAGTAGATTAAGAACACCCAACATTTGTTGTTTCTGTCTGTAAAACTGAAAGTTCTTTCTTTCTGCCTCATTTGTGGTCAGTTTCTTACCTGTTTGATTGTTCTTAGAGGAGGTTTTCCTGCTTAAATATCACAACAGACTGTTTCTAACCATGTCAATATGTTTCTCTTATTAAAATCAGTCTGAGAGACATCAGCGAAGATGACAAGCCAGCTACAGCAGCTTGTAGCGGAGAGGAAGGATATGGTGGAGAATGTGATGGAAGTGTTTGAACATGGAGCTGAAATGGTGGCCAGCATCGCCGGCGACCTTTTCCCCATTTTCGCCATCGCTGCCCCAATCGTTAAACTGGCTCTGGACAATGTGGAAAGCAAAGAGGCGGTGTTCATGAAGGAGCAGTTCCAGAAGGTGCGAGATCGTCTGGAGGGGGTCTCCGAGGAGATCCAGCGGATCAACGAGGAGATCAAGAAGAGTGGATTGGATGCTGTGTATTTCCCAGTGGAGGAGAACATCACTAACCAGTTCAGGAAGTACATGGACATCCTCAACGCCAAACCCAAGTTCCGGGAGGTCAAGAAGAAGCTTTTCCTGGATCATTTTGCCAAGAGCGGCGGTGACAAAAACCTAAACACCCTCTACAACTCTGTGACGGGAGAAAACTTCTCTGGGGAATCTGTGCTCGAGATCACGCTGAACTACGAGGAGAAAAGTCGCCGGCCGGTGGAGGACTTCTGCGCCAGGCTGAAGAAGCTCTTCTGCATCGGGCTCATCGCCCTCTTGGGCCACGCCGCTCTGAAGGGGTACGACGAGGAGGACGAGCTTCTGAAAGACTGGGGCGAGAAGATGAAGACCGTCCAGCTTAAAATGAATGAAGTCATTGAAGACTGCATCGTCAGCTTCCCCAAACAGGCCGAGATGGATTCCCGTCGACTGGTGAGAGACGAGTCAAACTTAACCAACCAGCAGCTAGCCGATGCTATCATAAATAAATTGAAGAAGAAGTATGACTGGGTGGGCTGGTCCGTGCGTATTTTCAGGTCCCCTTCAGGCCTGTTTGCCAACAAGAAGGATTACCACTGCCCGACAGGGAAGAGTCGCTTCCAGGTCCCTTCATCGGATGAGAAACTTAACGTCTGGGTGTCCTACAGCTCCTCGCCCGAGCCTGTGGACAGCAATCACATCCAGCAGCTGATCCAGAGTCAGAAGAAGCTCACGGTGGTGGCTGTAGCCGAGGTCCTGTATGAGAACTTGCCCGGCTCCTGCATGGTGCACACGGTCAAAACCAGCAAAGACCTGGCCTGCTCCTGGAGCTTCACAGAGGAGCTCCACTACTGGGCGGAGCACAAGAACTTCTACGTCTGCGTTCACTGTGCCTGAAGTTTTAAACGCTGAAAAAACTCTCAAAAGTCAATCATTCAGTTTGTAGGTTACTTCATATTTACGCGGATATTCACAGAGTCTATCGCTGCCTTAGCTTTGAGATACTACACAGTTTGTGCCTTAATTGAGTTTTTTTCCCGAATGTTTCTCTTTTTCTAAAGATGTTAACTGTTAGTTTCTTGCAGTGGGGATGCATCAAATCAGGTCAATTTGATATATACAGTCCAATATCACAAATTTGTATTAAGGGCTTTTACAATCAGTGCAGCATATGTCACCCTCTATCCTTAGTCCCTCAATTTAGATTAGGAGAAAACAACTTTAATTGGGGGAAAAAGGAGGAAACCTGAGGGAGGACGGACAGATATGCAATAGATGTCTTGTAAACAGACTTCCTTTCTTTAACTAAGAAGAATGACCTTTTGATCCCATGCAGCTGTGCTTAGCTTATTTATCTGAACATAGAGAGCAGAAGAGCTCAGCCCCTTTCTTCAGGCTGCATTATATCTCTTTTTGTTATGAAATTGCTCAATCGTGTAACGTAACAATCTGCAAGTTCACAGTTGCTGAGGAATTCTGGTATATGATCTATGACTGTGTTTTCAGGGTTAGTTTCAGGGGGACGTGGTTGTTTTGTTTTGGGAAAGTTGTTGACTTAGAATCCGGCTGTCTTACAGAGATAATGTTTTGCTGGTGGTGATAAGCGGCGACCTCGCCTTGTTGAGGACATAGCTATAAGAGAAAAATTTCTCCAGATATTTTCACAGACTGACAGAAACCTTCATTTTGATTTCACTTCTCGTACTCATCCGAGCAGAACAGCACTGCCTGCTGTACAGCAGAAACAAAGCAGATAAGATACAAGGCCCCAAATAGCATTTCCTGTACTGAACTGGGACCCATGAAACTTTATTGACACACCCTGCCACAAAACATGCCGATGCGTAGTGACGGCAACACTTTGTTTACGTACAGATGCTTAGCACAGCTACTCTTGTGTCTTTACTTGTGTGGTGGTGCAACACAAACTGGAAAGTTGTAGAGTTTTACTTTGTTGAATTTTGGAAAAGGTAAATCATGGGTTGGGATCTTTTTTTTTTCTTTTTCTTTTTAGATTTTGATAAACAATTTGTACAACATCAACACTACTTTGTAGGAACTATGTACATGTAGACACTGAAGAAAGACACCACTGACCTGTTATTGTTTTAGATCACCTTATTATTTTAAACCACTGTAATCTGTGTGAGTTCTTTATATGTTGTTTATATGTTATCACCTATAAGTTTAATAATAATGTCTTTAAACATTTGACTATTCGACCAAAACATGCGCCGTATTTACTGTAGTTATCAATACTAAATTATTGATAAAATGTTCATCTTGCACTTTTTTACTATTTCTATTTTCATACAGTAAATTTGGATTATCAGTGTCTCAGATTCAAAATCCTGTTGGTACACCAAATCAATGAATGTAACAAATCTTCCAAATAAAGTCATAATAAAGTCATCATCATTTGTTTGTTTATTTTTGTGACTGACTCACAGTTCGTATGGTTGTTATGACACACAAACCTCTGACTGTCTGTCTGGTTACAGGACTGACTTTTTTTTTAATAAAATCTAAATTTTGTCTTTTTTTAGGGGGCGGGGGTGAGGATAATACCTGCTATAAGTAAAAGACCCATGAAACTGCTCAACTGCAGTGTTAATAATAATGTATTTATTGTTCACTTATTGTTCAATTATAACAGATCTGTTTGCTAATATTTATGGTTACTCTTCTTAGCCAAATGTATGTGTTGTTAATGCATTTCACTAAAAAAGCTTTTGCTTTAATACGTTGATTCTTAAAAAGCTAAATATATGGTAACACATCGAATTCCACTCCACTGAGGTGTCATAGAGCGGAGGATGTAACACCCAACTGCTCTGTGGAGAAATGTTACATCTTAGGGAGAAAAAGGATATTCTGGTTAGCTTGTTTGGAAACACCCATAGTGCTCTATAATCATGTGGTTGTGGCTTTTCTATCTTCGGCGTATAAAGACTCAGGGCCCTGCAGTGTAGCGCACTACCGGGTCAAGTGCCCTAACAGAAATGAACAAGTGCAAAGGAAAACAAGTGGATCCAAGATAGTTGTCAAGATGTATTTTTACTACGATTTCTTGTATTGGACATTTAAAAAGGAAGCAACGTCTAAGTAAAGAAGCAAAGAAAAGTCACAAAATTCTGTGGATCAACATGGATAAACCTAGATTCAAAGATGTCAGATTTTGATTTTAGTATGTTGACTTTTTGATCAAAGGAGACATACTGCCTGTCTAAAATCACAAGCACCTTCTACCTGTAAGGGGATCTGATCATTTAAACCTCTGTAAAGGCCAACACAGTGAACTCAGGCTAAATGTGACCTCTGACCTTTTGTGGCAAAAAAGCCAAATAAATCAAATTTACAATGAAAGAGGAAACTAGTATTGTATTTCAGGATGAAGATCTCTCCTGTTCACTGGAGACAACCTGTCAAACCAACCCTGTTCCCATACGACTAAACTACGTTCTCAATTAAGTTTTGAGGCAAATGTTTAGTCCCCCAGATTACGGCCAGATTACGCTCAGTTTTAAACGGTTTTAAACATGTGGTTAACATTGTAAATTGAAACAAAACAAGGCAAGGAAGAGAAGAGAAGAGGTTTATCTTGTCTTGTCTCTTTTCTTGTGAAATACTGTGTTGTTCCACTTCTACTTCAGGACCCCAGAAAATGTTAAAATGATCTCAGAAGGGGAAACTCTCTCTTTGCTTGAAATGCTCACAGCTCATTAAAATATGTAACCATAATAGGGGAACTAAGGGTTGTGAGATTACTTTGACTAGTTTATGAATCACACGTGTTAAGCCAAAAAAGGTTTGGAATCTTTGGTCTAGTGCCACATATTCTCTGTATCTACTCCGACACATTCAAGGTCATTCAATTTATTTATACAGTCACAAGCAAGTATCAACAGACTGTAAAGAGACAGACAAGCAAACCCTGAAAGACGTGAACAAAAATTAAATACACAATAACATGGACAATGACGTGGAGTTAAAGCTTATATGAACCCAAAGGAGAGATGGGATTTTGTGCAGCATAAGAAATATAAAGAATATTGTAATAAAAGCTGGAACTTTGTTCAGAATTTGGGGAGCTCAGACAGTTTTTTTATGTCAGGAAAAATACTTAAATTACCAAATCTGGCTTGCAGAGGAGACAGAGCTTGTTGTCTGATACCTGTTTGCCAACGGAACCAGACTGAGACAGAAGGAATGTAGAACTTTCCCTTTGCTTTTTAATGAAGCAAATCTCTTACAAGTGCTTCCCAAATTTCCGCTGGCAAGTGACCGAGTTACGTCAATGCTCAAAGAGCTGAGGCCCACAAAATGCTTTATCAGCAACTTTGAGGGAAGAAAAACCTCCAGAAAACAAGCCTGAAAATGATTATCATTGACAAACATTGACAAACATCTGCAATATGGCTAAACCTTTTAGAATTTTTTGGATATATTTCTACATTTTGGGCCTTAAGGGAAAGTGGACAAGAGATCATCACCTTTTAAGTTGATGTGACACACGTTTTAGCAAACAGTTGCATATTTACACGTCCAGCAACAGTGTCCTTCATTTGGAGTCACGTTTATCTGATGAATACCAATCCAATATTCACTGTCTTTTAGCTCTGTTTTTGGTCTCCACCAACTCCTGCTAAATAAATAAATAAATATATATTATTATATATAATTCATTTCCAAAAACGAACAACCAAAAAACAAATGCTATAAAACACATAGAAAATAGAAGAAAAAAATGCAACGTTGCTAATGAGCCAATGAGTATTTGATCTAAATTGATCATATTTATCTAAATTTATACAACTACAAAACTTTGAATCTCAACAAAACTTCTCTGCAGGAGTAAAATAGTGCAATATAACTAACTAATAGAGTCATTTACGTACAAGTTTTTGGCGTGATGCTGATCTTTTCTTCCTCTGAAAGGCTGCTACAGGCCGTTTTCTGTCTACGCCCAGGTGGGTTAAAGGGGCTGCTGACACAAAACATTGGAATAGGGGATGTGATGCTTTTAATCAGAGTAGAATTACTCGACCATGAATATGATTGGGTCACACAGCCCTGCATTGAGTCCGGCCGGTCAGTTGACCTCAGGAACGCAGAAAAACATCACGCGGCAACGAAAAGTTTCGCCCGCTTTGCAGGAATACATTGTGCTGCCACCCGTCACCTCTGCGTAATCCTCAACTCTGCCTTAACTCAATCGGAACAGCAGTCATTTGGGTAGTTAAAAAAATTAATCACATATTTGAATCGGATGGTTCAGGTCAGATGGTGCGTGGGAGGGGCCAGTTTTCTGAGCGGCATCGTCTGCTCAGGGCTCTGAGTAAATCTTATTTTAAGATTAGGAAACAAATATGTTTGGTATCTATTCATAGACTGTATATATAAAAGTGCATGTAGTCACCGTGACATCATTGGTTCGTGGACTGCCATTTTGAAGCCTCAAACTCTGCATTTTGACTGTCGCCATCTTGTTTTTTTGCAACTTTAAGTGACACGAGAGGGTGGAGCTAAGTACAACAGAATGCTGATTAAGACATTTTTAGCGAACCAAACATTATACAATCAACTTTTATGACCTGAAAATTCACTGTGAAAGGGTTAAAGTTCTAAAACGAAAACACAGACAACTCCCAGACCAGACAATGCCATGGCAGCAACCTGTCAATCACGAGGTAACCACCCCCTACAGCATACCCTGCTTTATGGTGTATTTTACTCTAAATGAGACCATAAGTAACTAAATTAACATCATGCTGTATTGAAGAAGACTTGAAACTAAAAATTGCCACCAAAAATACATGTTTACAATGTTTACTGAGTAATAAATCAAGAGAGAAGCCCTGATGGCTACTATGAAGAATGCAAGTTTAAGGCACTTCCACATTGGCTTCACTTTTCAGACCCTCAGGTTTCCGTCTGTGTCCATTATGAGGAACCTGAAATAGTCTGTTAATGCTGAATGAAGTGAAGGAGACATCAAAACAAAACTCAATGAAATTTGTCAGTTATCAATATGTTTATGACCTCGCTGGATTAGACAATGTCAATAATTTGTTTATTTTTCCATTGATTTTTTAAATTGGCTACTGTTAAAGCCAACGGTAAAATGTATTTTACCGTTGGCTTTAACGGTTTGGGTTTTTGGTTGATAATATGTCAATGTTTTATTTACAGTTTGCTGCGCCGCTCCCATGTGGCCGAAAACCCATTCATTCAGTTTTAAAGTTTTAGAATTTGTGTCGCTATTTCAATGAAAATATTATGACTTCTGCATTAAGTAAACTGAAAGCCATAAAGAATTTGCGGGATAAAAAAACCCCACAAACTTCTTGACTGATAATCTCTGTCCTCAAACACCACGGTTTCACTCGGCACGTTCTGGACCCCTTCCTCACCCTTGTTACTGTGATCCTCTGTCCTCCCTCCTCACATACCAACGTCTGGGCATGACCCAGCAAGCTGATGTGGCACTGCATTCTGACTGCGTCACAGAAAATCCTCTACTATGGAGCTTTACTGGGCCATCACAGTTAAGTCTGGTATCGTCTTCAAAACGTAACCTGAGGCTTCGTTCACATCCTTTCATACAGCTTTTCTTTCAGCCATTGTACGAGCAGTGACTCCAATGTCTGTTTTGTAATATAACAACATAGAATGACACCAGCACAAACTATGCAAAGCCTTCAGTCGTCATCTCCACCTCTTCAGTGTTTAGAATAACTCCTGACTGGTTTCTCTCCCATTACGCAGCAAACCAAAAGGTTAGAAAACAAAAACACTTTGACTGGAGCCAAGAACATAGTCCTTAATTGTGGAGCAGTGTATCTGTGGCCAACAGTAAAACCACGTGGTTCTGGTCAGTTAATCAGTATTTTGTTTTTAACCATTTGTATGTATCCAGTGTCTCTAAGAGCAAGGCTTTCTTTTACAGGAAAACTATTAACACCTGTAAAAGTACTTTTTAAAAAAAACACATATGACACGTTTATCACATGCTGAACATGATTTCACGTGTGCAAGATTCACATAGGCATCTGGTTTTTGTACATTCCAAACGTGATACATTCACATCATATTGGTGCTTGTGATTTCCGGATATTTTACAAGTGAAATGTAAGATATCCAAGACAATTTTGCATTCATTACTTGCATATATGAATGCGAGGTATTTGGACAGTTCATATGAGAAATACTGTGTGATATTTCGCATGTAAATATCATATTCCATGTATGAAACTTCAAACTTCAAATGCACTTTTAAGTAGGGAAGTTGGGGTTTAAGGGCTCAAGGGCAACTCAGTGGTAATAATAAGGGTGCTCAGTATATATTTTCCTGCTAATTTGTGAAAGTATCGGCCTCCAATCCTGTGTTTTGATTTTGGCCCTGGGAGCTGTACCTTTAAACACAGGTTACGTAGACTTCTTACCCCTCATCATTCAGGATTGATAACACATGAAAAACACAGACATACATGTGGCTCCGCCTTAAGCCGCTCGGTGTGTTAGTAACTATTGTGCAACAGGAATTCAACACGAATCAACAAGTACATTCGAGGCACCTGCTGTAATTTAAATGAGAACCGAATCTTGTAGGCCGCACAAAAACAGGACAGGTGCCTCCGTCATCTCCACATGTTTGAGAGTCTAGAGTTTATAACGAGAAAACGCCTGCTTTGCCCTTCAGTGCCCAATAATTTCCCTGAATTCACAATTTCCTCTCAGTTCAGAGTTGAAATATTTTAAAACTACACACAGTTTTTAATGTTCGAGTGCTTTACAAAATCAGGGATTGTGTCTTTAAAATGACTTTTAAAAAACAATATCAAATCAAATTAAGTCACGTGGCTTGGTTTGTCAGTTGGATGTATTTCGAGGTGATTAAAGAGTACTTTTCAGCTATATAATCACTACATCTCATTTTATCTGTTGCAATACAGCAAACCTCAGATTAACTTACCTTGTCAGCGAAGCTTTGAATGAGTTCAGAATAATCCAAATCAGTTTTGCTTCAGAATTAATGTATTTCAAACCAGATTAAAGCTCAATCTGGAAACCAAAGCAATGATTCGGCACTGTCGTGGCAATGACTGTCTATGAAATACAAATAAGTGTAATAAAAAGACATAAGAAATGAGAAAAGGTTGAAGAAAGATCATATGCAAGACCGTCTCTATCCTTATCTCTGACATAAACTGATAACTCTTTAAATAAATTCAGTTTTTGTTTTCTTTTGTAAGGATAAGACTGACACCAGGATTTAGCATTCTTTATGTTTTTCCCACACATTTTGACTTAAAAATATTTGTCTTTTATTAAGTTTCAAGCTTTGTCTCCTCCAACATTCCTCTCATTTTACCCCACGCTCATAACCAAAGAATGCTGAATATGTTAAGATATCAGTAAAACAAATAATTTGTATTTGTATTTTGCTGTTGCAAATGCTGCATTGACATTTACTATTTCTTTAAACAATATTCAATATTCCTTTTCAGTGATTAAAACCAATATCATCAATATTAATAAAGCTAATATCAGTATTGGATAAAGTAGAGCTTACTCCCTTCACACAGCAGGTAATGTACAAGTGAGTGTGTGTATTTAAGAGAATGGACACCACCTAGTGGCAAACAGTGTCATTACAGACAACAGTCCTGCAATACAGCCTCCTATCATGAAGGTTATAATTAGGCGTTGATTCAAATGTATTATTATGTGCACCACATTCACATCAATGAGAGTAGGCTAAATAACGGAATACAAAAAATGTTAGCCATCATTTTTTGTATTTCCTACCTACCCCTACAGGTAAATGGTAAATGGACTTGCATTTGTATGGCACCTTTCATCTGATCATTCAAACCACGTATCCAGGCATGCAGATGGTTTGGGTTGTATTTGCAGAGGTTTAGTGATACCTGCCTCCCAAATAAAATTGAAGTGAAAGGAATCTCTTTTGGAAGGCTCACAGGAAACCTGTATTTGAAAATTCAAACTTCATCCACTTTCAAATTCTTTGGACAGTCTTCACCATTTTTACACTCTCATAAATGGTGTATAAAATGTATATAAAATTCTCCCTAATAAAAAAATAAAAAAAGTTAATAAAACTACTGAAAGGATCTAAATTTAATTCTAAGATAACACTTTCAGCTAAATGTATGGGGGATACAAAACATATCCTGTCTCTATAATGCAGTGTCTATTAGTTAAGTATTTTATTTTATGTATACCTCAGATTGTGCATACTGTAATACCCTTGGTGAATATGGAGAAGTCACTACTTTCCCAGAAAACGTTATAAGGGGATACACATAACCAATGCTATGGCATCCATGCTGATGATTTAGTTTAATTCTTAAAGAGTTTGAGATATCTGCCTCCCCAATGAAGTGAATGGAATCTCATTCTTGAAATTTGAAAAACTCAAAAACATTGTAACCATTTTTACCTTCATTCGAGAAAGTTTACTTTAAAACATAATCCAGAAGTTGATAAAAGGATATATATTTTAAAACAACATTAAAATGACCATTCACACTGTGCCGGACTACGGACGGTATTTTCTCTTCAGCATACAATTGAAGTGTATTTGTGATTAGAAAAAAAAGGCAGTTTTTATTTTTTTTACGGTGCTATATTAAAGGATTACATTGATGTGTTGCTTATCGTACTCCTGCATCATCATCTTGTGTTTGGATGCATGATTAATAGATTTTAGGCACCAGGACTGGTCATGAGGACTTCCTTCAACACCGGCTGGTAAATCTCATCATCTCTGCCTCCCTGCTGACACACAACAAAGTCAACTTTCATAAAGTGACAACATGACAAAGTTCAGTAAAGTCAACTTCATTGTGTTACTCATATTGTACACTACACTCACTAAAATAACCACATACTGTACATCTACTGCAACTAATGCTAATGCTAATGCTAATGCTAATGCTAATGCTACTAATGCTACTGATGTTGGAAGTCCAGGAGCTACCAGGAGTGCTGATACAAGTATTGATCACTATTTGACTTGGACTGTGCTCGGGTGTGTTCGTACTTTTTCCTTCCTCAGGTTGAACAGAGCTTGGAGGCCCAGAACAGTGAGGGTGATGCAGACACACAGCTGGAGAACAGTCAGGGCGATCATAGTGATGTCCATGGCTGTCATCAAGCACTGATACATGACAAGAAATACAAAAATTAAAAAAGGAATTCAGTTTGACTTGCAGGTATTTTAAACTAAACTTTAAAATGGGAATAGATTCCTGCACTATAAAAATGCCAAAGTCAGTTTGGCATTACACTGTTAAGACTCCACAGAATGCTAAATACCATATGATTGTGTTTTAAATTTTAACATTCATTTTTGTCATTGTCAACAAATCCCATTAAAGGACAACAATAAATATTGAGTTTCATTCTTTTCCATAGATTATATTTTCTTTTTTTCTTTAAAAAAAAGAAAAAGGATTTAATGATTTATGACTTCAGTAGAAACGACTGAGCTTGGAGCTGAGAGCCATAGACAGAGCTGAGAAGTTGGAAAGTGCTGAGAGACGGGCTAAACCAACATTATTGGTTCTTTTTTTCTTTCTTTTTTAATGGGGTGCGTTGACAATAACAAAAATACTGCATAAAACAGCTTTATCCTTTAAAAGTATGCTTACCTGGAAATAGTATTCCATATATTTGCAGCTGTCATCAGAACTATATGCATTGTCATCACAAAAATTGAAGGTAAAGACATCTCCAATGTCTATGACGTACAGCACGAGGCCAATAACGGCGTAGACAGATCCAACTATGTTCACCAACACAGCAAAGCCCACCTGAGAGGAAAGACTATACGTTATTCTTTTAACTTCACAGTGTACGTTTTCACACATTTGTTTTCTTTATATCTTAGCTTCATTCAGACATGAGTGGACATTTATTTATTGCACAAGAGGGAGCAGGGAGTTAAACATGTTATGATTGTAACGAAGAATGGTGCTCTTTGTTCTTTCCCAAGCTGCATCACTAACATTGAAGCGTGAGTGATGCTCACCCCTACTTCTCACAGCGAATCCACTAATACACTCTCCAAATTCATAATTTAAACGTTATTCATGAGCAAAAATCTGCTGCCTGTTTAATAATATCCGGCAGAATTAAAAGTGAAAATATGAGAAGAGACTGTTAGTCAGATTAATCCTGGTTTATAGTGTTTTTTCAAATGTTTTAACCTGCCAGTGAGGAGAAAATTAGGTTACTGATTGACAGGCACATGCAGATTAAATAATGCAGAGAGCTTCGCAACATTTTTGTATTCATTTGTTGTTTTATTGCCTTTGTTACCAGAGAACCGTAGGAAGCGCAGGGATTGGATAATTGGATAAGAAGTGGAATCCGCCATTGTGGAGAAGTTTTTTTGATATTTGAGCTCAAAACCGAATCAAATGTATCCATCAGTGCTCCTTCAGAACATTAGCAGGTGCCAGATTTACCTCTGTCTTTATACACCCGTGGCTTTTCCCCTGTCCTACAAGAGCACGAGCGGAATAGTTGTTTGTTTCCCATTTGCAGAGCAAGGGCTGCGTATGAACACCAGATTTGTTTTCAGTGCACAGAACAGGCAAAGAGATATTCGCTGAATTTGACAAAAAGGTCTGTTGGATTAGAATCGCAGACTCCACCTTTGAGTGCAGCCACTGAGGGGTCACTATTTTCTGGTGTGACCGCTTCAGGAAGAGAGCCGGGACAAGCGGTGCATGTCTGAAAAGGGGCCTTTAGTCTATACTTACCAAGCATGGACAGGGAAACCTGTTGGCGAGAAGGGACAGGATTCCAGCTACGAGGAACTGAAGAGAGGACATAAGAAAAAGAAACCAGTAATATATCCATGAGTTATTCCAATGGATTATTTAAATGCATTTTAAAGTTAGTAATTGTTAGTATTGTGTCTGTTTCATAAGGCATTACAAAAACATGAACAAAATCCCTGCTTTTGCCTTTGCACTCTATAGTAAAATTAAACAAAAGAAGAAAAAAAAAATGTGCTCCCATAGAAAAATATAATTTTACCACGCCACCCAGCCAGTATGCAGCTCCCAAATGGGAAAAATCATCAGGATGAAAGCTTGTTCGTCCTGGTCCGAGTCCGATGTTGAACAGGCCCACCATGATCTGTATAGTCTGTAAAAGATTCAAAACAATAAAATCTCTTTGTTTTATACCCGAACGTCTTAAGACCACCACTTAATGAACAGATTTCAGTTCCTCTCACCCCCAGAGCTGAGATTGTATTGCTCTGCATCAGCGCCTTGTACCCTGAGGAGCACGTCAGACCGGAGCAAAGGGCCTTCAGGATTTGACACAGCGGTGGTAACATGCTCTTACTGTCGGTCGCCACGGTGACCACAGTCACTCCCTTGTCTGTGACAACAGTGATGGACATCGATCACACCTGCAACATGACATGGAGATTTTAGGATGGACGTCTGTAGAGCACTTATTAATCCCATTGGGGGAATGGCAGAATTACAGCAGATAATTCACACATACATAACAAAAAACTACAAAAAGCCATTTGTCATGTAAAGTTGTCCAGTTTACTATCGTCAAGAACCAGAAGAAACACATATTTACTTTTTTCTTTAAAACTGTGCCCAACTCCGTGCTGGTTGATGTCACTGTAAATGCTGTTTAGGGATCAAGTTTCACTGGTTTTCATTTCCCATAATCACAACCACTCAAGGAGGGACTTCTGCATTAGACTGAAAAAAAAGAAAAGAAGTTTTGCTTTGGGAACTACTTTTGCTTTGGAAACTAAAACAGCTAGTTAATTCATCATGAAGATGATTTGAAATGTTAAAGGAACAACAAAAAGTATAATCTAAGGTTGTAACTGACGATTAATCTGTTGATTATATTCTTGATGAATGTATTCATTGTTTAACATTTTTCAGTATTTTCTGACATGTTATAGACCAATCAAATTTTTACAGAGCCCAAGGGTTGCATCATCAGAGGTTGTATTCAGTTTTGCAACATTCGGGAACAGAAAAGCAACACGTCGTCACATTTGAGAAGTTGGAACCAGAATATTATTGTCATTTTAGCTTAAAAAGACAAAAAGGATAAATAATAGAAAGTAAAAAAAAAAAAAAAGAAGTAATAAAGGCTTTCACAAAAATGAGGCATCGGAGTTTAAAATATCAACCAACAACACAAACACATGAAAAGTGTTCAAAATGATTAAATAAAATAAATAAAATGCAAGTCTATCAAGTTAATAACATCTTTCTTTCAATACTTCTCTCTCTCTCTCTTTCTCTCTCTCTCTCAGACCGAAACACATGATTACCATGAATAAATCTACAAAAGCCAGTTAAGAGCTCAGTAATAAGGTTGTCTTCATGTGAAGATCAAATTATTATGAATTATGCGTTTTTATGTAAAAGAACTCACCTAGCTCGTGACAGCAGTAACTGCGACAGTAATTTACTTGAGCAGAATAACAAACTGGTACTTCCTGTCACTCTTTGATCTTCAAAGTAAAAGACTACTTACCAGATATATATATATATATATATATATATATATATATATTTTATATTATATATATATATATATATATATATAATATAAAATATTATATATATATATAGAGAGAGAGAATATGCTCTTCCTGACAGCCGACATGGTGATGACAGTCATCTTCACAGTCCAGCACACACACCTGGAACACAAAATGGGAGATTTCTTTTGCAGATTGGTTCAGCGAATTATAGTATTTTAACTTGAAGCTCTGAGGTCTCATACATGTTTTTGTTTTTATCTGCGTGTGTGTTTATAGAGGAGAATGGGTCAGTACATGAATGTGTTAAAATCTCAGCACTGCCAATGTAAACAGAGTCCCTGGTATCCATCAACAACCCTATCAAATCCCAAAATGCAGATGTTTACGGCCATAGTTCCACTGTATTGCAGCAAGATTATACTTATACAAATACTAAATAAATAACTTCAAGTAAGGGAACACCCTTACTTGAAGTTATTTATTTAGCAACTGTAAAATATGCTAGAATATGGGGTGTTTCAGTTTTATAGCCAAGTTTTCTCTGAGGTGTCTCAGACTCACCAAACAGTAAGTATTTGTCACATTGTCATAAGTTGTACTTTTATGACATTTACTTTCAGCACAATCTGAATTTATTGAACCTGAAAAAAAATTCACCACGGTTGGATTGTTGATTAGTATTCTTTTTTTCTTTAGAAACAATTAGACAAAATAAAAAAAAAATTGCAAACTTTACCATTAACAAAATATGCATAACAGTAAATTCAGAGTTCACGCAACATGTTGACTCTTTATAAAGTTCACATTATTGTCAGTCGTGACTTTTTGTAGAGAACTCTCCTATTGATGATTTTATGCTGTACCTGTGACCGTCTGGTTATTCTGCCAGCAGCCTCTGTTCACTTCTCAGCAACAACAATGTTACTTCCCATCGAGCGTTATATTCTTTCAAAATAAAAGCCTCATTTTCACAAACAGCAAGTAACCAGCAGTGCCAGAAGAAGTTTTATTAAAGTAAAAGTAGTGATGACATAATAATCAAAATGTCACTTGTTTCACCACAACGTGACATTAAAGGCAATACTGTCACTCAGGGGGTCAATAAAGGTTTCTCATCTAGGATTCAGAGTACAGTAAATACAGTAACTTGATTCCATTTTAAAGATTGAAAATCAGTTAAAATGAATAAATTATGATTAAATATTTTCCAAAGTAGCAAAGAAACAGATTTATGTTTACATTGGAATTCACTGAATTAGTATAAAATGGATATAAATGCATTCCAGATTAACAGAGTCGGTATAAACAACAGCCTTTCAGTAAATGTTTTCAGCATGATGACTAATTTAAAACAGGCCTTGTGTGATTGTGCAATTTAACAAAAGGGCAAACTGGAAATTCCCTGTCAGATGACACATGACACCAACCACACAAGTATCCTGATCTGTGAATGTAATGCTCATCCAGAGAAAGAAACTGAGAAATAGGAACATTATGTGGCTTATAGGACAAAAAAACCCACAAGGCTGTACGGTAGGCCAGGGTTTTATTCCTCTTTATCAGTTGTAAAAAAAAAAAGAAAAAGTAAATCAATGCTGCACTTTAATAAAAAAAAGAAGGAAATTTTGTCTTTGCTTTTCGTCTGTGTTTAAAATGAGGGTAGATATATGGAGAAAGCCATTTTGAAATATGAAGTTTGAGGTCATCTTTCTAATTAACTCATTCCACAATTCCATCTAGTAATTGACACCCAAAATGCCCCAAATCTTTCTAACACCTTTAATTAAAACTGATGTGAGTGAATGTGCACCTCGGTGTCTGTCCACAGTTAATCTCACATTCTGCTGCAGCAAATTGCTAAATATTTTGGGTGGCTGGTTCTGGCTGCATGTTCGAGGACCTCTCGTGGTTGCGGTGGCACTTTCTCAAAACACCTGTTATTGCCCGTTTAATACGGCCACTGACTGCCTTTAAGGGAGCCACCTGCCCATCGGGATTAAACGTATTCACATTCATACGCAGGAGCAGTTCGGGAGCCAGTCGGGCTTCGCTACGATTGGAGGACGACCCGCTCCAGATGTGAGCCACATGTTTGACTGACACACGACTGAGTAACACACTTCTCAGTTGCTACTTTGCACCCAGAGACACAGGATGTTCACATCAGTTGGATTGACACTGCTGAGCTGAGTGTAATCATTTTATTGAACTGTCATTTCATTTTTCATTCCAGAAACAGAATTTCAAAAAGGGGGACTATAATTACCTTTTCAAAATATATAATCTCCTTCAACCCACATGATACAATTTTTCCATCACGCTTTGCAGATTGAATGTAAAGTACAGAGCAGAAATACACCAAAATATATGTTGAAATATGATTTTATTTATATGGTTTATAGTAAAATAGCAAACAAAAAGCCCATCAGTCCATGAATGTGTGTGTCCATCCCAAACACATGTGCATGAATCTCCCTTTCACCGACAAAGAAGCTGAACGTAAGGGACATTACCCGATAGAAATTCATAATCAACGGAAACAGTTTTTTCAAACATCAGCAGAGGATGAAATGGACAGTGGCATATACAACCTAGTGCAAGTAATTATATAAAAAAAATACTCCCAGAAGTTTGTCAGAGACGGTCCAGGCTGAATTTGTGTAAATCATGAATGTTACAGCACATAGAATCAATGGTATAAGTGCACAGGATTATAGGACCTGGTAACTGACAGCACAAAGCAGAGAGTGTTATCTAGGCTGTGGGGTAACTAGTGACTTCCTCCAGCAGTGGTTTGTAGTATTCTGGGTCACCCATCTTCTATTAAGAGAAAGATAATATCAATAAAACCGATTTTTCTTTTTTTTCCAAAAAGGTGCGGAAATACCGTGATTTTGAAAGCTCTCACCTCCTTTTCTCCCTTCCCACGGCTCTTCAGAGACTTGATCCCCAAGACGGCAGAGCTGATGACGAGGCAGAGCTCCAGGGCTGACAGGACAATCAGCAGAGCATTCATGCTCCTCAAGAGCATCTGGTGGGACACAACAAAACAGTTTTAACTTGAAAATATTTGTTCTTACTTGGCTCGTATCATTCAAATGTGGCTTCTTTCCACTCATCAGTTATACAACTTGTATTTTGAGGGCTTTAAAGACATTTCCCACACTTACCAGAGCCAGTTCTTTTCCCTCCAAGCATTTCTCCGTCATGAACTTCTCCCCGGGAGACACAGTGGTAGTTGTGGCGTGTTCGTAGCGTGAATTGTAATAGTAGTCAGAATCATATCTGTTGTTACACATCCACCACAGCCTTATGGTTGCTATATTGATGCTGTAGAGTACGATGGCTGCAATGGAGAAAGCAACTCCTGCTAGATTCAGGATCACATTGACGATGACCTACGATGCAAGACACAAAAACACACCAGCCAATTCATTCTCATGAAATTCAAAAAGCCACAGATTATCTCAGCCTCCACAGCTCGGTGGGCCGGTACTTATTTTGAGAACCCCCTGCTACTCGGCCAAAGTGCCATGGAGCAAGACACTGAACCTTTATTGGACCCTCTCCAATGAAAATACATACTGTATACATAAGAGGCAATGCGGGTGTGTGTATTCTTGAGGGATATGGGACATCCATTATCCCTTCCACCTTATTTGGGTCGGGGGGGCAACATGCTAAGCAGAGTATTCTAGATGTCCCTCTTCCCAGGAACGTTTTCATCTTCCTGGAGGACCCCGAGGTGTTCCTAGGCCGGATGACAAACATAATCCTCTAGTGTGTTCTGGGTCTACCCCGGAGCCTCTTACCAGTTGGATGTACCTGGTGAACCTCTAAAGACAGGCGTCTAGGAGGCCTTCTGATCAGATGCCCCGAACCACCTCAGCTGGCCACTTTTGACCTAAAGGCTCTACTCTGAGCTCCCTCTCGGTGTCTGAGCTCCTCACCCCATCTCTGAGACTCAGCCACCCTACAAAGGAAGCTACGCTGCGCCGAACCAGCTGTCCATCTCATGCTCCATTTTAACTTCACTTGTGGACCCAGAGACCTCCCCCGCTTTGGGGCAGGGACTCGCTCCCAAATTCCACTTCTGGATCCTCCGGCAGAGAAACGTTACATATACCATGTACAAAATGCTCTTCCATTGTATCTGTCTTATTAAAATAAGACTACCTGATGACAATCAATCGAAATAGTACTTTTAAAGATAGCATGAGGATGAACTACTCACCAGGCATGGACTGGGGCACCTCTCGGACAAAATGCCAACGATGCCAAACAACACATTCTAGAGAGAGAAAAGACCCCAAAAAAATGTTAATGTTCACTCTTCCACACAAATACTAAAGTTATGTCTCTGTCATATGTGTCACTTTTTACTGAGTGAACAGCGTTTTGAGCAGCAAGAAGGAAACTAGGTAACCCTCATCACACCGCTTACACGGGCAGACAAGAGACAAAGCACCTGGTTCTTATCAACGTCTTAAAGGAACAGCAAGAACAGTCTGGTAAGTTCAGAAAGTGGCATCACTTTACTGTAATGTAGCCTTTAAAACCAGGAAAAGACAACACTTATGCCATATTACGATATCTAGTCTCATATCACGACATCCATATAATATTGATATGTTGCCCAGCGCTACCTGGCTTCAGTTAGAATTCTGGAAGGTAAACAAAACATAGTTTGTATAATATGCTTGGATCTAATCTGATACCGATCCTTAGGAGTGGCTCCGGGAATCTCCGGTGATTTCTTTTGTGGATTTCTTGTCATTTGACACTTTAAAGTGAGTTCAGGGTTTGTATCCAGACCGTCCCGGATGACAGGTGTTATACGTTACATGGACGCACATCTGTAATATCTCCCCACATTTGTACTTTTTACTTAATACTGTCAACGTTTGCCAGCAACCTGCTCAATATATTGCACACTGCAGCAGAAAACTTCCACCATTTCTGTTGTACATTTTTACCCTCTTGCTTTTTTTTAGGAAAACTCGGTTGGAATTTGGTTAGGAGACAAAAGAAAAAGTACAACATTCTCTTGCTTACCAATACTCCGATCCACACAGGAAAAATGGTTTCATCCATAATCCACCAAGAGCCACCATGACTGGAGAGAAGGATCACTCCAAGGCCGATGTTGAGCAACCCAACCATAATGTGCAGAGCCTGCGGAGGAGGAAACACGGCATGAACGACAAACACCTGTACGACATGACTGCAGTCACCAGGTGACACTGTTTCAGTTGTTGGAGAACAACCATGCTGTGCAGAACATAATGTTACTGGACCACCTTCTCTCTAAATGCAGGTATATATACAGAAATGCTCTTAAAGTTTAATGTGATTACGACAATAACGCACAGCTTTTGAATTATTTCACCAAAACAAATTGTTTACTCAAAGTTGAAATCAGAATTTAGAGGGGAAAGAAAAAATACTAAAAAAAATATTTTTTTTAAATGCAATGTAGCATACAAGCTTACAAGCAGAAGTCCACGGAGTAATTTAAGAAATAATTAAGGTTGTAACTCACCCCCAGTACTGACTGGGAATTTCTCTGGACACTCCTCAGGTGCTGAGACACAGAGCAGCACACAGGGCTGTAGCAAAGGCCTTTGAGGATTTGGCACAGTGGAGGAAGAACACTTTGGGGGTCAGAGCTCATGGTGAACACGGTGACCCCCTCAGCCTTGGTCATGGTCACAGACATCCTGCTGGCTTCTGTGGACCGAAAGAGACAAGAAAGTATAGAAACTTTGAATTTGCTGTGTCAGGTCATAGTTAATGATGCAGATTATTTATCCTTTAAACTACATTTTGCTGAATCTTATGGTTAAAGTATGCGTGCTGGTTTTCTGGTAAGCTTCCTGCCAAATTCCCAAACCCCTAACTGTTGCAACTAAGGCTGTTAAACTATATGTGCACAGCACCGTTTCCACTATAGTGCATTAAATAGTGAATCATAAATTATGTAATTATCATAGTAATATATTACATAAAATATGTCCTCATGTAATTTACAAAAAAATTAATTTGTGTTCATAGATAAGGGGTTCCATTTATACAAAAATCTGAAAACTATATATGATTATTAATTAATTACAAAATTAAATAGTAATTTAATGGGCTATTGTGGTGCAATCTATATATGTGGTCTTTGCCCTAATCCATGACCTTTTCCAGCAGCATCACACCTTATGCTTTGTAGACTTAAATTAAGAGGTGTGTTTGTTATTGAAGTTAAAGGAGAACACCGCAAATTCTGCACACAAAGATCAGCTTAGTGACAGAGCCTTATGGAAACCGTTAAAGGCCTATAATGTCTAATGGCCCTGTAGGAAGCGTTCTCAAGTCTGAAGAAATATAACCCATCAGGGTTATCTCAGATTAGACTAAAGATTTAGATATTGTAACAAAAAGCCCTTGTTATGAACTGGGGACTTGGCATTCAAAAGACAGTGGTATTTAATTGTGACTAATCTTTTCTTAAATGTGCCTTTTGTGAGCCCCCAAAATGTATGCAAGCCCAATACTAAATGGCTGGAGTATCTATGTGCAGCAGAGACTGGCAGGCAAGCAGGTAGATTTTGTGGGAAGTACAGGTGTTTCCATTATTTTGTCCATCCCATTAATAACAATGAGGCCAAAAACAGAACTACCTCTCTGTCTAATGCAATAAAAGCTCAGCAGCACCGAACTGCATCCTCCAAAATTACCATTAAATTGATTCAACATCTCTTTAAAAAGAGTTTAAACAAAAAACTTTTCTTATGAAGGTAGAATTATTTTGCATGGCTGTTGTATTAGACTGCATTAGTTTGAGCTAATAAAATGCCAACTGAGTGTGCATACAAAGTGCAGGATGCTTATCATGAGGAGTTAAGTCTGTGCTTATAAAAAAAAGAGGTGTAACTAGTTTGTTACGGTCTGCTAGAATTATGTAGGTCAAGTGTGTTAATGCACAGCTTCAATATGAAATCATATATACAGTACTTTATATTTCATGTTCAGACACTAGCCCTTTGGTAAAAAACAAAAAAATAGAAAATAAAAATGTCAATAAATGCTGAAAAGCTTTTAAACTGCATGAATCTGTCTCACACCACGTATGTTGCCTGTTCTCGTCGTATTAACTTGACTGGAATGAGTTAAATACCCGACTGCAGAAAGCACATTGTATTAAAACATGAAAGAGCATAACTTGGTAGCCCTGGACCAGGAAGTAGTTGTGTTAAAGGAGAAAAAGCAACCGTTTGAGATGATTGGTACGAGCTACCAGGAGGACAACAGTCGATGTCAGGCGGAGTGTGACGTAGCAGAGACCGAGACGCGACCCCGCTGCTGCAGGAGATGTTTATTAAAGTAAATATGACAGGTTAACGCCCACGTCCTCCTTTCTCACGGACTTGAGCTCAGTGCTTCAACAAGTACCCTGAAGATGATTAGTTTACCAAAAAATTCACTTGACTTTTAAATTTATTTTTTATTTATGTTTTTTAACAAATTTACAAACACAAATTCACTCCAAAAAAACCTACTTTTTTTATACGCTCCATCTTGGTTGTTGCCCGAGTTCAATTGATTAACGCAGATCTCACGCACTCTATTTCATTAAGTCGTATTTTTTTATTGCTGACCTGAATGTCTTAAATGTATGGATTCAATTGTACAGCAGCACAGGGCCATTTATACATAATAAAGATTGTTAAAATTGAATTTGGCTTCTTTACAAACTGGATCAAACATGAAAAAATACGCACCTGTTTGTGTCCTTTAGAGTGGAAGAGAAACCTAAATAAAATAAAATGTCAGAAAATAGGGAAAAATGTTCAACAATTAATCCATGAATAAATAATATAATGAACATATTAATCGTCAATTACAACCTTAGATTATACTTTTTGTTGTTCCTTAAACATGTCAAATCCTCTTTATGATGAATTAACTGTAAATATGGTCTAACTGTTTTAGTTTCCAAAGCAAAACTTCTTTTCTTTTTTTCGGTCTGATGCAGAAGTCCCTCCTTGTGATTACGGGAAGTGAAAACCAGTGAAACTTGATCCCTAAACAGCATTTACAGTGACATCAACCAGCACGGAGTTGAAATATCTTGACACCTTTAATAGGTGCACATCGAGTCGGCTGTAACTCGACCATTCTGTTGGAGATAAGACTCGTGCAGGTCCATAAACAAACATACATGTTGGGAGGAAGGGAAGTTCCGTTTCCCGTAAAGTGCTTCCTTGTCTTTCCCAAAGCTAACATAAAATAGTACGTTAATAATAAAAGCTTTTACAAAAATGAGGCATCGCGGTTTAAAATATCAACCAACAACACAAACACATGAAGAGTGTTCAAAACGATCAAATAAAATAAATAAAATGCAATAGTCTATCAAGTTAATGACATATTTCTTTCCATACCTCTCTCTCTCTCTCTCTCTCTCTCTGTCTCTCTGTCTCTGTCTCTGTCTCTCTCTCTCTCTCTCTCTCTCTCTCTCTCTCTCTCTCTCTCTCTCTCAGACCGAAACACATGATTACCATGAAGAAATATATAAAAGCCAGTTAAGAGCTCAGTAAACAGGTTGTCTTCATGTGAAGATCAAATTATTATGAATTATGAAATTTTATGTGAAAGAACTCACCTAGCTCGTGACAGCAGTAACTGCGACACTCGTTTACATTAGCAGAATAACAAACCGGTACTTCCTGTAACTTGTTGATCTTCAAAATAAAGCCCTACTTACCTTTATATATATGAAAAATATATAATATACATTTTATATAAATGTAAATTATATATATATTTATAAGTCACAAATTTTTTGTTTTGCCTGTGTGTGTGCGTGTGTAGAATGGGTCAGTGCATGAAAAACAAAATCTCAGCACTGCCAAAGTAAACAGAGTCCCTGGTATCCATCAACAACCCTATCAAATCTAAATATGCAGATGTTTACGGCCGCAGTTCCACTGTATTGCAGCAAGATTATACAAATACTAAATAAGGAACTTCAAGTAAGAGGACACCCTTATTTGAAGTTATTTATTTAGCAACTGTAAAATATTCTGCAGAGGCTTTAGCTGCCAAAGTAAAAGCATGGGGTGTTTCAGTTTTATTGCCAAGTTTTCTCTGAGGTGTCTCAGACTCACCAAACATTAAGTATTTGTCACATTGTCATTAGAGGGTTTGAATCCTCAGTTTTAAAAAAAAGTAAATCAACGCTGCACTTTAATAAAAAAGAAAAAACTTTCGTCTTTGCTTTTCGTCCGTGTTTAAAATGAGGGTAGATATATGGAGAAAGCCATTTTGAAATATGAAGTTTGAGGTCATCTTTCTAATTAACTCATTCCACAATTCCATCTAGTAATTGACACCCAAAATGCCCCAAATCTTTCTAACACCTTTAATTAAAACTGATGTGAGTGAATGTGCACCTCGGTGTCTGTCCACAGTTAATCTCACATTCTGCTGCAGCAAATTGCTAAATATTTTGGGTGGCCGGTTCTGGCTGCATGTTCGAGGACCTCTCGTGGTTGCGGTGACACTTTCTCAAAACACCTGTTATTGCCCGTTTAATACGGCCACTGACTGCCTTTAAGGGAGCCACCTGCCCATCGGGATTAAACGTATTCACATTCATACGCAGGAGCAGTTCGGGAGCCAGTCGGGCTTCGCTACGATTGGAGGACGACCCGCTCCAGATGTGAGCCACATGTTTGACTGACACACGACTGAGTAACACACTTCTCAGTTGCTACTTTGCACCCAGAGACACAGGATGTTCACATCAGTTGGATTGACACTGCTGAGCTGAGTGTAATCATTTTATTGAACTGTCATTTCATTTTTCATTCCAGAAACAGAATTTAAAAAAGGGGGAATATAATTACCTTTTCAAAATACATAATCTCCTTCACCCCACACTTTATAATGATCACTTCTATTTGTACATAAAGAGCAAGACTAGATATTAAACTGATACAATTTTTCCGTCACGCTTTGCAGATTGAATGTAAAGTACAGAAATACACCAAAATATATGTTGAAATATTGTTTTGTATTGTAAAATAGCAAACAAAAAGCCCATCTGTCCATGTGTGTGTCCGTAAGGCACATTAACAAATATAATATCATAATCAACGGAATTTATTTTTTAAAACATCAGCAGAGGATGAAATGGACAGTAGCATATACAAGATAGTGCAAGTTATTATTAAAAAGAATACTCCCAGAAGCTTGTCAGAGACGGTCCAGGCTGAATTTGTGTAAATCATGAATGTTACAGCACATAGAATCAATGGTATAAGTGCACAGGATTATAGGACCTGGTAACTGACAGCAGATAGCAGAGAGTGTTATCTAGGCTGTGGGGTAACTAGTGACTTCCTCCAGCAGTGGTTTGTAGTATTCTGGGTCACCCAGCTTCTATTAAGAGAAAGATAATATTAGTAAAAAACGATTTCTTTTTTTAAATATGCGGAAATACCGTGATTTTGAAAGCTCTCACCTCCTTTTCTCCCTTCCCACGGCTCTTCAGAGACTTGATCCCCAAGACGGCAGAGCTGATGACGAGGCAGAGCTCCAGGGCTGACAGGACAATCAGCAGAGCATTCATGCTCCTCAAGAGCATCTGGTGGGACACAACAAAACAGTTTTAACTTGAAAATATTTCTTCTTACTTGGCTCATATCATTCAACAATTCTTATTTGTATTTATAATTGGCTTTTATTTTGGTCTACATCTTGTTCAAAAAAGGGAAAAAGAAATGGAGATTACGGGAAACCATCCCTCTCATAACACGTGTAATTTGTGACCAACCAGGTTCTGTGATCTGATTTGGAATTTCATCTAGAGTTCCACTGCTAACGTTTTTCATCACGCTGTAGCACATGCTTTATTTTGATAGTATTTAATATATTATTTAGATCACATCACATAAACTCTCCGGTAACGACGTGCAGGATAATACTGCTTTGTCTCACGTCCATTTACTTATCAACATAACAGCAGGAAGTCGTCAGGACTGATTTGTTGACTACTCCTGGAATATAATACCGCAGAAATAATAACAACATACATATTACTCTCAAATAAAAGTGACTGATAACTAACATAACATTTTCCCATAGGTACGAGAAAACAAACTCTCAATTAAGCGATAGTAAGTCATAATGATGAATACAATGCACTTCCACAAATGTTCTATTAATATTGTTTTTCTCTATGAAATGTCAGATATTGTAAAAAAAATATTAAATAAATAAAGAAGAAGCCAATCACAATTTCCATGAGCCCAAGGTGATGTCTTTAATTTGCTTGTTTGCTCCGACCAAGAGGCAGAAAACCCCAAAATGTTAATCGCATGAAGAAAATGTAAAAAAGCTGAAACCCGCTCATGTTTGGCATTTTCATTTGTTAAATTACTTCAATAAATAATCAAAATCATTGCAGATTAATTTTTCGTTGATGGACTAATTAATCCATGACTGGTTTGTATTAATTAGTTTATTCTCAGTGAAGCTCCTTCATAATAACTTCGGTATAAGTGCGTACATGGTTATCTTCTGGTAACCTTCAAGACAATGTAAAATAATAAAGCCCTCTGTTTTCCACTCATCAGTTATACAACTTGTATTTTGAGGGCTTTAAAGACATTTCCCACACTTACCAGAGCCAGTTCTTTTCCCTCCAAGCAGTTCTCCGTCATGAACTTCTCCCCGGGAGACACAGTGGTAGTTGTGGCATGTTCGTAGCGTGAATTGTAATAGTAGTCAGAATCATATCTGTTGTTACACATCCACCACAGCCTTATGGTTGCTATATTGATGCTGTAGAGTACGATGGCTGCAATGGAGAAAGCAACTCCTGCTAGATTCAGGATCACATTGACGATGACCTACGATGCAAGACACAAAAATACACCAGGCAATTCATTCTCATGAAATTCAAAAAGCCACAGATTATCTCAGCCTCCACAGCTCGGTGGGCCGGTACTTATTTTGAGAACCCCCTGCTACTCGGCCAAAGTGCCATGGAGCAAGACACTGAACCTTTATTGGACCCCCTCCAATGAAAATACATACTGTATACATAAGAGGCAATGCGGGTGTGTGTATTCTTGAGGGATATGGGACATCCATTATCCCTTCCACCTTATCCGGGTCGGGGGGGCAACATGCTAAGCAGAGTATTCTAGATGTCCCTCTTCCCAGCAACGTTTTCATCTTCCTGGAGGACCCCGAGGTGTTCCTAGGCCGGATGACAAACATAATCCTCTAGTGTGTTCTGGGTCTACCTCGGAGCCTCTTACCAGTTGGATGTACCTGGTGAACCTCTAAAGACAGGCGTCTAGGAGGCCTTCTGATCAGATGCCCCGAACCACCTCAGCTGGCCCCTTTTGACCTAAAGGCTCTACTCTGAGCTCCCTCTCGGTGTCTGAGCTCCTCACCCCATTTCTGAGGCTCAGCCACCCTACAAAGGAAGTTCATTTCGGCTGCTTGTATCCGCAATCTCATTCTTTGGGTCACTCCCCAAAAGCTCATGACCATAGTTGAGGGTTCGGTCCAAACCCTGCATCACCGCTGACGCTGCGCCGAACCAGCTGTCCATCTCATGCTCCATTTTAACTTCACTTGTGGACCCAGAGACCTCCCCCGCTTTGGAGCAGGGACTCGCTCCCAAATTCCACTTCTGGATCCTCCGGCAGAGAAACGTTACATATACCATGTACAAAATGCTCTTCCACTGTATCTGTCTTATTAAAATAAGACTACCTGATGACAATCAATCGAAATAGTACTTTTAAAGATAGCATGAGGATGAACTACTCACCAGACATGGACTGGGGCACCTCACGGACAAAATGCCAACGATGCCAAACAACACATTCTAGGGAGAGAAAAGACCCCAAAAAAATGTTAATGTTCACTCTTCCACACAAATACTAAAGTTATGTCTCTGTCATATGTGTCACTTTTTACTGAGTGAACAGCGTTTTGAGCAGCAAGAAGGAAACTAGGTAACCCTCATCACACCGCTTACACGGGCAGACAAGAGACAAAGCACCTGGTTCTTATCAATGTCGTCTCAGAGCTAAAAGATGAAGATCTACAATAACAGAACACACTTGAGTTTAGGGCTGGGCGAAGACATTATGGCAGGGTTGACTAAATAATCATCAGTAATGTGGATATAATAACTAAGTAAGTAAAATCTAATAAAGGAACAGCAAGAACAGTCTGGTAAGTTCAGAAAGTGGCATCACTTTACTGTAATGTAGCCTTTAAAACCAGGAAAAGACAACACTTATGCCATATTACGATATCTAGTCTTATATCACGACATCCATATAATATTGATATGTTGCCCAGGCAAAATTCTGGAAGGTAAACCAAAAATAGTACAATCATAATATGCTTGGATCTAATCTGATACCGATCCTTAGGAGTGGCTCCGGGAATCTCCGGTGATTTCTTTTGTGGATTTCTTGTCATTTGACACTTTAAAGTGAGTTCAGGGTTTGTATCCAGACCGTCCCGGATGACAGGTGTTATACGTTACATGGACGCACATCTGTAATATCTCCACACATTTGTACTTTTTACTTAATACTGTCAACGTTTGCCTGCAACCTGCTCAATATATTGCACACTGCAGTAGAAAACTTTCACCATTTCTGTTGTACATTTTCACCCTCTTGCTTTTCTTTTAGGAAAACTCGGTTGGAATTTGGTTAGGAGACAAAAGAAAAAGTACAACATTCTCTTGCTTACCAATACTCCGATCCACGCAGGATACATGGTTCTTTGCATAAACCACCAAAAACCACCATGACTGCAGAGAAGGATCACTCCAAGGCCGATGTTGAGCAACCCAACCATAATGTGCAGAGCCTGCGGAGGAAGAAACACGGCATGAACGACAAACACCTGTACGGCATGACTGCAGTTACCAGGTGACACTGTTTCAGTTGTTGGAGAACAACCATGCTGTGCAGAACATAATGTTACTGGACCACCTTCTCTCTAAATGCAGGTATATATACAGAAATGCTCTTAAAGTTTAATGTGATTACGACAATAACGCACAGCTTTTGAATTATTTCACCAAAACAAATTGTTTACTCAAAGTTGAAATCAGAATTTAGAGGGGAAAGAAAAAATACTAAATTTAAAAAATAAAAAAATGCAATGTAGCATACAAGCTTTCAAGCAGAAGTCCACAGAGCAATTTAAGACATAATTAAGGTTGTAACTCACCCCCAGTACTGACTGGGAATTTCTCTGGACCCTTCTCAGGTGCTGAGACACAGAGCAGCACACAGGGCTGTAGCAAAGGCCTTTGAGGATTTGGCACAGTGGAGGAAGAACACTTTGGGGGTCAGAGCTCATGGTGAACACGGTGACCCCCTCAGCCTTGGTCATGGTCACAGACATCCTGCCGGCTTCTGGGGACCAAAAGAGACAAGAAAGTATAGAAACTTTAAATTTGCTGTGTCAGGTCATAGTTAATGATGCAGATTATTTATCCTTTAAGCTACATTTTGCTGAATCTTATGGTTAAAGTATGCGTGCTGGTTTTCTGGTAAGCTTCCTGCCAAATTCCCAAACCCCTAACTGTTGCAACTAAGGCTGTTAAACTATATGTGCACAGCACCGTTTCCACTATAGTGCATTAAATAGTGAATCATAAATTATGTATATTGTATGAAATATGTCCTCATGTTATTTACAAAAAAACGTAATTTGTGTTGATAGATTAGGGGTTGAATTCATAAAAATATCTGAAAACTATATATGATTATTAATTAATTTCAAAACTAAATAGTAATTTAATGTTACTATTGTAGTGCAATCGAATATGTAGTATTTGCCCTAATCCATGATGTTTTCCAGCAGCATCACACCTTATGCTTTGCAGACTTAAATTAAGAGGTGTGTTTGTTATTGAAGTTAAAGGAGAACGCCGCAAATTCTGCACACAAACATCAGCTTAGTGACAGAGCCATGTGGAAACCGTTAAAGGCCTATAATGTCTAATGGCCCTGTAGGAAGCGTTCTCAAGTCTGAAGAAATATAAACCATCAGGGTTATCTCAGATTAGGCTAAAGATTGAGAGATTGTAACAAAAATCCCTTTTTGTAAAAAAATAAAAAAATAAATTGTAATTTTAAAGTCAATAAATGAACGAATCTGCGTATGTTTTCTGTTGACTGGAATGAGTTAAATACCCGACTGCAGAAACCACATTGTATTAAAACATGAAAGAGCATAACTTGGTAGCCCTGGACCAGGAAGTAGTTGTGTTAAAGGAGAAAAAGCAACCGTTTGAGATGATTGGTACGAGCTACCAGGAGGACAACAGTCGATGTCAGGCGGAGTGTGACGTAGCAGAGACCGAGACGCGACCCCGCTGCTGCAGGAGATGTTTATTAAAGTAAATATGACAGGTTAACGCCCACGTCCTCCTTTCTCACGGACTTGAGCTCAGTGCTAAATTATTATCAATTAAGTAACCCTGAAGATGATTAGACATAAAGGAAAAAAGAAAAGAAAAAATATATATATTTCATTCACACTTCAAAAATTAGCTGCATAAACAATCCTTTTGAAAACCAAAAAATTGTGTTGACCATTCTTACATTTATGTTGATGTTGTTCTATAATTTAACTCCTACAATAGAGAGACATCTTCTTTTAATCCGTTTTTTAGATAAATTTACAAACATCTCTCAAATCATATTTACACTCGTGTATTAAACACAACCTTTGTACACAGTCTGGCAGTGACTTTGCCTTAGCTCTGAACATTGTTTGCATAATTTTATAATATACCAAATCATTAAATTTCATAACATGAGATTTTACAAACAATGGATTGTTTGATACGCTCCATCTTGGTTGTTGCCCGAGTTCAATTGATTAACGCAGATCTCAAGCACTCTATTTCATTAAGTCATATTTTTTATTGCTTAATACCCGCCTGACATACACGTTTTCTCCCCTGATAAGTTGCCAAGAAGTTTCACTTTCCTCTGGCGAGTTCGAACTTGAAATATTCATCAATGAATTGAAGAGTCCTGAATGTCTTAAATATATCTAAAATGTCTAAAATTGAATTCGGCTCCTTCACAAACTGAATCAAGCATGCCAAAAAGACGTACCTGTTTTGTGTCTGTTAGAGTGGAAGAGAAACCTAAAACTATTGCACTGCAACCTCACAAAGTGTGGCTGAAAGTGAGGTTGTTGCGCAGTTATTGTTTGAGAGAGGGAGGAAGAGGGAGGAAGAGGGAGGAAGAGGGAAGGAGAGGCTCGAGCAGAGACAGATGTGGACCAGAGCCTGTTACCAGAAGTACCTCCCTCTAGGAACTGTAAACAAACTTAATCCTTTGCAGAATATTCAGCTGAACAGGAAGATACATGTACTTTGTGTTGATAATATGCAGAGTAATATGTAATAGTATATGCAAAAGTCCCCCAACATAACCATGCCCTATTCTTTGTTTTATTCTTTGTTCATTTAACTGTTCAAATATATATATTGTGTTGATGTTTTTCTCTGAATGCAGTTTCCAGGAGTTTCTGGCACTTCCAGCAAAATAGTCCCAAGTGGAGAAATCCCTTTTTATTTGAATTAACTGGTTCATATTTTTTGGCTAAAACAGTACAATTAAAAAGAAATTGTATCAAACATCTGGAATTATTCTTAAAAGAAATAGAAAAACGGATAGCTACAGGTCTACAAATGTGACATGAAACTGCATGACACATTTTAAGTGGTGCTTGCTATAAGTGGTGTCTGAACTTTGCTGATTGTAAGTTAAACACATACATGAATATTTAGAGATAGATTTACAATACTATTCTTTTATACGATAAAACATAAAGAACACTGATACTGATATACACTCAAAGCAGTTTACATTTACACCACGGCATCTTGTATTTACAAGTACCCGTTGAAGGCAACATTATTACATGATAAACACAAAGGCACATAAACGTTGAAGAAGCCAAAACACGAAACCTTTATTATGTTTTGTTTGTTAGACTTTGATAGGACTTCAACTCATGATATCATAGAATAGAGCCTTTCTTTTAAGCTGTGATAGTGGCGACCTCCTTCAGCGGGGGTAGTTTGTAAGGATCTGGGTCGCCAATGCTCTGAAAAGAGAAGCACACAAACACGTAGTTGCACACAATGAAGCTTATACACTAATGTGTTTTCACATATGAGGAAGGTTTAGGAGGAACCAGGACAAAGCTGTGGACAGAAATGAGGCACACATTCGTCACACAAAGAAGATAGGATGATCCAACATGCAGCAATATTGTAAATATGATCACACATTGTCAGTGGATGTGCCAGTTCAGATGTGCGAAATACAAAGAAAATGTCAGCATTACATTGCAGTGAACACAAAATATCAGGAACATTTGTGATATTGGGCTGTCTGAGTGAAAGTGACTTGACTTGATTTAATTTCATGGTTATGTTTGATTCAGTTGTTTATGGTGTTGTTCTGCTGTTCTTGTTATTTCGTCCGCCTCTCTTTGCTTGAGGAGGCTCCAAGGGAGAGCTGTTCTTGCAGTCTTGACAAATTGAATAACAGATGCTCCTTTAGTTTAGTTTTTCAAAGATCAAGCAGAAGAATTATTGGAGTTGCTGAAAAAATCTTACATCCTGTACCTTGTTTTTTTTTTTGTTTTTTTGACCCCTCACCAGAGACTTGATGCCCAAAACCGCAGAGCTGATGATGAGACAAAGCTCGAGGAGCGACATGATGGCCGGGAGGAAGAAGACTGCTTGCTAGTAAACATGGATGTAATGCAGGTGTCACATATGTGAGAAAAATCAGCGTTGCAAATGTTTGATAGATAGAAAAGCATTCATTACTTTTGTTAGAGTTCAAAGATGTACATGAGAGTGGTAACGATCCACCCATCTCTCTCAGGGAGAAAACAAATACCTCCCACAATGTTGAAATATTCATTTAAGTATGGTAATAAAACTAATTTCAACTTTTAAAATCGGCAAAACAACTGAAGCTCTGAATGTTTTACTCCCCTTTACGCAGCTTGTATTTTTCTACACTTACACTGAGCGTTGTTTTTGCATCCATGCATTTCTCCATCACGATGTTCTCCTCAGCAGATCGAGTCAGAGGCAGCTTTATAAGTTGTCCGTACCAGTATTCCATATCATTGCGCCGGCACAATCGATACAATCCCGTGCGTAAGAAAGTTGAAAACCGTAGAGTTATGATGGCTGCAATGGAAAAAGCAACTGACTGAAGTAGAAGAGTTGGCAGTTAATATCATATTTGTCAGTGACCAATAAACAGCACAGCCACAGAGATCCAGTATTGTCCAAAAATGTTGTAAAAGCTGCAATTTGGCCTACAGATAAAAACAACAGGTATGGTGGGTGGGCAAAATAACAGAAACAATACAGTCATTTAAATTTTGTTATTATTATCTTGATTAATCGGTTGATTGTTTGGTCCAAAAAGACTGAAAAATGCCCATCACACTTTTATAAAACAGTTTACAATTTGTTTTGAAAATAACAACAAAAATCTTCACGTTTGAGATGCTGGAACTATCAAATATTCGGCTCAAAAAAGAACTGATTGATTATCATGGTACTGTAGTTGCAGATACATTTTCAGTCAATCGACTAATCAATTCATTGACTTGTAGTTACTACTCTGTTCAACTTATACATGATACATGAAGTCACAAAGGGATCCCAACATTAACGCTTTGCTTAAATAACAAATATTAGCTTTCCTACCAAAAGTATAAGCAAAACATGATACCAGTCCTCCACAAACCACCCAGAACTGCCAGGGTTATTACCGTGCAGATGGCAGATGGTGATAACCCCAGCCATAGTCTACGTAGCCTGTGAAGCCCAAACTATAATTTAAATATCATTAACGATGACAGTTATTGCGTGACACAGTTGTTTTTTTTTTTAAATGGGACACGTTTGCATTACAGCATAAAAATATTTACAGCTCCATTTCACCAAACACCTCTAGAATGATATAATCACCCCCAGAGGTCAGAGGTGTCAGAGGTCAGAGTGAAGACAGGAAGCCCGTCACCATTGATCATGGTCAATAAGATAACATTTCTAAAGCTGTATAAGCGCTAATTCAATATGAATTATTCATCACGGAGAAGAACACACCCAACGAATGAGAGTGCAGATCAGTTGTCAATGTCAGTACAATGTGTCAGGAAGTTTAGCTCAAGTATGGAAAGTTGAAGTTTGAAGTAATTGTGCTTTACAGTATTTCCAATTCATGCCGTACTCCACTATCACTCTTGTGTTCTCATGGACATCAGATTTTTATCTGGTGAGTTTCGGTAAGCGCCAAATCTTAACAAACAGCTCTCACCCAGATAAACCAATCTTATCAATCGGTGCTGAAAGTTTCGGTAAGTTGATAAGATTCTTAGTAAGAGCTATTATGTTCTTTTGTCTTCCGCCTTTTGAAATTTGTTCCGTAGTGAACATTAGTTAAACAAAATTACTTCTAAAGGTTTCAAATGCTGAACATAAGGCTGCAGTCTAAATTAACCCTCTATGTTGTTCTCTTGTTGAAAATGTATGATATTCACTCCAGAATTTAACACCTCTTTAGTCAAGTTAATTGTTACTAATGGAAGATTCTGCTCTGCAAAAATTCAGGCCATGAAAGCATTTCACACTCCATCCCTCTGTTTCTTTTTTGCTCAAAGATAATGTTATAACTCATGACGGATATCTTGTTGGAAAACTGAAGTCTGGGTGCTTTTCCAAGACTCGAGGAGAGCTTCACCAACACCTCATACCTCAACGAGAATATGGTTTGAGATCATTAATGGCACGATGAATAAAACAATGTCCTTTGGAAAAATAAACACATCTACTAATCGTCCCGCTCTCTGCACCAACACTGAATGATCTACATTCAACAGGAATAAAATCCTGTTTGAATCCTGTTTGAAATATCCTAAATGGGAATTTATTGTACAGGAGGAAAGATTTGCACCAAGTTTCCTCCCTTTATATCTGAAGCAGAAACTCAACCCTTCCCTGAGAAACACTTATGTTATTTAAATTCTTTTAAAAAGAAGTACTGGAGAACCGTTTGGGGATTCTTGGATACTTTACGCGAGATTTTGCATTTTATGCTATTTCATACTCAGGTTTCACAACATTCCAAAAGGGAAGTATTGTAATTTTTACTTTGTTACATTTATAATAAGTTTAACCATTACATTTTTTACTTTTACAAACAAAACATATGATTAGGCCTTGTTTTACGAATATGATCCATTCTGATTAAACGACCCATAGAATGTTGAAATAACCTCAACAAGCTACATTAAAAGATTTTTACATATGTATGAAACTTTAATAATAATATAATATAATAATAACATTGACAGCAGCGTATGTCCTTTTACTAAAGTGAGATTTTGAATGTGTGTATTTTTACTTCTAAAGGAGGATTTTACATTATAGTATTGCTACTTTTACCTAAAATACTTATACTGAGTACTTATTCCAACCCTACATTTATAAGAAGCACATTAAGGCAGAATTAAACTATATATAAATTATATATCATATCAATGAAGAGGAGGCAATAAAATTACACTTATTTTTGTCATTATTATGGTCACAAAATGTGACTACCATTCCTTCCAAAATGTCACAGTTCAGGATACAAAGACAAGGAGACTTTCAGTTTTCAGATGAAATCTTTTATTTCCAGGAATTCAGTTTCATCAAAGTGTTTTCAGAGACAAGTGATGGGAAAGATACAGGAAAACATGTCATAATGATCCGTTATATTCAAACCCCTCAACCTCTGAAACACACACGATGGTACATAATTACCACCAGTTTAATTTGATAACAGTTTGAATGAGGTCAATGCCTGGGAAGTCCATGGCAATGATACCAAAGCATGGTCTGGGCTGATTAGGATAAAACTGTCTAATGTATTCATTGAGCCAGGGGTTTACCTTTTCAGCCACTCTCTTTGGAGTCAGAAACATTCCCCAGAAAGTACCAAAGCCAGAGCCGCTGCTGTAAGTCAAAATAGCATTATCCCCTCCACAAGCTTCCGTGGCTTGGTTCAGCTGCTTGATTATGCTGTTGTCTTTATCTTTAACGTCGTCAACCTTTTTGATATCTTTCCCGTTTGTTTCTATGAAGGGAATTCCTAGTGTGAAGGTGCTCTTCTGTAAAAAGACTATTTTCCCCCTGACCTGACCAATATTTGGCATCCCAGATTTCACCCAGACATTTTGGTCGTTGCCGATGAGAATCTGCACCATTTCATTGACAGTACTCTTCTCAAAAGACTCTGGGTGGATTCTAATGAGCACCGCCTCGGTCTTAAACTCTGACAGGAAGGCTCGGACAGTGTCCAGGACTTCCTTGAGAGTTTTGTGCTCGTATACCACTCCATGCATGACATAGAGGGTGTCATGCAGTCCAAACACCTTGAGATCCAGGAATCGAATGCCAGCCCTGAGCTGATCCTTCAGGGACCAGGACTGGCATTCGGCCACTGGTCCTCCGTGCGCGGCCATGCTCTCATGGGAACCGGGGAAGGTGATGAGAGAGAGGGTGCGGAAATTCTCAATGCCCGCCATCCATGGAACATTGTAGGACCCCGGGAGTATGAGGTTTCTATCGTCGTTAAAGAAACTGTCTTTTCCATGGCACAAGAAGCTGATGATTGAGAACAAGGTTTTGTTACAATACAATCTATTCTTGTATTTTGCTTGCAAAACTTTAATATTATACTTACGTGACAGACAGTAGGGTAAAGTAGAAAAGCAGACACTTATGACCAGCCTTCATTCTTGCAGGAAGATGAGCAATCTAATGTGTAAAATAAAATAAAAAAATATGCATTAATCAAGATCACTTATTTTGAATAAAAGACATACATGGATATATATTTATGAATTAAGGTAAGCATAAGTAAGGTAAGCACACTTGAAAAGTTTTAGTTAACAATTTCAGGTCAAATTAATAAAAATGTTGTACTATACCTTACAGCCAAAAGAATTTCACCGCAAGCTACTCTGATGGTCAGAATGTGGACAGCTCAACAAAAACATCTTAATTTATATTGTCTTGTTATTTGCTAAATTCTAGGTGTGGACCTCAAATATCAGTTACGTAACTCAGACTTATTGTTCAAACATGTTTGTACCGATTGTGGTGTTTGTTTCCAAAGAGATTAAAAAGGAGTGTCTCTAAAAAATAAGAATTGATACAGATTAGACTTGATTTTTGAACAGAAATTATCTCGAAGGCAAGCAGCCACACCAGTGTAACCAAAACAAACCACGACTGAGCTGTTATCTTTGCCACATTATTGGTGACTTTATTAAACGTTTGGCAACAATAACTGAATAAAAGCTTATCCCCTCATTAAACAGGGCATGACTGTGGAATTACTGGACTTGGAATGGCCGAGAACATTATTGGTACCATACCGAGCATTAGTGTGCTATAACTGGTGAATGTAACTAAGTACATTTACTCATTTACTCAAGTACTGTACTTAAGTACACATTTGAGGTACTTGTCCTTTACTTAAGTATTTTCTCTTAATGCTATAGATACTATATACTTCTACTTCTCTACATCTCAGAGGAAATATTGTACTTTTTACTTCACTACATTTATCTTGACAGTTTTTGTGATTTTACAACTCAAGATTTTTGCACACAAAACCTATGAAGAGCTCATGAAATATAATGTTTTGTCATAAATTAAACTACCCAAAAGTACAAGTACAGCTGAAATAATTAGTTGATTCGAATCACAGTCATAGGGGAAATTTTTCTGCAATGAGTACTTTTACTTTTAATACTTTGAGTAACTTATCCTGAGTATACTTACATGCTTTTACTGAAGTAACATTTTAAATGCAGGACTTTTACTTGTATGATAAAAGAGTATTTTAAGAGTGTGGAATTAGATTTTTTAACTTTTAATTAAATAAAATATTTGAATACAGTTATGTGTGTAACAAAAATATGAATGAGGACAAAACTGGGCAAATCTTCAAGGGCATTCTGAAGATTGACATCCAACCACAAAGGTACTTCTCCCATGTTAGATATTATATTATATTGTCCAAAGATCCAAACGCAGGGAACACAGGGTTTGATTTTACCAGCTTTGCAAGATTCTGTGAAAAGAAGAAGATCAGTGGGTAGTACGTACCAGACTTAATATACAGTGCACTCAATAAGTAAATACCCTTCGGGAATATGTTAACACTGTCGAGTGGAGGAATCGGTGGAGAATTTAATTTTACACTTCAAAAAGTAGACTATAGAGAACGAGAAATCAGGGAAAGATGGTAGTGGAAGAACTGAGTCAAAACTGGGCTGATCAAAAATAATTTGTTTTGTGAAATATTATTTAAAAAAAAAATTATGTTCTGTTTTTGTTTGTTTTATGCTTGTCTGGGTAGGGTTATAGACAACTCCAGGCCACCCTCCAACACAGTGGTAGGCGGTAATTCCCCTCAACGCTGGTTGCCACGCGCCATAAAAACAAAAAAGAAGAAGAAGAACACGACTGGAAGTGACGCAGGAGAAGAGCGAGAGAAACATTAGTAAAGATGGCGGAGAAAAGCAGCACGGACCGCACGGAGGATGACAACATGGAACAAAATGTTGCTCCCGGAGCATCTATGATGGTGGTCACCGTCAAAACCCCCAATGGAAAAGAAGAAATCTCGATTTCAGAGGATTCCTCTGTCTCCCAGGTGCGTTAATTCACCTTTTTTTTCCCAACACAGCGGATATTACGCTACCATCGCCATCCTCGCAAACATTAGGGGAAAGGTCAAAACGCTACTTTTTTAACTGTTTTCCAGCAGCGGGGGGCATCTTCAAAGTTATACCGGTGGTCTCACTGTAAGCCCAGCGTATTAAAAACGTATGTCCGGTGCGATATCAACATTTACATCACGTTCAGATCCAGTACCAGCCAAACTTGGCGTCACGCACCAAGAGCGAACGTTACCCTCGTTACAACTTGTGAAATATCGCGATATTTAACGCGACCCGACGTTAACTGACGTTACCTGACGGCTGACGTCAGCGACACGATTCTAACCGTGAAACCGCAGTTTGTTCAGCTTGGCCCTGAAGTGATGACGTCGTCAGACCGACAGGTCGCCGATAGTTTCTGGGTGGGGTCCTGTCCACCAACATTTTAATAAACAATTCGAATTAACCTTACTGATGATGACCACCCACTCTTGGATTGACTCTTTGATTGGAGGAGTATCTTCCAGTTTTATGCTGTGAACCCTGTTTAACCTTTTAAACCAAAATGTTTGTTTCGTTTCATTCGTAATTCCTTGTGTCTGTAGCACAGATCAGACTCGTGTGACCGGAACAAAATGCATACCGGTTAAAGTCAGACAGCAGTGGGATTCACAACGAGACACAAGTGACGCATGTATTATATCACAAGGATTTTGTTTATTAGAACTATACTGGATGGTCTGAAGGGTCTCAGAGGCTCATATTCACCACAGAGAGGGGGTGATACATCACCGAGGGTTGAGTACTCGGTCCACCGCAAACTGTCAAATCATAGTTATTGTAATCCTCTCCTGTAAATGACTCGGTTTAGGTTCGACATCGATTACTGTGCCTAGATATTAATATTCATCATTAACGGCTCTTTGTTGGTGTGTCTTTCGGCTTGCTCTGAAATAAAAATGAATTTTCCTTAGTTTTCTTGGTATTTTAGCTGAAGAAAACTAGAGATTTATTGCTTAATTTTGGCCTGACATCAATGGACAAACAATCCACACATTCACCAGTAATCACCATGTCACCAACAAATTTAACCATGAAAACATCAGGGGAGTTCAGAATGAATACAACCGTCTAACTGTCTGGCCTTAGCTTTCTTGTCTCCACTTACATGTTCAGAACTAGATTCTGACACAGCACCCTCTTTAAAAGAGGGCCCCAAGATTACAAACTAATGCAGGACCTAGTTGATATTGTACTTTACTTTGCCCTGTTCGTAATCTTCCCTCGCTCTTGTCTCTTTTGTCCAGTTCAAACAGGAGGTATCCAAAAAGTTTGAGGCCCAGCAGGACCAGCTGGTGTTGATATTTGCAGGAAAGATTCTGAAGGATGGTGATACGTTAAACCAGCACGGAATCAAAGATGGCCTGACCGTCCATCTTGTCATCAAGACTTCCCCAAAGTAAGTAACGGTACAATGCATGCGTAGACCCCCATCTATGTGTACAACTAATCAAGAGTCAGCTGGTAAGAGTTTTATTTGATGGTTGCTTTCTCTCTGAAGATCGTCAGGTGACAGTACGTCTCAGACGAGTTCCCGTTCTGCAACTCAAAGTAGCAGCAGCAGCAGCAGCAGCAGCAGCAGCAGCGCCAGCGCAGCAGACAGAGCCGGAAGTGGCACGAGTCAGATACCAACACAACCTGCGAATGCAATGGGTTAGACATTCTACACATTTCTAGAATGACTTGCTTGCTTTTTTTGCACCGCAGTGCGTTTTTAATTCTTGACACTGTACACATTATAAGCCATTCACTCAACATTAATGACTTAAGACGCCACGTACACTGAGCCATAGGCGTATGCACTGTTAAGTGTTGGTCGACCATGAAAGTTTGACTTTGGAAGTTATGCTTATCATTTATATGCCGGGACATGAATGCAGCATTCTTGCAGATTTGAATTCAATCCAAATTTTCAACTGCATTTCCACATCTTATGCTGTAATAAATGGAGCACTTTAAATGCATAGTTGGGTGACGTACATACATTTTGGAGGACCAACACAATTATATTCTACAGCAGAATATGATTATAATGGAAGTCTCCTGTCAACATGTCCACATACCTGCAAGGAACTTATCTCCGGCTTTATTCCTCCTCCTCCTCCTCCTCCTCCTCCTCCTCCTCCTCCTCCTCCTCCTCCTCAGGTGGACTCGGTGACCTGTCCGGCTTGTTAGGTATGGGCATGCGTTCATCCAGCTTCATGGAGATGCAGCAGCAGGTGCAGAGTCAGCTGATGTCCAACCCACAAATGCTGTCGCAGATGATGGGCAACCCGATGGTGCAGAACATGATGTCCAACCCAGACCTGATGAGACAGATGCTGGCAGGCAATCCTCAGATGCAGCAGCTCGTGGGGCGGAACCCGGACATCTCCAGCATGTTCAACAACCCTGAGGTCATGAGGCAGGTCAGTGCAGAGTCGCTCCCTGAAACGACCTCAAAGAGCCAGATAAATGTCCAATCGTTAAAATGAACGTCTTGTGTGAAAAGTTGCAGCGGTTCGTCTGATTCCTCCAACAGGAGACAAAAATATTAGTGTCATCTGTTCTTCTCCTGCTGTGGTTTCAACCTCTGTTGTCCCAGACCATTTGCTTGCACATGTTGGGGTGATTTTGAAAATGCTCCTTTTTTTTTTTAATCTTGTTTTTGTGTAATTTGGTGACTTATTGTTTCATTAAATATTTTCTGCAAGAAATACGATCCCAGGTACAACTTGATCAGGTACAATGTGCTGGAATATAGATGGAACTCAACAATCTAGTGAGACATCAGTTGCTCAGCTCTCGCTGCTTGTTTTTGTCATTGACATCCTCTCGTCCCTTGAGAGACCAGACAGTTGGCAAGGGATCCCACAATGATGCAAGAGGTGATGCGTAACCAGGACGGAGTGCTTAGTAACCCAGAGAGCATCCTCAGGGTTTAAAATGCTCTGTGGAGAATGTATGCGGCCGTCTAAATTTCTTATTTTGTGTACACAAGATAAAACATCTATCGGGTCTTTGGAGACTCTGTTTGGTTTGGAGTTGACTCGTGCCGTGTTTTGTCATTGAGCAGATGCAGAGTCCCGAAACACTTTCTATGATGACCAACCCCAGAGCCATGCAGGCCCTCATACAGATCCAACAGGGCCTGCAGACCTTACAGACAGAGGCCCCGGGATTCATGTCCAGGTACCGGCTATTTGCTCTAAAATCGAATACTTAAACCTTGTATAATTCAAATAATTATGAATGTAAAGAAAATTATCACAAGAGCGTAGAATGTTGCTTTTGTAAAGAAACAGATTTACGTATACTGTATGAATTCTGTTTAATAGTTGGTAAATATTGGTAGTGGTCATTTGAAGTCACAGTGTATTTAGGTGAAATTCAATGGAATGGCCACGGTTTTCTGGATTGTTGACTTTTCCTTCCCCTCTCTAGAATGTCTCCTGGAGGTCTGGCAGTTCCTCCAGCCACAGGGGGCAGCATCCCCCCAGAGATCCCTCAGCTTCCTGCCATGGCAACAGGATCCAGCCCCTCCTCAGCCACCAGTCCCTCTGACCAACAGCTCCTCCAGCAGATGTTACAGATGTTCGCAGGCGGAAGGCCTTCTTCCACAGTACGTTTCATCTAATTGCATGAATTTATAGTGTTTTTCATAATCAGAGCAACATTTTAACTCATTGTTAACTAGTCGTATGTTACAGTTCCACCAGTTTTGATTCTCCTTTTCTCTGGTTAACCTCTTAAAAACTTGTTAGGATTGTTGGTGTTTTTCCATTGACACCAATAGATAACAATAATAATAATAATGCCACTAAATTTGGTGGTCATCAAATATGAATCTGTTGATTTTTTTTATTTTTTTATTTTATTTTATTTTTTAGTTTAATTGGAAAAAGTGAAGAAAGGATGTGAAGTGTCAGTTGAAGTGGAAGTTCTGGAATAAATTAATGTAAATTCAAGTGTAACTACTGAAAGCAGTTGGAGTGAATTGTTGAAGTAGTGGGGGTTTAAAGTTTTATTTGTGTCATTTTTTTTTCTTCAAAGTAAAAGTGAAGACCTGAAAGGGAGAGGGTTCAAAGTGTGAGTTGAAGTTTAATTCCTGAAAGCAGACGACGTGTCAGAGAAAGTGATAAAAGCGCTTAAATTGTCAGTAAAGGTGTAAGTTAATGAGTTGAATGACTCCTCTGTTGTTCTTGAAGGTGAAAGGTCCGAACGCTTAAAATAGGAGTTTGTCTCTATTTTGATGAATAAATGATGAAGTGGGATTAAGTAGAATTTGTGCTTAAAGTGCTCAATGTGAGTTTGGTTATATTTGGAAAAGCAAATGTGTCCGACTCGGCTCGTGTGAAGAAACATTCGGTGGCGTCTCCTCACTCTCCAGATAAAGCCTGTAATCAGATTTAAAAAAAAGAAAGGCCCACCTCTGTAAACACGCAGCGTCTGATTCTGACCTCATGCATCGTCTCCTCCACTCGCAGCTTCAGACCCCCGAGGTTCGTTTCCAGCAGCAGCTCGACCAGCTCAACACCATGGGCTTCATCGACCGCCAAGCCAACCTGCAGGCACTCATCGCTACGGGAGGGGACGTCAACGCCGCCATCGAGAGACTCCTGGCCTAACTCCCTCGGGGTGCAAGACTGGTAGAGCTGTGGGCTGGAACGGGAGATTTTTAAAGAGGTGAACGCGTGAACGCAGTGCCACATCAAACGCAAGTCTGACCTGACACCCAGATATCACTTATTATCTAGCTGATCTGTAAATCATAGGAAGTATAAACGGAGAGGTTGACGATGGTCGTCCTCTGCTGCGGCAGCGCTGCTGCTGCTGCTGCTCAGCGACGCCACGACTGTCACCGCCAACGACCAATAAGTTCCTCCTGCCCGTGCAGCCGGAGGGGATTTCTGACATGACAAGTGCTCATTCACTGGCGGTTACCAAGGAATTAACTTTTAATTGTTACTTAGATTTACATTATTTAATTTTAACAGATTGTATTTACGTCGTTAGATAAAAGAGTTTTTTAAATGTGGTTGTTGTTGCAGTAGGTTGGATGACGGTCTTCATTGCGCTCAGCTTGTTTTTCCATGTCTTTTCTTTGTTTTCTTTTTTCCCATCCTCTTCCCTGGTATTTATCTAAGTTATCTATTCAAAGTTTATTTTTTTTCTTTTCCTGACAGGTGCTTGGCATTGCTGCCTAAATGTGTTAAGATTGGATTTGGATTCCAGGACCAAGTGTGTGTAGTGTGTAGTGTGTAGTGTGTAGTGTGTGTGTGTGTGTGTGTGTGTGTGTGTGTGTGTGTGTGTGTGTGTGTGTGTGTGTGTGTGTGTGTGTGTGTGTGTGTGTGTGTGTGTGTGTGTGGTGGGGGGAGGCGAGGGTTGGACAATGGGAAAACTGTCAGATTTTCCTCAGGTACATTTGTCAGGTTTTTTATTTCCAGAATTAGCCAATACTGTCATTTCCATCTGATTGTTTTAATCTATAAATTGTTCTTCAAAGGAAGCCCCAGAATTACAGTATCGCCTTAAAAATAACATAAACCGTACACATCACCCACCCTGAGTAAAGACCCCGTCATTGGAATTTACTTTCTAAGCAAACGGATGATTTCCTGTCGATTAACAGTGTAAAAGTAAATAAATGTCCACCTCCAAACATCCATTTTGATTTTTCTGTTCTAAATTATAAAATGGTGTCTATGAAGTGTCAATGCCCTAATGATACTGTGATTAATTGTGGTTACGGATTACTCAATATAAATTGTTAAAAGCCATGTTGGGTTCTGCAATATGTTGCAAAATGATCCGTGAAATCTATTGTTGCATGTCTCCCTGTACGGACAAAGTAGCCAAAGTTTCTTTTCTTTTTTTCAGTCCAATAAACGATTTGCAATTCGTCTCGTCTATTCTAAATATGTGTGAATGAATTACTTTGGCAATGCAATTTGACTGCTATATGTTGAATTTAACCCTTGATTGACATTTCTGTTTCTCCTAGCGATATGTTTTTGTCTGTAGCCTGTTACACATTGTTTGCTGTGACCAGTGATCTCCGAAAGGTCTCACAAGTAGGCCTATGTATCTCCTCCTTTATAAATTAAAATAATGTAATCGTCACTAGCGGTAATCTGTACAGTTGTATGCAGTGGCAGAGGAAGAATTGAATTAAGTAAATGTAGCTTACCAGAAATACTATTCCAGTAACCATAAAAGTCTGTATTGTGCCTTTCATCAAATATAACATCGCAACTGTTTTAATTATTAAAAGTAAAATTACCTTATTTCTTGTTATCGCTCTTTTTTTGGTGTTTATTTTTTCATTACATATTACATTTATTTTCTTTTGTGTTCTGAAATTTTGGGTGGTTTTATAATCGAAATATTAACATGTAACTTCAATCAAACTAGAAATGCAATGCAGTAAAAGTGAAGAGCTCACCTCTGAAATATTATGGTCTGTGATGAGTATACGGATATAAACAGATGGTAAATAAGATAAGATCAATTTACAGGATTACAGCAGCATAGGGTAAAGTGAAAACAAAAGATCAAAAACAAGTATAAATAATATAAGCAATACAAAATATAATAATATATAAACAGTAAATAGTATACATACACAAAATGTAATAAGTCTCACACAAATGTAAATACTCAAGTAAACTGTAATACACTAGAGACTAAATTCTTTCCACGTTTAGCTGACGTATAGTAAATGTCGATGCCTACAATTCCCATAATGCAATAGAGAACGCAACCGGAAATGAAAGAGAACGTCAGCTGACTCGACTTTGTTTAGTTGAGTTGGTTCTTGACAGTTTCGAGGCATTTCACGAGCGATTAAACACACACATGTTAGTGAGCGAGGAGCCATGTTGCGACCAAAGGCCTTGACGCAGGTTCTCAGCCAAGCGAACACGAACGGAGTCCAGAGTACACTGTGAGTACACTGAGTACACTGAGAGTACACTGTAAATACTGCTAGCTAGCTAGGCGAGATGCTACATGGTGCAGGAGTAATGTGACCATTATACAATTTGTTGTTATTATAACGGTTACAACTGCGGGCTTTTTGACTTATAAAGGAAACACAAAAATTCTGCACACGTTAAATAATACCTCATCCCGCGATAACAAGTAAATTAGACAAATACTAGCTACTTATACTACTGTAGTAAAATCAACCACATTATGTTTTACTGTGATATATATATAGATATATAGATATATAGATATATCTATATATCTATATATATATATATAGCTCTTTGCAGTATGATATTTTTGCAGCATCTTGTAAAGCTCAACCTTGTTTGTAAGTAACATATTTTGCTGTGAGTAGATTGTCCAGTTTCACTTATTTGCATAGAGTTTAGGTCAATTTGTTAATTTAATTAGTTCCTGCATTTCTACAGATGCTTTCCTTTATTTTATTTTATTGTTTTAGTTATTTTTGGTCTTATTGTCAGTTCTAATAGTTTTTTTTCTTTTAGGTCTATCATAAAGTTTAATTAAACTTGCAAAGACCAGAGATAAAGTGCAACATACTTCATAACAACTCACATGTTTGTAAGGTTACGTAGTCCAGACAGGTTCATATTGCTTTATATATATATACTATGATTGTGATTATGAAACCGTGAAGAAGAAAATAAGACGTAACCTCTGTGTGTGAGCGTGCTTTATCTTATCTTATGACCTCATCATATGAAATGAAGAGCATTTTCATGTTGTTGTTGGTGGAATTATATTTGTCTGTTTATATACCTAAAGTTTGCCATGTGGCACATGATTTTTTTTTAAAAAGGACGAATAAATATCTCTCTGAGTAGAATCCATAAAATGACAGTCTTTAGTAAAAAAAATAATTTCACACGTTCATCTGCTGGATATTGAAACATGTGACTTTTACATTTCCCCCAGCCTCCTGAATAATGAAGGGTCACTCCTGGCTTACTCCGGCTACGGGGACACCGACGCGCGAGTGACGGCCGCCATCGCCAGCAACATCTGGGCGGCCTACGACAAGAACGGCCACCAAGCCTTTAACGAAGACAAACTCAAATTCATACTCATGGATTGTATGGTACGTAGTGCATTTCCTCCAAAACCATTTGCGGCTGTGTTCTCAGGTAATGTGATCAGAGCGTGAGATGGGAACAATGTGAACTGGGGCACTTTGTCACTTTCTCCTTTTTGTTTTCTCTTTCGCTTTCTCTTTCTCTTTCTCTTTTTTTCTCTCTCTTTTTTTCGCTCTCTTTTTTTCTCTCTCTCTCTCTCTCTCTCTCAGGAGGGGAGAGTGGCCATCACTCGTGTAGCCAACCTACTGCTGTGTATGTACGCCAAAGAGACGGTGGGCTTTGGAATGCTCAAAGCCAAGGTGAGAGTTCTCCTTGTCCACCGATGTCCTGATTTCGCTGCCACAGTGTTTCATTCGTCGTGGTTTGCTGTACTTGCCAAGCTCATTTGTATATCGGGGGTTAAAGCACACACTTGTAATGTGGCCTTTTAAAGGTCCCCTGACCTCCACCACGTCATAGTCGACAAAAAGTGAATTCACTTGACATTTATTTGCATTATGTAGGAAGGTGTCAACACTGGAATGGGTTTGAATGTACCATAATTTAGTCGCCAGGGTTGGCGAAGCATTATTACAACTGACTCACGGGACGTAATGGGACAGTAAGTGCAACATCATCAATATAATCATGAACGTTATGTGTTAACTATGTACACTTACTCAGCCCAATTTGACTGCTTCCCTACTGTTCACCTGTTTATATTTTTATGATCCATACTCGGGGTTCCCATGCGTCGTGGAAAACAGCTGAGAGATGATTTCATAGAAGTTATAGCCATAGACTGCACGTCTGTTAAATCAGACTTCCACAGAGAGAACCATACAATGTGGCGCGATGTCCCTGTCTGTCATAAAAGCTAATCAATGAAAATGTCCTGGAAAAGGGTCGTTAGAAACAAGTGGGAATATGTTTTGAATTTGCACTTTATTTGCACCTTATTTACCTTTTGTGTTGTTGTTATTTTAGAATTTTCTGTTTTGCACTCCTTGTATTTGCAGCTATTTTCCATGGGATTAATCACGTTTTATTTAATCTTATTTTATGATGACACATTGTTCTGTATATAGATTTAGACTTTTTTTCTTTTTTTTTTTAACAGTTGCTGACAGCACATCAGTTTTAAATACTATATATGAGAGGAATGGGAAATAACAGCCACAAGTAAACAAGTCAGACAAGGCCATGCGAATGGCAGGTGCATGTTGATGTTTGCGATTCTCAAACCTCAATGTAAGCAATATCTTTCCCCACCATTCACAAGAGGAGAAAGCTTGGTAATGTTTCCGCAGCTTGGATTCTGATCCGAGAGCAGATTTCAAACATTGTGGAGATCTTCATGTAACTCAAGGCTATTTTACTCACTTTGGCAGAATGTCTTGATTAGTTTTACATACGCACGCTGACTCTTAATGAGTCTGTAAGTAGGTAAACACTAGATTTAGTTACCTAGGTAACGTGCGGGAACCCCCGGCAAAACAAGCTTTTTGTCCTTCAGTGCTTTTTATTAAACATTGCAGGCGGGAAAAAGGTTTTAGGCGGACAACCGCATTCAGCGATATATTCGGAAAATGTACCAGTTTACTGTTCTTGGACTGCAACTAAAGATTATTGTCATTATCAATAAATCTGATGATTATTTACGCAATTAAATGATTTAATCATTTGGTTTGTAAAACATTTTTAAATAAAAAAAATTTAGCCCAAGATGATGTCATCAAACGTCTTGTTTTGTCCGGTCAGCAGTCCAAAACCCAAAGATATTAAATTTCTGTCTGCCTGCCTGTCTGTCTGCCTGCCGATTTTATGATGTAGTCTTCAGCTTGAAGTCATTTAAAAGAGGAAGCCTTGTAGTCCAGCTTGTATGCTACACCCTAACACATAAGGCTATTGCCTAAACTAATGCTGCGTTACCCGTCACTGCGAATGCAGCCTTTGTTATGTTACGGCCACGGCCTGAGGCACTATGTTTTTGGGTTGTGCGTCCATCCCATTATCGTGCACCCGATCAAATCTGGCACAAAGGTCCACTTGGACTCAAGGATGAACAGATGAGAATTTGATGGTCAAAAGTCACCGCGACCTCATAATCCATGTTTTTGCCCGCTACGCTAATCATGACACTTTCACACAAATATCTGAACGGATGAGAAGATGAAGCGATGCCATTTTGGTCAGACATGGATGTAACCTGCAACTGTGACCATTGTCCTGTGTGTGTGTGTGTGTGTGTGTGTGTGTGTGTGTGTGTGTGTGTGTGTGTGTGTGTGTGTTGTGTGTGTTGTGTGTTGTGTGTTGTGTGTTTATAGGCAGAGGCCCTGGTGCAGTACCTGGAGGAACCGTTAACCCAAGTGGCAGCGTCATAGTAGAGAAGTGACGCTCAGCCTGACGATTCTCTCTGCCTGGAGAAAAAAAAAGCATCATATGATTCAGGTCAACCACGGACTACTGTAACATTCTGTGTTCATGCATAAATCTACGAGTGAGTGAGTGAGTGTGTAAGGTGAAAGGGGGGCAGTGTATTTATAATCATGGTATTGAAACTAATAACTTGTGTGGGTTTTTAACACTTTGTCTTCCCTTGTGACGCTTGTGTTCTTCTAATGGTCCGTTCAGAAAGTCCACATCAATTGTCAAAAGGAAGTCTGAGTGTACAGCTGCTGAGATGTTTCCATTATTCAACTGTTCCCGCGGTTGATTCATTCATTTTCAGTCTTAGTTCAGCCTGTCAGAGGAGTAAAATGGTTTGTGGAAAACCTTCGTAAGAATGTCTGTCTGATAAAATGCAGGGAAGATTATTTGCTACATTTAGTTTCAACGCTGTCAAATAAAAGAAAATCTGGATTAATATTGACTTATTTATTTTGTGTGTATGCTCTGAACTGAGTGCTTGGTGTGAGTGGGCTATTATTATATACTAGTTCAAAGCTTTATTTTTAGTACCAGGCTTTGAAAGCACCCATAGTTTCAGTATTCTCGGACACAAATGTTAATGAGTCAGTGTTTTTAGAGTCAAATTCAAAAGAAAGCTTGAGAGAATATCTTAAATCAATCAGAAGCCCTTTAGATGTATTTTGCATTGGCAACATCATTACCCGTTAACAAAGCTCAGCATTGTTATGAATAGATTTACCAGGTACATGCAATACAACATCCTCATGTTGTTATTTTGCTCTGATTGGAAAAAAGATAATATTCCCATTTCCATGATGCTATCTTTCGATAGTTTTTTGTAGATATTCACGGAAACTATAAGAGTTTAATTTTAATAGACAATCGACTCACTGTTCGCATCCTCATTTGCCTTAAAACCTGAAACGAATATTATTAAAATCCTTTGAGTAGCATTATGATTGGTAAACTGAAAAACCATGCAGTTCATCATCATCGTCCAAGACTCGCACAATTTGTTTTTTTAACATCACTTCAAATCAGTTGGAGATTTAAATTTGATAGATCAAAACAAGATTTTATCTGCATTTCAGTGTTTTAGAGACAAGCGTAGACAATTGAATAAAACATTTTGATGACTTACTGCTAAATATTTTAGACTAGGAGCCCAAAGAAAGGCTTATTAATATGATGTTCTAGTGCATTTATGGCCCAGAAGACAAAAGCTAAGACTCCTTACAGTTGGAGTGACCTTGACCTCTTTGGAGGTCGATGAGTTCGTCGATAAAGGACGATGAAAGATGTTTGATAAGTTAAATCAAAATATCACGTTCCAAAGTTATAAATAAATGATTTCTTCTTTTGAAAATGCATCTTGGAACAGATATTACTAAAATGACCACATGCAGTAAATGACTCAGTCTGTGTGACGACAGAGGATCAAATAGAAACACCAGACACGGGGAGCTAAAGCAGAGCCTTTAAACCTTTGCTGTACAATATTACAGAAAAGCCACGTGAACTCTGATTCAGGATTCTTTTTTTTCTTTTTTTCTACCTTGTGATGATGATGAGCAATGAGACTTGCTTCCTGCTTCCTGCATCCAGTAATTGGATCGGTCCAGCAGGAGGCGCCTGACAGCCCCGCTCAGCTGTACCTGCTTAGTCGACCCACCTGTCCAACCTGCCCTGCATTAAGACACACCTCTGCAGCTGCTCCACCACTCCCTGACACAAGCCCCGCCTGCTGCAGCGGAACAGCAACCTGGCTACACTCAGCATGTCTTGTTCAAACAAGCCAGCTTACCAGCTCAGATAGGGAAGGGTGGCGAGGGGCAGAAAAGCTGGCGACTGGCATTCATGTGTCAAAACATTTTCTGCAGCCACTGTGTTTCCTGAAGCCTGAGAGGATCCGAGGCGGAGGCTGTGTTGTGGTGTGAGTCAGTGTCGTCTTACATCCTGACCTGCAGATCAGTCTGTGAGTGCTGGAGACGCTGCAGTAAACTGAGGGGCGGCAACACTGAATGGACTGAACATGGGGTCAGATGAGGCCTACAACTTTGTCTTTAAGGGTGAGTGCATGCTCTCCTGCTTACTTGATTCGATCCCCTTGTACATCCTCAAAGTCCATGACAGGAGTTACTCTGTGATGTTCCTTTGTCCTTCAAATTATACTTCCTTGTTCATTATTAACTTGCCTATTTTTGTAGGAACAGGAACATGTGCTGTGTGGCAACAGAATGCAACATACCTTTTGTAATTAACGGCTTAGTATGGAGAACAATACGTGGTGAAACACAGCTTAGACAACTAACAGCCTGAACGTATGTGTCTGTGTTCAGTCAGCTGTTTATGTAAATATTGTATATTGGTATCTTGCAAATTTCAAAGCTCTTCACGTGAGTCTCATTCCTACGAAGGTGAAGGATACTACAATCACATTGCCGGCGCGTTGCCCCAGTGTGAGTAAGCAGTAAACAGGCGTAGCATGCTACAGGTTATTGTTGAAACCAGGATGTGTACTTTAATTCCTGCTTATCTGTAGCAGTCCATGCAGAAACAACGTCGTGACATAGTGTTTCTGGTTTAAAGCCCCGTATCGGTGCCAAAAGACAAAGTGCGACACTCACACACACGAGTTCCCACCAAATACAACTCTTCCAGTCTGTAAAAGTGTTGGACTTGAATCATGCCCCGTTCTCTGAAGAGAAGCAGCTTGTGCCACTCACTCTATTCATTCTGCACTCAGCTTACACGGCACAGTAATCATTTTGTATATGCAGCTGGTTAAGGTACCAGATGGCGCCCAGCAGACGTACAAGAGAAGTGAAAGTCATTCAGAGAGGTGATTTGGTTCAGGTACAATGATTTGACTTTTGGGTACAAAGTGCCATGTTGATAAAAGGCGCTGCGGGTGAATATTAAATCCAAAGTAACGTCTACTATAACCAAGACGTTCCACTGGCAAATGAGACCGGTCCTGTCGATCTCGACTTTGTCAACTATCTTCCTTCTTAGTCAATTAGTCGTTCATTGTGCTTTATTCTTGATTGATTACTATTTTATCCATTCAAGAAACTAATGAGCACATCTCTGGTAAACACAAGATTTAAAGTGGTGCTTTCGAGTGATTCTTTGTGGAGAAACTCAGATTGATTAAATCAACGAATCGAATTGTTTATTTCTTTAGTCGAGGACAGCTCTATACATTACATCACAGTCAGTACAGGTCATAGCACCCTCTCTTGATTTGTTCACGAAAAAACAAAATCATAAAACTAAATATTTCAACATTTTGAATTGCCCCTCATTTCGGGTTTGCTGTCTGAGAGTTAGATGAGAAAATTGATGCTCATGTTTGTACAGTAAATATGAAGCAGCTGGTTAGCTTAGCTTAGCTTAGCTTAGCATAAAGACTGGAAATGGGGAAGCGGCTAGCATGGCTCCGCCTACCACCACCTCTAAAACTCCCTAATTAACACGTTGTATCTCATTTGTTTAATCTGTGCAAAGACCGAAGAACATCAAGTTGTGGTTTTACTGAGGATGAGGTGCAGGGCCGATTCTCCGCTGGTTGTCCATCAACCTCGCGGTTGAGATAGTCACCTGTTTACCCCTGCCTCTAGTCTTTATGCTAAGAGAAAGAAGGAGCACTCACTACTGCAGTGCTCCCAGAGGCAGAGTGGGATGTATAGTACGTATATCTCAAAGGTACGAGCGGGTTTTCATTCCTCCAGCCATTCACAGATGGCTCAGAGAAACTAATCTTTAAAATCTGATTCTGTATCGAGTTTGCTGGGAATGTAAGCCTGCACCACTCTACACGGGCACGTTGTGGAAGAACTTTTGAGTTTCAAGTTATTTATCGTCACATGCTCAACAATTACAGAGAAGCAGTCGTTGGCAATAAAAGATATTAGAGCTCAGGCTCCCTCCAACAATGCCCATTAATTATGTATAAAAAAGAAAATCACGCTAGTAAATGAGAATCTAAGACATAAAATAGAGCAGAAGTTAAAATAAAGGGATAACTATAACAAAAGCGTATACAATATAAAACAAAATAATATATATTTATGGTCGACGATGATTTAAAAATGAATGAACTGAATGTAAACAGGGACGCGTAATCGGAAGTTATATATATATATACACAGGTAAACTGCACTTTACAGATGTAAACAGGTGTAAAACTAAGTATAGTACAAGGTAAAGTGTCAGGGTCATGATGCTGCAGTTGTGAGTCTTTTTTGGCAAAAGGATTTTTCATTTTGCCAAAACTACTACTACTGCATATATATAATTAGTTGACCAGATATTTAAAGTTACAAGTTACTTACAAACTAATAAACATATGCTTGTGTACCAGTAACACACATTTTAAAAACTCAAATTTGTTTTAATGTCGACCATTAAAGCTGAATTAAGATGTATTATATCAGAATGAAAATTTGCTGTCGAATAAATTACTTCCAGTTTCCACCGGGATTTCAGAGCAGACCTGAATAGTTACATTTCCAAAAGGAAAATGTAATCCTCTCTGCATCACTTGAACTTCTTCCTCAGAATCAACAGACCAGGCTCGAAGGCCTCTTGTCCTGTATCGCCATAGAAACCAGGGGTGGGACTTGTTTGCATAAGAAGTTACTGAGTAGTGGAGGAGAAGAGGGGGAGGACGGGCATTCTCACCTCACACACTGGAGGAAAAAGCAGTACAGTGCTGCAGAGTGAACAATTACCTCAAACGAGCAAAAGTAGAATAACTTGTCAAACATTCTTTGCCGTGGCTTTAGACTTCAGGTTAACCATACTGCAAATCAAGAACTGGGGCCAAGTGCTGCCAGAGTGTTCCTTTATGGGAGTCTGCACGTGTTCAGGAAAAAATAATTTTGTATCTGTTGATCTGCAACTGGTGAATAGTGAAGAAACTATTCGTGAACTCCAACTGAAGTTTGTTCTTGGCCTTGGAAACAGCTGTTCAGACAACAATCTCACCGCAAGGTTCATTTAGTAGCTGCTGGCGCTTTCAATCACATACTCTTCATCGGGAGATGGGGTTTACCCAGTTGTCAAGGAATTGTTCAAATATTCATTTATTTTTGGAGCGCTTTCAGGACCTCTCGCCCATGTTGGGGTAAAAGTTGAAGCGCAAAGTTCATTCTCGACGGTGGAAAAGAAAAATGAAACATTAAGAAAACAGTCTGACTGCAAAGTTGAAATGATAGATGGTAGATAAAAAGTGTTCCTATGAAAAAACTCCAACTGCTAAAGAAGATCATGTGACATGATTGAAAGCTCCTAAATAATATGGTGGCTCTTAAGGTGAGATTTTATTTTAGTTGCCAGTGGTAGAACAAGCATTTAGGTCCTTTACTTAAGTAAAAATACCACATTGAAAAAAATACTACATTATAAGTAAAAGCCCTGCATTCAAAATCTCAATGAAAGTAAAAGCACGGAAGTATTAGAAGCATAATATTCCAAAAAATAAAATGACTATGAAAATATGCCCAGTCATATTTGTATATTTCTCATATATAAACACATTTTTTTAACCTTTTATATAAAATGTATAAAGGTAAATAACCACATACCAACACCTCTAAAGCTCACTCATTAACACGTAATATCTTGTTTTTCTAATCTGTACAAAATCTGAAAACAAAATGTTGTGGTTTTAGTAGCATAAAGACTGGAAACAGCGAGCCTGGCTCGGTACAAATATTTATTTTTAAATCACCTACTTTCATCTCTCAAAGCTTGTTGCACATAATTCCCGTAAAACCAAAACATTTCGTTTTTTTCATTTCAGTTTTTGTACGGATTTAACACACGAGATATGGCGTGTTGATTAATTAATAAAGTGCATCTTTTTTTGTTACCCTTCGGCTAGCTGTTTCCCACTGCGTCCAGTCTTTATGCTAAGCTAAGCTGCATATTTAACGGACACACATGACAGTGGCATGAATCTTTTCTTTTAACTCTTGCCAAAAAAGCAAACACGCATATTTCCTGAAACGCCCAACTATTGTTTGAACTCCCATCATCACACCCCAACTCCATATTTGATATCTTGTGGAGATGTCACAAGAACGTGGATTCTTTTCTCAGTGTTCACAAGCTCACACGCCTCAGCAGTAAGCTGTGCCTGTGTCTTATTCACTTGTGCAGAGATCCCAGTGCCTCTGTGTTTTCACAGTGTGGTCATATTTTCCTATCTGTGCCAATTAAGCCAAGCCTTTTTTCTTTTTCGTTCTGAGTCAGCCACTAACAACTGAAAGCCAAACATTAGTCACTGAAATGTAGAAAGGGGGTGTCTGGGTTATTTCTCGTCCTGTTTACCCAGTAGGTTCTCCTGACCAAGATGAAAGGCAGTGGCAGCCGAACTTGTTCCACCTGATTGAGGATCACCTTACACTCTCAGTGACTGCTTTATTTCCTGAAATAAAGGTTCACTTGTTTCAAGGTTTTTTGGTTTTGCTCTCGAAAAGTTGACAAACATTACAATATATTTGTCCTTCCGTTTTGCTAAATTAAGGTTTCTTGAACATCAGTAATTCAAACCTAAAGTAAGGATTGACGTATCGTTGTGCTGCAAGGCTCCAATGCTAAATTAAAATAATGCCATAACAATTTTTGGAAAATTTCAGACAAACATAAAAGAGAATTGTAGATTGTAAAGTCCTCTACTTCTGCAACCACATCTCTGCGTAAACTAATTTCAAGCCTGTGCATTGCTTCCTTTACTTGGCACCTTTACTCCTTCCTGTCTAAATAAAAATATATATTGATTAAAGATTTGGCATCTCACCAGTGCATGCTGGGACAGGCCACAGCCCAAGTTATCTCCTTACCGATCAATAATCTGCTGTAGTCTGTTACAGGCCAACGTCAGTGTTTCACCAGTATTTTACTCAACAGGGTTTTTCTCCTCATTATTTGCTCTGAATGCTTGAGTTAAAACATTTAACTCCTTTACCATGAAGGTGTGGTGCTATTTTCAAAATAGGACATCATATCCCCAATGGTGTAATTACTCCCAGTATTAGACAGCTAAGAATGAGGATTTACGGGACAACCAAGAAAGACACGCCTTGACCAAAATCTGTAACGGTGGACCCACAGCATTGACTCATATTGGGCTCTGTGAATATGAGGCTTGTCTCCTTTATCCAAGAGATGTTAGTTAGTTTAGTCTTGCAACAACCAAACCCAAACCCAGAACTATGATTAAGACATTTGCGTTGCCTGTGTTTTGTGTCTTCCGCAGTGGTTCTAATTGGAGAATCTGGTGTAGGAAAGAGCAATCTGCTGTCCCGCTTCACCAAAAACGAGTTCAACCATGACAGCCGCACAACCATCGGGGTGGAGTTCAGCACACGGACAACGCAGCTCAGCGGCTTCACCATCAAGGCCCAGATCTGGGACACGGCCGGACTGGAGCGATACCGGGCTATCACTTCTGCGTGAGTGTCAAAATCCATCGCAGCTTTCATAGAACCATTAGCATATGCACGTGGCACTCATTCTCTCACACACACGCACACAAAAAACATTCATTCCATACGGTGTGTATAGAATTAATGTTTTATTATTCAGCACATTTGAATGTTGGGGTGATGTTGCCCAAGTGTGCGTTACTTTCGAGCTGATTTTCAAGGCATTTCTGCAGTTCTTTTATGATTTAAATATTACATTTTTAGTCTGTCCACTTTTTGTTAAACTTTTCCCCATTACTTGCTGATTACCGACATAAATCCAAAGAGAGGTATTGTGAATTTGTCCCCTTCGGTTCACTTGGGGCACATGGTCATGTAAAGAGCCAGAAAGCCCCTTAAAATGATCTCAGATGATGCAATCGGTCGTGTGCATGAGTGAGTGTGCACCTGTGTGTCTGTCCACGGTCTGTCCTCACATTCTGCTGCAGCAAACTGCATAATGTTTCTGGATGCTCAAGGACTGACTCTCAGTTTCTCAAAATACCTTTTTATTGCCTGTTTCATACTGCAATTGACTGCCTGTTGACTCCTCAATCGTTAATCCTAATTGGCCCTCAGCCGGTAGGGGCCACTAGTGACAACACAGCTGAGTGCATCACCAACCCCCGGCCGCTACTCTGCGCCTAGAGGCACAGTGGGGTTGATGTTTTAGACGGTGTGTTTGGCAATCAGCTAACAACTAACGGAACATCAGTACATAACTGCTGAGTACATCGCCACCACTCATCCGCTGCTGCGTGGGCAGACGGCTTGGTGAGTTTAATTTAGCTTTTGGCAAGATTGTATGTCATGTCTTATGAGAAGACTTCGAGCCGATTGCCTGCAAACATTGCCACCTGTTTTTAAGTTGAGCGAATGAAGTGCGTTTTACAGCCCGTCAGTGTCGAGACGGGTTGTTTTCATTCGATCCCATAATACCACAGTGGTCGTTGCAGACACACCTGGCGGAGATCATGTATTGTGGTTGTAATATTTCATCGTCTTAATGTCGGTAACAAAATCAAATTCTCTTTATATTCCATAATGATTTCTTGTTGCTTTATTGTTGATCATCAGTACTAAATGCCCTTAAGCTGCATTGTGGCTGTGTTGGAAAAACAGAGTTACGGTAACTGTAGTACAATAAAGGAATATGTCCACATTTAGAGAAATTTGCTTATTCTCTTTTCCGTTGAGAGTTAGATGAGAAGATCGATACCACTCTCTGTAAGGAAGGTACAGCCAGCAGTCAGTTAGCTTAGCATAAAGACGACATAGGGGAAACAGCTAGACCACTATATAGGTACAGGTGCAGCATTCATTGGCAAATGTCTGTTCGCACAACTGCTTGGTTCTGTTTTAGAAACACTGAGCCTAAAAGTCCCAATTAGTGGAGATGATGATGATGGGTCACATTGCGTCATTCCTTTGTGACTAACAAAAGTGTTGTGTTTGTTCATGAAGAACCTGCCTAATGCAACCTCCAGTAACACAGTGTGCATTTATTTATGTGTTATTAATTAGTACTAAGGTACCATACATGTTTTGGGAAAATGCATTTTTAAACATGCTCACTTTTTAAGCAGGCACACTGAAACAAAAGACAATTATATTTACATCAACATTTCATGCTTGCTTTCTTGCTCCACAGTTGTTGAGCAACCTGTAAATCGGCAACAACAAGGTGGTGTCATTATCAGCCAATGCACACGCAAGGACAGGCACTGATCTTTTTCACATTACCTGAACAACAACCAGCACATTCTGGTCTCGTCAGTTCCCAACTGGCACACTTGAGTCCTAAAATCCAACTGGTTTGACTGGAGAACTTTGTTTGAACACTCAGCGGGTCTCTGTTCTAACTGAGGGCGCTCCTGATTCATTCTTCTTTTTAATTAAACTAGAAGGATTAACAGTGTGGAAATTGGTTTTAAAACAATAGAACCATGTCAATTTTATTTTTAAGACATGGAAAAATCAGAGGATATGCTACACCGCTGGATTAGCTCTTTTTTGACAGCTTGGATTTTGGAGTAATTACTTGCAGACTTATTCCAGTATGCAAATTCTCACTCCCATGGAATTTCCCATTTGTGCTGTAACAAGCATCTAAAACCTATTAAAGCGGAATTAATTACATTGCTGGAAGAGTGGAGCAGAGATATAATTGTGAAGGAAGTATTGATTGGTTCATGAATTCAGAGCAATCGTCAGACATTGCGTTTTTTTGGTTGACAGCAACTGCTTATTCTCAATGAAGATATAAGACAATGCTTAAAGCGGCCATAATTGATATTCTTATAATGACAATGGTGTTAATTTGTGTTTTGGTAAAGGGGTCCCTCTCAGTGATGAGCCTGGGAGAATTATTTCCCTCAGCTCTGCAGAGCTTTATGGCATCTCTAAACACCAACTTCACTGTTTTGGTCCACTGCTTTTATAGCGTATTTGTCTTTTCTACAGCAACTATAAACCCACTGTAAATGACCTGGTCAGCACTAAACAGCAGGCAGACACAGTTAGCAACTAGCCGGTGAATATAGTGGCGCATTTAGTAGCTAAAGAGACAGATAGTTCCCTCAGGAGATGGAGGAGACCAAAAGCAGAGCTAAAAGACGATAAATGTAAATAAATGTTGTTCTTAAATTCATCATTTGGTCTAAAGCATGACACCAAATTAATGATTATGTTGCTTCTTAACTTCTGAATGTATATCTATTTGTTAACAAGTTTCTCATATCAACTTAAAATGTGATCATATGTAACCCTAACCCTAACCCTAACCTTTTTCCCGCTACTTCCAAGTACCCAAAGAAATCTGTTATTAGAGGCGTTTGTGTTTGTGTGTGTAGATTGTGAATGTTTAACTTCATCCATCCATCCATCCATTATCCAAACCGCTTATCCTTTTTAGGGTCGCGGGGCGCTGGAGCCGATCCCAGCTGACATTGGGCGAAGGCAGGGTACACCCTAGACAGGTCGCCAGTTCATCGCAGGGCAGACATATAGAGACAGACAACCATTCACGCCCATGTTCACACCTACGGGGAATTTTAGAGTCCAATTAACCTGAGCTGCATGTCTTTGGTCTGTGGGAGGAAGCCGGAGAACCCGGAGGGAACCCAAGCTGCCACGGGGGAGAACATGCAAACTCCTAACTTCATTCAATTATTTTGAATTTTGTTATATTATATCGCCTTAATTTAACTATACAGGCAGTGCCGCACTCTCCCTAAAGGTAGCATTCTAGACAAAAGAGACACCTAAATGTCACATAAGGAGTAACTGTAAAGTCAATGTCCTCCGAACAGGTATTACAGAGGTGCGGTCGGAGCCCTGCTGGTCTATGACATCACAAAGCACCTCACCTATGAGAGTGTGGAGCGCTGGCTGAAGGAGCTGTACGACCACGCCGACCCCCACATTGTGGTCATGCTGGTGGGCAACAAGACTGACCTGGAATCAGAGAGGTCTGTGCCCACCGAAGAGGCAAAAGACTTCGCAGGTACAACGTCAACAAGTGTTACCACGGTGCTGGAACTCACTGAATAGGATTTGTATGTTCATTGTTTGTGATTGGTTTTTATGATGATTTTAGAGAATGTAAATGAGTCTGCTCACCAAATTGTAAAACCTGTCAATGTGAATAAAGATACATTGCGGGATGTTGTTAAAGGGCAGAGTACTGCTATACAAATCACCAATTTCTTTATTATTTATGAGAAGATCAACAGCGACATTTCGTGATTTGGGGAATGCAGGTTTAAAGTGACACTAGCGAGAAGAAAACTACATATTTGAATTTAATAAATAACATGTGTAAATGAACTAATGTAGCTTATTTGTATTGTCTAGAAAAGAATGGTCTTCTGTTTCTGGAGACGTCTGCTTTGGAGTCAACTAACGTGGAGGCAGCATTCAACAATGTCCTATCAGGTAATTCATTGTAATGTGTTTAACTTCTATTTTTGTGAAAAGCCGTTTCCCAGATGAAGCGTATTATTCTTTACCAATGTAGAAAGTTTTTTTTTTTGTTGAATAACTGTGTGGGTGATATGATTCCCTGCCTGTCAGCATTCTCCGGTCATTTCCTGGGTTTCTTCCTATTCGCTGCTGTGAATGGCTTTCCTTCCCGGTCGCTCGCCTCCTAATAAATATATATGATGTGGACTGGGTACACACATTTTCCCATAAACATGCTTGGATAAGGCTGTGACCCTGAATTTAACCTCAGCTCCATCTCCTCAGCTCATGGATGTTTGTTTGGAAATGAACTTCAACGATTTATTTCTTTTGGAGTATTGCCGTCCTTTTCTAAGTCTGGCTTATTTTCTGCCACAGAGATTCACAGGAAGGCGAACAGTAAGGAAGTGGTTCGGAGCTCTATCAGTGCTGTGTCCTTGAACAGCTCCGGCGCAGAAAACGGAGAGGAGGGGAGACCCTGCTGCAGGAACCTCTGATCACAAGGTCCTCCAGGAACCCCGGGGCCTCAGGGTGGGCGACAGGTGACCTTCACCCACAACCCTGTGCTGAGCATGACGAGAGGCACGCGATACGGCAACCATGGGTGCCAATATAAACAGTTTTGGCTAAAGTGATGTCACTTTGTTCTACAAGTTGTGCAAGCTGCATGATGGCATATTCAAAAGATGATTCATATATGTGAATGAATGTAGCTGGAGTCCAACATCATTTTTCCTGCTGACTATTGAACATAGGTCAAAAGTTACACTTAACCATGAGACCTGTAAAATGACATATTTATAATCCATGCACAGAATTGGAGCCCCGTAGATGCATCACGGCATGTGTAAATGTAAATGACACGTGACACTTTTATAGTTTATTGGTTGGTTGGCACTGTGAGTCTTGCTGTCACTGCTGTGCGTCTGCTACAGCTGATGATCAGACTGATCGCAATTCTGTTGAAAAATAAATGATTTATGGAGACCTGGTGCGTGCTATTTGTGTCCTATAACAAAATATATAGGTATTTTTCTTAGAGGACATTTTGACATGTCACAGTAGGAAAAGCTCAGGTGTAAATAATGAAATGAGTGATGTTGTGAAATCCATTTTGCTTCAGTCTCAGGGTCCTGGTATTGAGCATGCTGGCTCACTGTCACACTGCCGTGAGTTTACGGAAAACTTTCAACAGCCATCGTTAATGTTATTAGTAACACCTGTGCTGTTCCTACTACAACTAGTCAAAGGTCTGCTCTGATAAAGGCCTTTAGAATTAAAGTAATTAGGAATACCAGATTAGGAAGATTTACCACCTCAGCAGCGATTCAGTTTGAATAAAATGGTAGTTTTCAATCACAGCAACACACACACACACACACACACTAAACTGACAAATAATTTCTGAGGTAAGCTCAAATCTCTGGTAAACATAGTTTGTTTTGTGTTTGTGTTTCTGATCCAATCCTCTCTCAAACTGTTTTGCATCAAACGCTTGGCTGCAGCAGATGTTCTTAACCTGGCAGGAAGTCCATAATGAGGTCTAAAAACTCTGAAGACGCAAAGATGTGGAAACAAAAAAATAAATTTTTAGACACAGTAGCATCTGCGTTTGACAGAATAGGTCAGGGGTGTGCAACCTTTTTGAATATTATATTAATTTTTCTTCTGACTGTGTGCGATGATTAACTGACCCAATTAAAGTTGGCGAAAAGCTGCCGGAATGATAATGCACATAGTGACTGAGTGCACGGACCTCTTTATTAAGCCTAGATATGGTCGAATTTTTTTTTCCCTTCCTGCTGCAAATTTGATATCAGTGAAACCAAATTGGCGGTCAGTTTTATGGGAAATTAGTGGATTGCCTGATAAGAGACGGAGAAAACAAGACTTGAACAAGACTTTTATCAAACACAAGGTCTCCGCAGGTCAGTGTTATCCGTGTCTGATGTGATATAAATAAAAGTTCCTCCCTGAGCACAGTATGTAAAACCTGTGTGCAATCTCATTTTATTGATGAGTTTACACACCAACTGCCAGCTGTTTCAGGGACTTCCCCTTTCTGCCAAGAGTTCCATTGTCCAATAATGTATACAATTACTGTGACTATGTATTAAAAGTCAATGTATACATAGAATTCTTTTTTACAGTACATGAGTTTGATATGCATTTAATTCCCACATTTCAGGATCAGTATCTTAGATTATTTTATTAGTATCCAATAGTTTATTTTAAGCTTGTGTTTTTGTGCTGTTGGGAGTGGGAAAGGTCAATCTCAAAGACGGTGGTATCTTATAAATCAACCTCATTTTAATGTTTGGGAAGCACCAAATCCAAATTTTTGTGTATTTAATATCACTTTTATTATCCATATGGATACCTTGAATGACTGAAGTCTGCATCTGATAGCTTTAAATGTCATGAATTCCATTGTCTCAATAAAGTCTTACTTGACAAATAAATGAACACTATTTAAACTTGAAATGATAAAACTTTTATTTTATATTGGTACAGAATGTTGTCTTTCAGGAACGTCAGTATAAAATAACTATTTGCATAGAAAGAGGAAGAAGAAGAAGAAGAGGGAGGGGGGGGGGGGGGGATTGGATAAACCTGTTTTTTGGTCATTGTCTTTACTTCCTCACTGTTTGGTGTCTATACACCTCAATGTATGGGCCCTTTTCACAGCAGCCATTTTGACATGTCATTGCAGGCTGAACACAGGTGTAACTGATAACATTACCTATGGCCCTATTCCATTTAGGTGGACCAGGACCCTGATATTGTGCAGGGTGGCCAAATGGAATGACTGTGACACACTAAATATGTGAATGGGACATTGTTATCATACCAAATGAAGGAATACTTCCTGTGTTTAGGGCTGCAACTCACAATTATTTTCATTATGGCATAGGCCAAGGATTGTTTTCTCAATAAACCGTTTTATTATAATAGGTCAGAATATCGTGAAAATGCCAGAGTCAAAGGGGACTTGTTTAAAAATATTTTGTTTTGTCTGACCAACAGTCCAAAACCCAAAGATAATCAGTTTACTATCAAGTATATCAAAGAGAACCATCACATCCTCACATTTAAGGAGGTGCAACCAGCAAATGTTAGAAATGGCATTTTGGTGTTATTTTAAAAAAGAACTAAAACGATTATTTGGACATCAAAATAGTTGCAGATTCATTTTTCATTGAATTATCGATTCAGCGAATCATTGCAGCTCTGCATTATAGCGTACTGTTCAATATTTGATGGGTTCATATATATGGATTTGGGCTATAGAACACTCGTGAAATACAGTGTATTTAACTATGTTTTACAGATGGGTCCCTTGAGAGAACTAATGCTTCGACCAATTTTACATAGCATACGACAACATGAATCAGTTCAATGTTTATAAGCAAGTCTCGTAGATTTAAGGAAAAGACAAGAAGTATCAAGCTAATAAAACTCTGTTAAATGTATTTCTTTAGACATTAAACTGGGCCCAGTGTCTCCATGGACCCCTAAACAGAACAATATAGGCTTTATGTTCTCTGTGTCTTCCTGATCAGCTACTGTGTTGTACCACTGTATTTGTACTGTACTAGGATGCAGTAAGATATTTCTCATACCACTGGTTGCCAGCTGGGCTTTGCTTTGCCGCTAATTAACCTGCGGCTCGATATTACCTGTTGAGGCTCGGGGCCGCACACGTCATCATAGTTAACGACCAGTAACCGACGGCGCAGCGGACCAATCACGTCGACCTAGCTGACAGGTGTCTGTCGGCCGTTGACCAATAGGAGCGAGCGAGGGGCGGGGTAAAAGGAAACTGACGTGACGTCGCAGCCTCGGTAATGGCAAGTGACACAGAGGGCGAGGAAGACGAGACGAAACTTTTCTAGCTACCGGTTTGCCGTTGGATGTTTTTATGCTCGCTACCAGCAGTGGTGTCACCTTATTTTTTACTCCGACGTTATTTTGTTTAGTGTTCGCCGTCGTTTGAGTGAGACTTCAGGAGGCTAACTATCACGTTAAAGTCGCGAACGGGGCGGTCCGTCGGTCGCCAAGTAGTTGAAATACACCACAAGTTTGTTCGACTTCGAGTTCAATACGTAGAGACGCTGAAGAAGAGGAGCTATGACCAACCGGGAAGACGAGTACGACTATCTCTTCAAAGGTGAGTAGCTTGTTTATCTTCTAGCTAGTTAGCTAAACTTCGACACCGAGCCCCTTCACCTGTGCGCGACTGTCACCTGACGCCGACTTGTTCGAGGTGTTGACCCCTCGTGCGCAACAACAAGGTGCAGCGCGCGACATTGGAGACAAAGGCACCTGCTGCCGGGCCGCAACTTTGACTGACGACACATTATTTCGACGTGACGCTAGAGAGCCGTTCTCCCCCATGAAGGCAGCTTTTTTAAGTACTCTTAATGTGTCGAGCAGCATCTGCAGTAGAGTCGTCATCTTGCAGGCCGATGATGCAATCGTGTGAGGTGGGGGGGATGCGGTGTTGATCAACAAGGGGGTCGTAATATGTTGCAGGACAACAACTCCAAGTGTCCATCCGTACTTGCTACGAGAATAAATGGAGTTTGGTTCATTAGTTTTGTACCTGAGGACTGCGTGGTGCACTTGTAGTTTGAATCCACATACAGGTCTTGGCCCTTGGGCCCAAAAAAAATATCTCCTTTTTTATCAATAACATCTATCACCTGCTCCAATTGTTACACCACCTTCACTTTAATGTTTAACATATAATAATATGGTCCAGCCTCATTTATAGATATACACAACTTTTCCTGGTGACTAGATATTTTGAACAATGTCCTTTTTAAAGGCAGAAACATTATACCACAGTGTGTCCTCTGGTTTAAAGCTACTGTAACTGTATACTGGGGGTGGAAAGTGATTGTTATAGCTACCTGGTACAAAAAGTAGTTCATAGTTGAACCTTGTCACAAGCAAATGGGAAATTAAATGCTCACTGTCTGTTCAATTATAGAACACCAAACAAGCATGTGTTGTCAAACTGGTAATACCTGCATGAAGTGTGTGGGTGTTTGTGTGGCCACAGTGTCCCTGAGTATAGAGAAGATGAGATTTACTCACTCACTCTCAGATAAAATGACATGACTCTTGGTGACCAAATAGCAAAGTTTTCTGAATCATGTGCAGCAACGCAAAGACACTGATACGGTATCGGCTGCCTCTTTTATCCGTCTTCTGCGTGAACCAGGAAAGAGCTAACCTTATTGTCATGGCTGTCCTTTGTTCGTACAACCTCCTTTTGTCCCTTGCTGTTAGATAGCCCCGAGTCAAGTTGGGTGAGCTGTCAGTGAGTCACACAAACCCTACTGATGGAGAGACATCGGTGCAGGAAGTCGTCCTGCTGAAGCACACCTGTGTCATTTCACTGCTCATGTTCATTTTAGTGATGTGTATGAGCCTCAATACTTGGTATTTGTTGTATGAACTTTTCATACAAACATATTTTTGGGTTAAAAGCACATTTCACTGCCCAACTGATTATATTAAGGCCTTCTGCTTATTTCAGTGGAAATACAGTATGTACATTTTAAATGTTTTAAATCTCATTGATGCATTTTGATGCCATAAAATCAGCACTGAGGAGAAAACAGTTATCCCACTTTAATAGAAAGTATCTCGAAGATCGCCAGCATTATACAGCGTCATACACCGCTTTAATTTCACATCAATGGAAATGATGTGATGGTTATCTGTTGTTCCATTCATAGGGATTCAGGAGATATCAATTAATCTGGCTGAACAGACCGAGAGACTGACTGAGATTCTCAGTATAAATTAGTTCCATTCTTTATTTCTACCGTACCTCCGGACAGTCAGTCTGGGCTTGATCACTGGGCACAGTGTTGTATAATATAATAGAGAGGTGTCATATCTTTTTAGCTGAAGAATACAAACCCTACAACAGCGACTGGGTGTGTAATGTGGCCATGATATTACCCGTCTCATGGCAGAACACCTTGAAGTGGGTTGCGTAATGATTTTTGTCCTCCACCCAAAATCTTTTGTCTTTGACAATATGTAGAATGACAATGTTACCTTTTTTTTTTTTTTTTTGCCATATAGGAGAGCCACACTGTTGCCCCATATTTTGATTATTTCAAAGTCTAAATAAGTCATCCCTAAATATGGACAGGTTTCTACTTGTGCCTGTTGCACCATAGTACCACAGACAAACTTTGATACAGCTTTTCCCTTTAGAATGAGCAGTATTGCTTAAATACAAGTGTAGACACGGTGGTCGGTTTGTTAATGCAATTTCAACATTCCATAACAAGTTCCTATTTCACAATAGCAGGGTGGTGTGCTGGTGTGTTTGGTTTCTTTTGACATACTGACTCACCTGACAATTGTGGAAGTAGTTTTCTGATAAACACTCGTCCTAATAATGCCCGTTTAAGGACATTTCTAAGAGGGGATCCAGTAGAGAAAACGCAGCATCAAAGCTCCTGTTTTTATTGTAATGATTGCACACTAAGCATTAAAGGAATAGCTCTACATTGTAAATATAGTCATTTACCGCTCTCACCCCATGACAGTAAACCCTCCTGAAGTTTGTATGGAAACCAAAGCGAGGCCTTTTTCCAAGTGTAGTCATTGTTGATGTTAGATTTAACAGATGTGTGTGCTTTGTTTGGTAAGTGTAAATGGTGGCGCCATAACTAAAGTAATTTGGAGGAAGTGCTTGGCATTTGCACAAACTTCAGCAGAGTTTTAGATTTGTTTTAGATTGTAAGTCTTTAAAACAGAAGGACAACTTAACTTATAAAATTAATTTAAGCAACCATGTGGTACAATCTATGTCTCAGATCTCTTGATGATTTAAAAAAAAAAGAACATTAAATGTATTTCCAGTTAAATACTGTCATGACTGAAGTACATTTGACAGGTGAAATCTGCAGTGAATCACTGGTTTTACCTGCTCTCGATCTGCGGGTATTTCCTGAAAAGATCAGATGGTTCTAATGTTTTGTGTGCTCAGTGGGCGTGCCATGAGTTTCTGTTACACCTCGGCTGGGAGCCACACACATGCGTCATCGATGAAGCATGCTATCTAAAAATACTGAGACTCAAATTTTATTTTAAAAAGTCAACCCATCTTGTTGTTTTTTGTTTAATGACCTACTACACAAAGTTTAACATGAATTTTCCTCTACAGCTGCAGCCATGAAGTATGCTGATCTGCACAAACACATTGATGTGTTAGTTTCTTCTCCATATGTGTTTTTCATTCTTAAAAATGAGATTGTTTAATACCAGTCAGTCATAAGAGTTGAATAAAAAAAAAAGGTAGAGCCTACAATAAACCCTGTAACTGATGATGAGTGCTCCTTTCTTTATCTGAAATCCCCTTGTTTCCCTATAGTGGTGCTGATTGGAGATTCAGGTGTCGGGAAGAGTAACCTGCTGTCCCGCTTCACCCGAAATGAGTTCAACTTGGAGAGCAAGAGCACCATCGGGGTGGAGTTTGCCACACGCAGCATCCAGGTAGAGGGCAAGACGGTCAAGGCTCAGATCTGGGACACAGCTGGGCAGGAGCGATACCGAGCTATCACTTCTGCGTGAGTACATGACTGTAATCATTGAAGCCCTTGTGGAAGCTCCATTACACTGTTGTGGTGTCTGTTGTCACAGGCTCACTTCCACACATAGGCAGAGATAATAACCACTTCACACAAGTACATGCTCACTTGAAGAAAATAATGGGTCTTTTAATTAAGTCCAGCGTCCATGCAGACACGCCGCTCCACATGCAGCGGTTCAAATGAGCATGTTCTTAATATAGATACATACTAAGCACAGGAATGTCTAAGTGCCTCTTTTGCTTCCTCATGCATGTGCATTGTGCCATTGTTTCTTTTTTTCTAAACTGTTATTCACACTCGCATGAAGTTTCACTGTATTATCAATGTCTGGGATTGTAGGTTAAGGGTTGTAAAACGCCAACCTAGAGTCATCCTCCATCCATGAATTCATTTTTGAATCATAATTCCTTAAATAGTTAGAACAATATATTCTCTGAAGTGATTAATACTACAAAATGCAGCCTTTTGCCTCGGGGCAAGAAGTATTTCGTTAATCACAGCTTCCTCCTCGTCTCTCGATCAAGTTCCCGTCCCAACATTTGTCACTCTTTTAGTTGTCTGCCTCAACGGCGTAACCGACCCTGAGGCATTGGCATGTGCTGTATAAAGCCCCCCACAGGCATTGAGGAAGCAGATTTTAGAGCCAGTCTTTAATTAAAAATAAGTAATGTCAGCCAATGTTCACTTGTCTTATGAGCTTTGTCTGCAGTTTTTTTGGGGGGGGGGGGCTTTTACACTTTTGTTTCTGGTGTTTCTCCGCCTTAAAGCTGGCCAAGCCCATGTGACACGCCCGCGAAGAATCCTGAAATCAACCGACTGTGACGAGAACAGGTTTTCTGCTCTGATTTAATTCATGTTCACCTCCTCTTGTGTTTTCCAGCTACTACCGTGGAGCAGTTGGAGCGCTCTTGGTTTATGACATTGCCAAGCACCTGACATACGAAAATGCCGAGCGCTGGCTGAAGGAGCTGCAGGACCACGCGGACAGCAACATAGTCATCATGCTAGTGGGCAACAAAAGTGATCTACGCCACCTGAGGGCGGTGCCAACAGATGAGGCCAAGGCCTTGGCAGGTATTGTGTGTGTGTGTTGTGTGTGTTGTGTGTTGTGTGAGCACAGACCGATTATTGCCAGGTTAAAGTTGTGATAATGAGCATAGATGGACTGAGCTGGACCCTAGCTGCTTTAATTAGACTCTTTAGTGCTTATAACATACGTGTGTTGCCAACAGTGATCTGATCAATGTTTATACTCGTGTCAAACATTTCCTTTCAGTTTAGTTTGAACTGTTTTGTGCGCTCATTACTACTGGGAACACCCATGTTAGAAATGTTAGCACAACGTAGGGCATTTTACATGAATATGTCCTTGGCTTGAATGCGAGTATATAAAAGCAAGCACAGCCCGAGGTCAACAGTACTTGATTTAGATTAATTAAACTTCCATTTATCTCGGCCTCCTGAGAATTTCAAGGCTTTGTTTCAGAGCAGGTTTGTTTGTTACGGTCAGCCTTACCGTACAATTTTGTCACCCGTTTGACACTCGCACGCTGTTATTTTAGATTAGTTGGGCCACGTGTTTGCTCCTGACCTTGAGTTTATTGGCTTGGGTCCGAGTCAGTGTTGTACCTGCTTTGACTGGTAAATTACTCTTGGTAGGACGGCCTGTAACAACGTTCGTCCTGTTGATTCATTTTTGAGTAAAAAGAATAATTTTCGTTGCTGGATGAATACTGTCGGTGCCCGTCAGTGCATTCGGAAATTAACTGATTTGTTTTTCTGCGCCACAAACATAATTTATGGTGCCTCATTTACATAAAGACCATGGTGTTGGACACGTCCATGCAAAGTGTATTGTAATGCCACGAGTGAAGGGTTCTCAAAGAACACAACAGCAACAGTGGACCAAACCTGATGTCTCACTTACGCCACTGTGAGAAAATGATCCCGTCATGTATGATAGTAATAATTGTTCTCCTTTATACCTGGAATCAGAATGTAAAGATTGATTGCAAAGAAAGAACAAATTGAGAAAATTATAATGATGTATTATTAGTGCCAAAACAATATGCCAATCATATATTTGCTGACTTTGTCTTCAGAAATGGGACTTGTTTCTTAGTTCCATGTCATATATTTTTGGTTGTTGGTCAGATCAAGTAAGCATAAAAAACATAGTTTTTAACTTTTTGATAGGAATTTGTCCTTCACTGTTTGTTGTAGACCTTTTTTAATGAAGACATTTTCACATTTTTCACATTTAAGAAACGATAATGATATGAATGATAAAATTAATGATTGCTGAATTCCATTAAGCTGCTTTGGTTTCAGGGTCCTGGCTCGCTGTCATGACTCACTAGAACACATGAATGGGAAACAAGTTACAATTTCTGCTGTTTTTTTAATAGAGTAAACCATTAATTCCTTATTTGGAGACAGATTAATTGTCCATTAATCTATAAACACTATGTAATACAGTAGTATAACCTTTTTTTAATAGAAGTTGTATCCCAGCCAACTGTATTTTTGGTTTACAAAGGGTTTATATGATATTCTTTTTTCGGTCTTTGTGAGTAACATCATTGCATTTCATCACGTTGTAAATATACAGCAGACCAGTCAGCTGTCAAGTAAGTAAGTACTGTGAGCAATCAAACAGGAAGCAGTTGAAATGACTACGCTTCTAGGGGGAACCCTGGAGTGAGTGCATTATGCAGAAGAAATCAATCCCTGAATCAGTGCAGTGTTAATGCCAGTACAACACAACAACACACCTCAGCTCAGTGTAGTTATGAAAGAAGTTGAAAAATAATGCAGGCTTTTCACATTTTGTACGTGTGTGTTTTACAGAGAAGCACGGCTTGTCTTTCCTGGAGACGTCAGCGTTAGACTCTTCTAATGTGGAGCTGGCTTTCCAGACTATTCTTACAGGTGAGTTTCACGTTGGTGTTCATTTCTTGCCCTTTTTTAATGTCTAAATCAAATTGGAGTGAGTGAATGAATGTGCAATTGATCCTGATGTATATATTAAATATATATATACACACACACACACACACACACACACACACACACACACACACACACACACACACACACACACACACACTTACTTTATATATATATATTGATTTGGCTGAAAGTGTCACATTTCCATCCAGTCAGTGATGGTTTACATAACAACACTCATCCTCTGCCACTAGATGGCAACAAAATCCATCTCATCAGTTTTCCATGCCCATCACTGATGGGCAGTCTGTGGTAAGAGCACCACCCGAATATGTTCTCCGGACAAATAAGGTTTGGCACAATGAAAGAGCACTCAGCCAATCGGTCCTTGTGAAAGCTGCGATTTATGTTTGACCATCACTGACAAACCACTAATGGTCTTTGTTTGTGGTCACAAATCCATGTTGGACCAGATGCATCTGTTCAGGAAAGAAATTCTGATACTGGTTCACACTCACAGATATTTTTTATCAAGTAAATGTCTATGAACAGTGTCCCTTGGAGGAATATAGACACACTTACAAGTGCATTAGATGTCGGAGATTTGGTACAATGGAGGGGAAAAAAAGCAATTGTTGTGACTGAGTCAACCCCTGAAGTGCGTAAAGGAGCAGTCCAACAGTGAATGGTGCTTCCACTTCAATTGCTCCAGGGGCCATCAGTCTGCGCCACTTACTGTTTATATCCTGCTTCTGCTCCACGTTGAATTCCCAGACGCATCAGCTTGAGCCGTTTGAGACATTCTGCCCACACCACCGCTCTATCAGTAATTTCAAATTCATAAAAATTTGAAACCAACAAGCCTCCTTTCAGCTAGCGTGGCTAATTAGCTCGTTAAGGGAGGAGAAGAGAGGAAGTTAGCTGTACATTAGCGGGCCAGTTAGACCTGAACTTTAGACCCAGTGGAGCAGAGCAGATGTCATGTGCGTAGATATCAGCAGCAGACAGATCGTAGGTCAGAGAGTCCTAGCGGATTATGTAGGCGTAGCAGCTCGTGCTGTGTAGAATCTGTAGTAATGAGTCATGGTTTCTCCACCTGACGTGTCGCGTCACCGTCAGCCAGGAGTCTTGTTTTTAAACCTTCTTGCTTCATAAGCAGTCTTTATTTCAGGACTGTTTTGTTCCACATCTGGCTGTAGTTTGGAAGTTAAAGCTGCAGTATGTAACAGTGGGGCTGGGTGTCGTTTACAAAATGACGTTACCAATACCAGCACTCTTAAAGTGATACCCATACCAATAGAGTACTTCATTCCATAACTTTATTCCCTACTTGATTCAAAAGCCATCATGTGAATAGATGCATTTATTTTAATCAGATGCCACAGGCGTGTAGTATAGCCATACTTTCAAACGTTTTCGTTGCGTCTCGGGACACGCTTAACTTCCAACTACGTCAAAAAGAACTTGCTTGACTTCACAACGCCACAGACTATATGGTGTACAGACAAATACTTGTTTCGATACTACCTGGTACTGGGTTATTTCAGTCGATACCTAAAGGTATCTAGTACCGACACCCAGCGTTACTGTAACAGCAAGTCAGAGGGGTGTCTGCACTAGTCCTGCTTCCCTCTCTCAGGTTAATCCACTGACCACCCCAATGGCATCAAAGCTAAAAATTTAGGGAATTGACATTCGGAAATGTATTGAAGAAGCGAACGTTGATGACAGATAAAATGCCGGCTGTGCCGACATGTGCCAGGACGAATTGCGTGCGAGCTACCGACGCCAAGAGTGTCCCCGCCATATCCTCTCTTTAATGCAGCCTCGACCAATCTCTTCTGCATTTCTTTAACTGTATACTCGCACTAAATAAGTCAGTATGTCTGAGTCAGCCAAAACACTGTAAAATGTATCCTCGTCCACAACACCCTTTGCATTCATATTTTGGGATGCCTTTTGCAATGCAAGTGAAGAAAAAGCAAGTTCTGATTTTGGGAGGACTCTAGAGCACGCCCCCCTGGCTACCCAGAACTAGAAATCCAAGCTGAAATTGCGTTTAGTTCTTTCTTGCCTCCAACTACATCACTGCCACATCAAACGCCGGCGATGGATGCAAGAAGAAGAAGAACAACAGATTTTGCCGCTTTCTCGGTCAATATGGCACATACGGAGGAGTTTATCGCACCAATCGACTACATTGACCATCAACACTGATTGGACATCCACATAAAAGGTGGAGAATTCTCCCTTTTTAAGGTCACCTGTGTGTTTGAACAGCTCTTGTCTGCTAAATATGTGACTTTATTGTATTTTCTTACCAGCACAAGAAAGCAGGGTCACAGAAGCAAGTCCCACAATGTATACAATTTATTTAGGCATTGCAGTTTTTTTATTTAAACTGTATTGCATATCGTAGCATTGGGAAATGCCTGAAATGAGACGTGGTACATGATATATAACGATGCCAGTTTTAGGAAGGAAAGAATCCTCACTGCTGCCAGGAGTCTGGATAGAACAGTTGTTCTTCAGTTTCTGCCATGCTGTTTGTCCTTTTCCCAATATGTCCCACTGTTGGCTGGATTTGTCTGCATCTACACATAACTCATTCCCTTTCACCCTTCTCTCCATCACAGCCATCTACAACATCGTGTCACAGAGGCAGATGTCAGGGCGAAGTGACTCCGACTTCTCACCGGCTTCCAACGTCGTGCCCATCACGGTTGAGCCCACCCAAAACTCAGCCAGTAAGGGTGTCTGCTGCCAGAGCAACTGAGGCCTTACCACTGACCTCCTCCTTCACCTCCAGGCAATTGGAGAAACAACCAGATAGACAAAACAGAGACAGGGAGAATGGAGAGACAGGTAGAGATTACCATTTCACACAAGGACAGTTGAGTTGTGCCGGGGTTGATTTGTCTTTTTGTCTTGTTAAGACACCGTAATACAGTTTGAAGAGGGGGACCAGTAGAGGAGGGATAGTAAAGGAGTTTAGACGGGGGTTGTGGTGCGGGAGGATTAATATCAATGGAAAGAAAACGGGTGAGATGCAACGTACCCAAGGCATTAAGCTTTTGAAAGAGGTACATGATCAGAACTGATTCACAGTCTAATGAAAAATGTAACACATTATGAGGTCCCTTTTTGTATCTCATCACAATTTCTGTCTTTCAAAACTGTCCTCCCTTTTGAAAGCTCTATTTTACAAGCCAGTAAATGCTTTATCTCAGTTTCCCACCGCCAGTATATTGGGCAATAGAAATTCACATCCAAAAGACTGAACTGCAACCCCTCTGTCGCCGCAGTCATTCCCATTTTCCTTAAATGTATAATATTTAGAAAATAATGTCCCTTACAATATTTATTGAACACTAGATTAAGGTCTTCTCTGGCCAAACGGTTTTGCAATTTAACACTATTTGGTTTTGATTTTTCTACACTGATTGCTTTGCAGCAACTGGAGCTCTTTCTTTTTGATGCCCACAATCGTATGTGTTTGAAGAAGCTTGTAAGGGGCAACTACCCCTCACTAATGCAGGAACAAGGGCTTCAAGTCCCTTTTTTTTTTTTTTTTTCTTTTTTCTTCCTTCCTAAATGCAAATGCTGGAATTTGGTCAAAGTTGGTTGATTCAAGTTGTGTTCCACTCAGAGTAATAACATCCCTCTCTACCAGTGACATGTCATTTCTCTTTGATTGCTTTTGATCTTTGTTTGGAAGGCCTTCCTGCTCTGCGCAGACTTTGTACTCTACAGATGAGTCATGCTCTTGCAGCTACCCCATCTCATTTAGAGTTAACGCTGTGCCAAGCTTGCATCACGAGTGAATGGGTTAACCCGCCTCACAAGTCGGTCGGTGGGACGGCAGCATTGGATCTCCTGATGACTGTTTCACCTCTGCCCTGAACCTGTGGGAGAGATCAGGGAATTGGTTTGAATGCATGGACAACCCTGTGCAGCTCCTGCTGCCTGCTTGCTGGGATAGATGGATGGATAATGTTTCAGGGGATGAGTTAGTGAGGGCACTCAGCCCTGCCCTGCTACTGTGGTCTCTGATGTACCCGAGATGGCTTGTTTTACTGTAAGTGAAATCCTCCACTGCCTGCTACCTACTCCTCTCCGTCTCTCTCTACACTGTATGTAACTGGAACAGGACTCTGCCTTCTGGGATCTCCCTGAGGTCTGCCCTCGCTCTCACTTGTCTGTATTTCCTGTGGAGGGGGCGGGGGTTGTATTCGGGAGCCAGGATTGGGTTTGTTAGTGTCTAATAGTTTAATAGATCGAGGAAAAGGAGAAAGGATGGTAGTGTTAGGAGGGGCTTAATTAAATCCAAAGGTTATGCACACAGATGATGGTTATCCTGGTTATGTGTTTTCACATCAACACTGACTTCTGTTGACTTCACAGGTCTTAAACTGGGTGGTGTAGGTTAGGGCTTTTTAAAACATTTATTCTAATATATGTATATTTGGACTGCATATGTATAAATAAATCTCATTTGTTATAGCCTGCCTCTTCTCATGTCTCTCTAAAATGTTTTTAAACAATAAAGGCTACAAGTAGCTGGCTTTTTCATTAATTAATCTGGTAGAGGGCAGAATGAATTTACTGTATCATTCTTAATGTCCACTGTTATTAATAACAAAAGCTTTGCTGTAAAGATTATAGTTTCTCTGATCACTAAGAATAAAATATGAATAGTCATTAAAGGATCAATTAAGCCATAAAAGCTCCCCTTTCGAGAACAAAAATGCAATCGTGTCAATTGGAGATCATTTCATTTTTGTTTTATTAGAAACATTTACAATACATCTTGAATCTTGGAAAAATAACAAAGAACCAGAACTAACATGGCGCAGATACAATAATAATAATAAAAATGTCCCCAAAAATGTAATTCACAAAAAAAACATGTGCTATAACAAATAAACCTGCAATATCGCATGCCTTGTAAGGGCACGGCATACTGTAACAGAGTTCAAAGACTTCTTTTTTTTTTTTCCTTTTTTAATTTTTTTTTTTCCATCCATCAAAGTTGACGGTCAGCCACCGAGGGCCACACTGGCATCCCTCTTTCACTGTTCACAGAGAAACCAGAAACTATCGCCAGCTGATGCTGGCCCAAAAACTAATGCACTACGACCACTATTAGACCGGTATGAAACACCTCTACTGTGCTGGAACATTTGGAAACGCTACCAAAGACAAACTGTCAGACTGTATTGACCCCCTTTGGAAAAGGTTGCGAGTTTCACCAGCGAGCGCCACTTCAGTCCCCGTCCTTTACGTGCAGCAGAAAATGTGCCATTGTAGTGCTTTTTCTTTCTTTCTTTTTTTGTCAAGTTTTTTTTCTTTTTTTCTTATCTTGATCAACTCCTGCACAAACTGAGAACGTCAAGTTAATTCATATGAGGTGCGAACAGTCTTCCATCATTAACGGGTAACTTGGAATACAAAATCCAACTTTGATGCGGGGACTGAAATGGACTCTTTGTCTGGCTCCAAACTCACGTCAGCTTCCCAAAGAGACTCCCAACTATGAAAATCTACAGAGGAGAAACGGCCCAAGTGCACCGGCCTTAAAGGATAACGCCGGCCCTGCGCCGTTTCTCCCGTCTAAGTGACCATACAACATACATGCAAGCTAGTACGGTAATGAACCTGTTTTGTGTATATGTGTGTGTCTAGTTACATAGATCTACTACACAGCGCGCCGTTGTCCTCTCTCCTAGATGCCTCCGCTCGATTTGCACACTTCGCCTAATTAACACATTAGGGGGGAAAGTCTCTCATAAAGGCTTCCTTTAAGCTGATTACGCTCCGTCGCTATTGATCACAAACTGTCAAGAGTAGTAGATGTAGAAAATGTATGAATGAAAGTGTGTACAAGTTGCGTGTGGCCCCGCCCCCCCCATTGGCGGCAGGGGCCACGGCTGCCTCATTCACTCCAAGCAGTCGTAACATGTTTTTATAGGTTTTGATAAGTAAAAGCGAGTTTAGATTACAGAGGAAATGAGTTATGCGTTTCAGTCAGTAACATGGGGTTAGTTGAAGGGGGGGTGGGGGGGTTGTGTGTGTGGGGGGGAAGGAAGGGGTTACAGCAAGCAGCACTGCACAAAGAATGCTGATGCAGGAAAAATATATAATTGAGGCACAAAATTGATGCTCTGTGACTAAAATATCTCCAAATTCTAAAAAATATTATATTATTTTCTGTAATTATTCCATTGTGAATGCACTGGTGTTAAAGTAGTGCACGCCTGAAGTTAAAATTTCAGCTATGGGGAACTCTGGCTCCCGTTGCTTCACGTGGCGTGAAGTACACGGAAGAGTCGAGCGTCCATAACTTTCATAAATAAAACTTCTAAACTTCTTTTCTCATTTGACTTATTAGTAGAAACTGACCTCCCTGTGTTTAGAAATATATTAACTTCTTGTCATTTTAATTAAAAAACAAAATGTCTCGAGGTTACTCATAAATATGTTGCTTCATTTTTTTTTTTTTACTTTTCATAAATAACATCCAGATACTGACTTTTTTTTCCTCTGCTTTCTATGAAATAATAACCCATGTTAGCAAAATAGATTTGAGAAACTGTAATATGTTTATTTTTTTTTTTATTTTTTTTTTTTATTCATTTTAAGTAACTTTCTATAAATGTATGTGGAAGAACTCAAATATAGTCTACGTTGAAAACCTGTCGCAAATTCCTTCCAAAAAAACAAAAACTTAAAGCTCACTTGTAAATTGACAAAACAATAAGCATAAGGAGTGCATTGAGTCGAGTGGTCTTTTTTTGTTTTTGTTTTTTTTTACATTCAAATGCATTTCTTTCTCAATGTGGATTTCGACAGGTTGGTACAATTGCTTAAGTGCATCCATTGAAAATAAGGATTTCCTATCACTCCTTAAAAGGGATTCTACATAAATGCATAAAGACCTTTTCATATCAAGAGAAGAAAAACATCAACAGTTTCTACCATTACTATAATAGTAAGCTTAATACAATATTGTAAATAATACTAACAAGAACTTAACGAATCAAATGTCACTGTGAGTCACCCCACCCCTTCGCTGCTCCACTGAATTAAAATGTGTTTCATACTGGGTGAGTTGGACAAATGAAACTTACACCGTAGCATATTCTTAAGAATCATAATTAAACTTTATGTATCACTTAGTTAAACTACACGGTAAATATATGATTTTAAAACCGATGTTCACTTTAAGGTCTTAAAGCTTTTTTTTAATAAACTTCAGGTATCAGGCTGATGAATTCTTTAAGCGATCTTAACTTTTTTTTTCTGATAAATCTTACCTACTGTGCTATATTTTTTTTTACTAACATGCAGTTAAACTTAAGGATACAGTCGACGGCTCCTTCAAACCACTTTAACCTAAAACCACAGCGCTGCTTCGTCACCGCGTTTACATCCGACCCGTTACCGTTTACTCTGAGGGTCCGAGAAATTAGGAATCCAGCCTGAATGTTCACTGGCGTGTCACTGTCAACACAACTACTTCTCAGTCTAGTTGTTTTTTTTTCTTTTTCTTTTTCTTAAAATCACGTGGGCAGTCCCAACAATTTTTTTTTTTTTAATGGGAACTTCTCCAGATCGGGTGAGTTTTTCAGAAAGATTGAAGTTTTTCCTGCCATCAACCAAACCGTGACAATAGAAAAAAAAAAACAAGAAAAAAAAACAACAACGACTCAAAAGGACTGTGTAAGTGCCAGGATGTGCTTTTAAGCTGATCTCTTTGGGGAGAAGTAAGTCTGTTACCGGCGCCTCTGTAGTATTAAACTAATCTTACAACACTGAAACATGATATGCCTTCATTTCACAGATATCGATTGCGTGGCCTCTAAGACTTTTGGGTAAACTCTAAACCAGGTGGATTCTTTTTTTTGTTGTTGATGCTAAAATAAGTTAACTCAAGTGATAAGTCCTCTCCTCGTGTTTTGTTCTTTGGCTATGTCTGACCTATTTTCTTTTTTTCTTTTTTTTCTTTTTAAAAAAAAAAAAAAAAAAAAAAAAAACAATACAGATTTTTAAGAAAAAAAAAAAGTAGGTGCAAAAAAGAAGTAAAAAAATTGAATCATGAAATTCCGAAACGTATCGCTAGGTGAACGGAAATCCTCTGACGCGATGCTGTACGTGACACGCCCGCCCCCCGATTGTAGCTCGATGAAGAACACTGAGGGGGGAGACCGACACGAGTAGACTTCATCATGTTGTCCGACCCTCCTCTTCCTCCCGCCGCTGTGTTTATTTTGACCGAAGACTTCAAGACACCGGCCTCTTGTTTGTTTGTTTGTTTGTTTGTTTGTTTGTTTACTCCTGACGGATAACTTTTACAGCTCCGTGCGATTTCCTCTTTAAAGTCGCGCAAATTTGCAGTTTCATCATTTCAGTTTGCCTCGACCCACCCTGTGATCTGATTGATATTCAACGTAAAATAAAAAATAATAATAATAATAATCAAGCAATCAAATGACTTAAGACCCTGATGAACACAACAAGAACAATTACTTATCCTGAAACTGTTACTAAGTCATTATATCTCTGGTTTCTTTTTTTTTTTTTTACACTGGCATGAATCCATAATGAATTTTAAGCAGATATGAGACAGAAACGGTATTAATCCTAATAATCAAGGTCAATTGCTGAATAGAATATTATTTAAAGAACTGACTAAGCAGGCTCCTCTGTTTATTGTCCCAGTATAGTCCTATTATTGCTTTTCATCCTAATATACATAGAAACAGATTTATCCATTTGGGGTTATTACACATACTATTCATTCCAGTTTTTATTTGAGATTGGATTTATACATCAGCGGCTTCATAAAGGATATTCATTATTACAGTTTATAGTAGTGTCTGGTTAATTTCTTATCTATATATTTGGATGGAATACTAAGTTAATCAGTTTAAATAATATTTCTTAAAATGTATGGATCTATCTAATATACTATTATAGTCAAAAAGGATGATGGGACGCATATATAAAAGATTTACTCTCCCTAAAACTCAGAGACATTTTGAATTCCATATGCTAAAACATTGACGGTGACACCCTCAGCGTGTAAAAATAATCAAAACCTCACTTTAAGCGGGCCTTTGTCTGGATGTTCATAACTGATACACATACTGTATTTACATTGATGTTCAGAGTGCTTTCCCATAAAGTACAATACTCATTAACTTATACAGCGTCTAAACAGGGAGAATCTCCAATAAGCCCTCTCTTCATTAAACCAGTGCAAAACTCAACCAAGTCATCAGCATCGACTCAACGGACGAGAGGTCTCCCAAATTACCACTAGTACTACTTTAGTATTAAGAATAACAAGAACCACCATAATACAAAAAAAATGATAGGGAATCCTTATGTGCATGTCTTTCAAATTCTATGAAAAAGTATTTCACCATCAGTGGTCGGTTTGGTATTAATCAAATGTTCTGTAATAAGGTGCTTTACTCTATAGTTGAAGTAAATTGTTTTAAGAGCCTAATTTCCTGAATCCCTCTAATCCCCACCCGAGCAGTTTGATTCACATTCTTTTCTCCAAAAATAAGTATTTTAAAGGTTGTTTTTATGGGTGTGGGGGTGTGGGGGTGTGGGGGGGTGTGGGGGTGCTATCAAAGGCCAAAGTTGCTACCTTGTATGCCAAAAGCAATGGCAATATTAGAATACAAAATATTAAGGCAGAAAACAAAATAACAAAAATACTAAGTTCAAAAGCAGTGACATACTGCCTTGAATTTGACATTGAAAGCTTAGGCCAAACCACTGTGCAATTCCTCCGTCCATTAAATCATAACTATTCTTTATTCCTACATCTGATAGATCTCAGGGTACTTTTTTTTTTTTTTTGCAAGTGCGGTGCTTTTCCCCGCAGTCCACACGTAATGGGAGTGGTCTGCTTTATAGGTTTTGTTTGTGGGGTTTTTTGTAAGGAAAAAAAAAAAAAAAAAAAAAAAAAGGAGGGGCCTTTGTGTCCCGGAAGACACATGCTGTAAATGCTAAATATTTTTTTTGAGACAGAAGCCGAGTTGAATTGTTCCCTGTCGCCACCGCTGGTCCACATGTGACAACAGCTCTGCAGGACTTGAATGATCAATAAAATTGCAAGATCTGCATGGTTTCTTTGTTTTTTAGGGGGGGGTTTTTTGGGAGCATACTTCTCTCTTTCTCCAGCCAAAATGACCCCCCCCCCTTCTCCACTCCTATCATTCAACAGCTTTAATCCCTACCCCCATCCGCTCTCCCCTAGCCCTCAGAAATCCCCAGGCTGGGGCTAAGGCAGACGCAGAGGGTGTGTAATTTGATTCAGCATGAGTGCTGGTTAAATGGGGCGTTTCCTCTGCTTTCCTGTCAATTACAATTGTCTGATTTCATTCTGGAAGCTCAAAGCGGGAGGGGGGTGGGAGTGTGTGGGGCGGGGGGGGGGGGCTGCCATTGGCTGAAGCCCGGGTGTCCATAGTGAAGAGGGCAGCTGCAGGATGTCCCATACAGTAGCGGGCTGACACGATCTGCACCGGCGCGCTGTCACACAAACAGAAACCCCCCCCCCCTTCCAAATTTCAGGGCGGTGCAGTTGGGGGAGTGGAGGGGGGGTTAATGCTGCACCCGGTGTGACACAAGATCCCGATCAAGATCAGCTCTTTCTTTTGGAGGTGAGTGTGTGCAGTTTCATAATTTGGAACGGGTGTACGGCCAATTTAAGGTTGGAAACAGGTAACTGGGGAATCCCCCCTCCCCCCCCCAATATCTGGAGATAATTTATTTTTCTCTTAAGCCTCCCCTCAATTCACAGGCGCTGCCAAATTCAGCTAGTGTCTTACAAATTGCGTGTGTGTGTGTGTGTGTGTGTTTTGGGACAAAAGAGGCCCCCTCTCCCCAGTAGGGATAGCTCGGAGCCGCAGCAAAGGGGAGGAAAAGGAGGGGGGGAGGAAGGGGCAAGAGGGAGTGGAAGGAGGGGGTCCTACTCGCCCAGCTGCATCCAGCCCCCACCGCGCCTGTAACGGTTGGGGCGGGGCGGGAAGGGGCTCGCTGCGGGACCCCTGTCGCAACCCTCATACAAGCTCCAGAGTCCACCCCCCCCCCGACCCTCCCCACACGGTCCGCACCTGGACCAACCCATTTGCCTAATTATCAATGAGTGGATCCAGGCCGTGTCCGAGCACTCCGCAGCCCACGCCGCTGCCGGGCCCAGACAATGCGCCGCGCTCGGAGAGAGGCCTTCCAAAGCAAACGACCAAACTGTAAGCAGGGCGAGACATGAAAGCCCCTCCCAAAAGGAAAGGGAGAAAGAAAAGGGGGCTAGGCGAGACCTCCAACTCTGGGGGTCACGGCTACAGTGTGCCACGAAACACCTGCTCCTGTACAGCTTTGCTAATTACAGGGGGGGAGACAGCTGGCCCCTCGGAGCTCACACACAATGCCGTTGGGGAACGTGGAGGAAGGATTACTGATTTGGGACTCTGCATTTTACGGTGTCAACTATTTCAAAATCGGAGCCCGCTGCTGATTCAGGAAACGTTGGGACACTTTTACTCGGCTTCTGTCCGGCGTACCAATTCTCCTCTTTATTTACAGTGCACACCTCGGAGAGGTGCTTGTTGACTGGAGCTCTTGCTGTGTCCTATATCGCATCAGCGACCGTGGCCAAATGACCACACAAGACAATAAAGCGCGGTTTAGGTGGCTTTGAAACAAGTCCATCGGGGAGACAGATATGGAGAACTAGCCAACTGGACGAATTCCAAGGCTTTCGGCCTCACAAATTAAATCAGTGCTTTAAGCCAACCGAGGAACCACACGCTTTTCAAGTGCCACGAGGAGCGAGCATTACCGAGTCTTTTCAACAAACTGCAGTGACCGAAGTGTAATCAATGGCTACTGGAAAGAATTTTTTAACTGATACTTCATGCAACTTTCATCCATCTCTGTGAATAGAGGACACCAATAAAAATGTAACCAATTACCATAAATAAATGACGTAATGTCCTATTCCTTTTTTTTTTTTCCTTCTTTTTTTTTTTTTTAGCATCAATCCGGTTTATAAGACTTTAAAGGTATAAGAATGAAATAAGGGGGGCCGGGGGGGTGGGGGGGGGGGCTGTCTTTTGTTTTCTTGTAAAGATTACATGGCTTTGACTCGAACCAATCTATTCACATTTTCATTTTGCTAAAATTAATATCTGTTTTGGACCAATTAAATCAAACCACAATCACAGTAAAACTGAAAAGGCTGAATTCACCTTCACATCAGCTCCCGAAATTTTAAGGTATGATTGAAAATCCTATTTTAGACCAAGATGATTGTAAGGTGCAATGACAAGTCTACGTTTTTTTTTTTTCTTCCCTCTCCTTCTAATAACAACATTGACTTTCTGGGTCAGTCAGGTGCAGATTGGGTATCTCAACAATCATCTTCTTCCTTCCATATAAACCCACTTCATGGTAAAATAAAAAATTTGAATAATAAAATGTTCACATTACTGTCTACCTCTGCCTACACTGTGATTCATGAATGAAAAACAGCAGCAGTCAAAAAACTGAAAATGCAAGGTACTATACTTCTCTTATAAACAAAACTTTTATAAAATATATATGCATATATATATATAAAAGAAAAACTTAAAAATATTTCTTATACTTTTTAGTAAAGCAAGCAGTGCCTTCTAAAATATCTGCTTGATTGTTTGTAAATTTTCTGGAAAACAAAAATGTGTATTATAATAATAATCATAATAACAGTAAATAATTATTGAACAAACACTGACAAAACTAATGATAAAAACTGATGTGGTTCCTTAAGAGAATATTCGGATGGCCTGTGTGACCTGGGTGTGGCACACGGGGCACTCCGGGTGGTTGAGCTCACAGATTCGGATGGCACACTCCATGCAGAAGAGGTTATGGCCACAGGGCACCAAGGCAGCCGTCACTTTGCTTTCAAAGCAGGTCATGCAGTCCCGCACAGTGATCGGTGGCGAGTCCGGCACTGGCAGGCGGCCCGGGAAGCCCTCGCCGGCTGAGGTGGGCTCACTGTGGGCGCGGCGGGCCTGGGCGTGAGGTGAGCCGGATACGGGCACAATGCTGGTGACTGACGAGTTGTTGTTGCTCCCGCCTCCGCAGGACTCGGGCAAGCCGGGGGAGAGTCTGGTCAGCGGGAGCGGGAGGCCTCCGAAGCTCTTGGACCGCTGCTGGGCGTAGAAGGCCACCTGTTTGGGGTAGTCTGGGTCGCCCCAGCTCTGGGTGCCCTCCGATCCAAAATAAGAGCACGGCTTCTCCCCGGAGCTGGAGAAGTTGCTCTTGCTGTAGATTCCCCCTCCCTCGCCTCCCCCTCCCCCTCCCACCATGGCATCTGAGAAGTTCTGGCGGTAGCTGCTGGTGAGAGGCTTGCGCTGGCCCCCCTGCAGCCCCCACACCTGCTGTAGCCGGCTCTCCAGACCACCGCTGCTGCCCGCCGGGCTGCTTCCGCCGTTCGGCCCCAGACAGTCATTCTCGTTGTTGTGGTCGTGCAGGCCTCCCGTTCGGAAGGCGATGTGTGCTTCGATCTCCTCGCGGGCCCTCTCGGCGTTGCTCGGCGACCCCGTGATCTCAAAGACGGGGTCGCGGTCTCGACTCGGGGTCACGATGTAAGTACAGGTCTGCTGCTGGATGCGTTTGATGGTGGAGCCTTTCGGCCCCACGACCAGCCCCACGACGCGGTATGGCACTCTCACCTGAATGGTGGTCTGACCCGGCAGCGGGGTGGGCGGGGAGCCGCTAAAGGACACTCCCAGCTTGTTGCGGGATGCCCGGAGCATGGAGAAGTGCTCTGCGGCGGAGATGATTTCACGGCGGGCCAGTGCAACATCCTCCTTCCGGCCAGTGATGAGGAACACGGGCTCCTCTCCTCTAACCGGGGTCTTGATGTAGGTGTTGGTCTTGGCCCGCAGGGCTTTGATCTTGCAACCTGCAGAGACAACAACACACATTTTAAAATAAGTCAACATGATACATCAGTTGCATTTTGTGACTCACGGATCAAGTTGAACGGTGGGAACACACACAAAAGAAAATCTCTCAAAATTCGGATTTATTCCCCAATTAAGACCGGTTTAACTTAATGTGTTGCAGGTTTTCACTGGCAAACGATACACCGAGTAATTGCCATGATTTATGAGGTTTCCAGCACTTAAGCATATTCCGTGCACTTATTTATTAGTTCTAAATCAGACTCACTTCTTACCAAGCGATACATGGATGTTGCAGACGTTTTAACCAGCACCGACGTGACTGTTTCGGTGAGCTGGAAGAGCCGCGGCAGATGCAATCACCGCTTGACCTCACCTTGAACCCACGAGACGACACAGTCATCCCACATATGCTTGGTTTTTTTGGGACATTTACTGCTGTACATCTGCCCCGTTTCTGAACAGAGTGCAATAGTTTACTCTATTAAGTGCTTTTAAAGGCAGAGTCTCATGGTGAGAGAGTGCAGGTTAATGCTATTTCATGACAAATTACCCCGACGTCGTAATGGCACAGAACCGTACATACAGTAAATCTGTAATTCTTTAGGAGGATTGTCGGGTACGTTCGAGGTCAAGAGGAACGCGGCGAGACTCTGTTTACATTACACTCCATGGAGGATGCATCAGGCATTGCTCGGGTCGGTTTTCATTCAGAAATTCCGGCAGCTCCCTCATTAAGACGTCCACGTTTATTGACGACTTAAAACGGGGCCTTTTCCTCGTCTCGGGCCGGCGTCTTAAGGAGGCCGGTGCCTTTCTTTGGGCAAACAAGGGCGGGGAGTCTGCTCTGTGGACAAATCCGAGCTCATCTCACCAGACTCCAGGTGCCTCCGATCACACGGCACGTCATCACATTACCCGTCTGAAACCCACAGCAGCGGGTATCAAAGGGCTCAGAGACACCCCAAGTTGAAGACGAATGTGGCTCTAATGCTGCTAAATAGGCCCACTTTGTTCAGGAACACTTACTCCTCGGGGACCGGAGGTAAGGACAGAAGGATAGTGATGCTCTGAGGGTTTAGCAGTGCTCATATCCAAAAATCTAAAAATGCCCTTTGTGGCCATCGCCTCGTGTTGGGCTAATAGACCTGTTCTTGCCACGAGGGATCAAAGAGCGATTGCCAAATTCCTTCTTCTCAGACTGCGTTGCACCTTTTAATTAGTCCAAATGAATGCCTCAATTAAAGAATTGTCTGTCAACAAAATAGGGGGGGAAGATTAATTAATCGCTACCAGATATTGAGGTCACTGGAGGCAAATTTATTTTGCAGCTTTTGAACTGTGTTGCGAGAGTGATTGAAAACAAAGCCACCCTTCATCGGAGCAGAAAAGGGTACAAGAGCGTCTGCGGCGAATCAACGCCGCCGCCTCTTGACGAGGAGAAAGCGATCATATGCGACCCTTCCTCCGTGGCAGGATGCTCCGTTTGCCAGATTCAACCAGGCGGGCTGTGATGCGCGCGGAGAAGGGGGTGTGTACGCGGTGCCAACCAACGAAGGGGAGGGGTGGGGTGGTGGGGGCCCCCGGATCAAAAGCAGCTCATCTCAAACCCTAAACCCCCCCACTCCCTCCCAAAAAAAAAAAAAAAAAATCAGCACTTCTCCTCGGTCAAGGCGAAAAGGGCCCTCTATCTGCACTTGCGCTCACCGGATCCACCCTCCGGCTGTCTTTGGTTACCCCATTAAAATTCAAAACTTACACTTCAGAGTAAAGAACAGGAGCCGCAATGGGAGACAAGGGGGCACTTAGCCGCACAAACTAAATCCACATTACCACAGCAGAAGCCAGAAAGAGCAGGTATTGGTTAACAAAAAGAAAAGGGAAAAGGAGCCACCTGAACCCCCTGTGACATTATTCGAGACCTGTTTGTTTTCGTTGCGAGATAAATCAGGATTTTCTGATGGTACCTCACCCGCCCTGCCGTCTTTGTACTTCTCCCAGTCCAGCCCCCCTATTTCTCCCTCTCCTGACAGGCGACCATGTGGTATTGAGAGTGTGCAGTGAAGTGGGGCTCATGAGGAGCCCCTTGTGTTCAGCTCCAAGGCGTGACTCCCATTCAGCTTTTTTAGATGCTATACTGCCCTTGCGTCCCAGTCCTTGTTTTTTTTTGTTGTTGTTTTTTTTTTTTTTCTGCCCCCCTCTCGCCCCCATGGGTTCATCACAACAGTTAACAAGGGGTGCAGCCACATAAACACCACCGCCGAGCTGAAAGAAGAAGGAGAATCTACCCCTGGCTTTAAAAAAAACAACTTTAGGTTCAAGCTCCTTAAATATTGAGCTTGGATACTTGAATACAGTGAAAAAAAACACACCTGACACCATTACTGCAAGTAAGCACAAACAACAGGATAATACTATTTTTTTTGTTATTATTATTATTTTGTTTGTTTGCTTTACAAAAGGACCCCCACCTCTTGGTGCAACTTCTCGCTGAGTCACCCCTTTAAGGCCATCCCGTCTTAATGCGCCCCTCCCCTTATCCCCCCCCGACTTTCACACCTTTGTTTGACAGCTGCTGTCATTCAACTTCAAGTCTTTGTTCAATAATAAATAAATTTAAACTCCCAACTGTAAGGAAATAAAACCGTGTAGAATCTGTAACGTGTCTGGGATTGAACTTCCCAACTCCCCTCATTTGAAAACAAAAAAACACACACACACACACACACACACACACACACAAGTGGACCACGCTTCTATTGTCCGATTGTGTCACTGGGGCAGTGCGCAACATAAACAACGAGCTGAATACATTTGGAAAGAGGCGAAACACATCTCCTACCATTGAGACTCGAATGTGTACATTCGGTGTATTTCCTAAGCTCGTCGATTCAAAGTGAAACACATTCCTCCCTCTCTTTCGCCGCACGTTGCCTTTTTTTGAACAGTCTGGCGCGTCTCAGACGACAAAGGAAGCAAGTGCTCTCTCCAGTGTGTGCGTGCGCGCGTGTGTGTGTGTGTGTCTGTGTCTGTGCGCTGACATTGATGGCGTGGATGTAGAATAATTCGCCCAGGAGAGAGAGGGGGACGGGGCTCTCCCGTGCCTCTGTGCAAAAATCCACTCACAAAAACACACACACACACACACACACACGCACGCGCGCACACACACACACACACACACACTAAATAAACACAAAGCAGCGAGCGACTCGTCTCTATGTTCTGAGTGTAATGATGAGACCACGAGAACTTGCTAGCAGGAGGAGAAAAAAAAAAAGAAAAAGTGGGAGGCTGATGTCTCGGGGGAGTACTAAAAAAAAAAAAAAAAAAAAAAAAAAAAAAAAAAAAAAAAAAAAAAAAAAAAACACACACGCGAGCACACACACACACACACACCACTCCCTTTTCTTTGTCAAATAACACCAGGTAACAGTTAGAGAACAAACACACACAAAAAGAAAGAAAAAACAAAGCACACACAGGAAACCACGGCGGGGATAATGCAGCACTGTTAGCGGGATAAAAGCACAAGTTTGGAGGGGTGGTGGTGGTGGAGGTAGGTGGGGAGGGTAGAGGGTGAGGGAGGGGGGGATAATATGCAAGCCAGCGGTTTACCTTGTCTCCCCACTATTTCGGCCACATGTTCAGAGCTGGGCACCGGGACGCATTCTGTTATGTTGCAGCCTCGTCCCTTCGTCTCACTCGAGGAGCTCTCGTACAGGGCGCACAACTTGCTCTTCCCTTGCAGGATCGCCGCGTCCCCGCCGCCGCCCCCGACGTTGTTCGTGTGGTTGTGGTGGTTGTTGTTATTGTTACTCCGGTCCTGCACTCCCGTTGTTGGGGCTCCGCCGCCGTCCTCGCCTTCCCCGAGCCCCAGCAGAGACAACTGGCCCAGCGCGACCCTGAGGGCACGGGAGTCGTCTTCCTCCTCGTCGGGCGGCACGAGGAGACCTTCGCCTCCGAAGCCGGAGCCGGCCAGATCCCCGGCGTAGCCCCCATTTTTCTCCATGATCCCTGCTAGAACCAGCAGGCTAGGCATGGCTAACAAAAGAGTGTGTGAGACAAAGACAGGGGAAAGAGACTGGAGAAACAGCACCCGTGCCGCCTCCTCCTCGCCCCCTCCTCCTTCCGATTCCCCCCTTTGCGCTAGTCCCTCCCATAGACCGGCCCCCTCTCTCTCTATCCGCCAGACTTTTCAGTACAGTAGTCTCTCTCCGAGCTCCGGGCGAACGGGACACAAGGCCGTCTGCGCGATGGATGGGGCGGGCGGTGTGTTGCTCCACCCAGTCTGGTTTACACAGCTCCCCACTCCTCGCCGAGACAAAACGAGCCGCCCTCCCGTTGTACCATTCCGTCTCAGGTTCCCGAGCCCGTGGCATCCCACACCGCGCCGCGCGCCGCCTATAGAAAAGGAAGAGCAATACCTCACCGTGTCCCTCCCGCCACCGCACTGTTACCGCAGACCTCGTTCACGGCGACAAGAGCTGCGGTGTGAACCTGAAAGAAAGAAAGAAAGAAAGAAAGAAAGAAAAAAAAAAAAAAAAAAAAAAAAAGCCCAAAACCAATAACCAAAAAAAAAAAAAAAAAAAAACACCGCATTTTGGGCGACTTATGTAAGAACAGCCATCCGGGATGTAAACAGTTGCGTTACCGAAAAGGTGCAAGTACGAGTGCGCACATGGTCATCCGGTGGGGCTGCTGAAAAGATGATGTCAACTTTATCATTGAGAGATAGAAACACAAGCGGCTCGTGCGTTTTTAGGGAGGGGGGGGGGGATCATGGACCATCTGATATTATTATTATTTTTTTGATTTTTGTGGGGGGGTGGGGGTGGGTGGGGGGGGGGTAAAGGAGTTTGTGACATTTTTTTGTTAGTGTGTGTGTGGGGTGGGGAGTGTGTGTGTGTGTGTGTGGGGGGGGGGGTCCGCCCACCTCCATGGAGCCGTGCTTTGCGGCAGGTCACCGCGTTTTTGTCTCCGGCGCCGTTGCGCATGAGGATGTTATGTATAGGAGGGAAAGAGGGTGTCTGGGGCGGTGGGGGCTGTATACGAGGAGGAGAAGAGAAAGGGAGTTGTCAGACAGGCGTTGCAGACCCTATGCAGCGGGGGAAACATCAGAAAAGCCCTCGCACATTTCCCGTTAAAAAAAAAAAGAAAGAAAGAAAACAGCAGCAGCAGCCCCGGTGAACAAAGAACCGCGCCGCTCGGTTCGCGTATAGACTCCCCAAGATGTCCTCGACAGAAACCACGCCTGACGGCATGGCTGTAGTACTACACAAAGACTCAAACTGCAGCATTGATGACAATAATAATAATATTTTGAAAAAAATATATATATATTTTTTACCAATACAGTTCTTACATGTAGTGAAACCTTTTTCCCATTTTTGAAGATTTGTTTTTGTTTCAAACAGGTAGAAAAGTACCTGCAACTTCCATTTATTCTCATTAAGATGTGGAAATGTAGGCAACGTCTATTTACAACAAATCCATGATATCAGCAGAAAATAAAGTGGGAAGACATTCCTCTTATGATATACAACTATTTTCTGACTGAGTTGTAAATTATTATTAGCCCACACTTTGGTCAACACCATAAATGTGAAGCTTTGAGGAAACATTGGACCTGGTACGGGCTGTGAATTTGGCACCCAGTGCTGAGAGACAACTGATGTCCATGTTTTCTGCTTCCTCAAAGTGTCAGTCTAACTGGAGCTTAGTCTGCCATTACCATCTGTGCATATGCATGGTGGGATGTACAGGGAGTATCTGTTGCGTGAGGCTTTACCTGAACGACAAGGAGAACTCTGGGGATGTTTGAGAACAGCATGAAATGCACCAATGCCCCACCGTTTGTTGTGTTGTTGTTGTTGTTTATATTTCTCCACCCCGCCAGAAGAGAGATTTCTTTACACACATGTGGACACTTGATGTTCACTGATATCTAAATTGCTTCCGGATGAATTCTCTCGTTGTGTTTGCTTTGTGCTCCCCAGAGGGAGGTGTTGAATTCACCCCGTATAACTTGTGCATTTAAACCCCCCCACCCCCATTACATTCAATTAATTATTCCCCATCATGTGTGGCGCCTTCCTACACTCTAACCGGGTTACCACTGAAATACAACAAAAACAAAAACACACGCAGTCGTCCATTTTGGCCTCATATGACCGACTGAGCGTGGCATGTGATGCATATTTTAGCATTTCGAGTGAGAACGCCGTCTGCCTTTTAATAACGCATAGGATTGGGCAACAATATCATATCCAAAGCCAGTTCTGAAAGTAGAAATGACACAAGTGTTGCGTTGAAATGGTCCCAGAAAAAGACAGAGCAGGTGTATTCACACGCGTGATCGCGGTCTAGACGCGCTCTCTGGGTGCCAATCAGGACGGGGCTCGTTCCCTGAGGGTGCGTTGCAGATGAGAACTCACAGGGAGACTCCTGGTGTGAGTCCAGGATTAAAACATCCCCTCTCCACCCAATAACATGGATGAAAAAAAAAAAAAGGATTGCGTGATGCATGAGGGACCAGAGGGTGGGCTCAGGAGGTCTGGCCCCAATCCCCAACCCCACCCAGTGGAGTGGCCAGAGGATTGGCCGAGGGGTTGGTGTGATGGGGACCAGCAGCCCAGGAGAGCCTCTCAGTGGTCGCACGGATGAGGCCAGTGCGTCCGAGAGGTCGTCTGGATTTCCATTAAAAGGGGTCTGCTGGGAGTCCAGAGCCCCAATCAATAAAAAACCTTGGATCTGGGATTGTGTGTCTCCCCCCGCCCCCCGTTCCTCCGACACAACCCTCTCTGCCTGGATGTGTGAGTTTTGGTGTGGCCTGTTGGAGGCCTGATTGGTGATGTCGTTGTACCACATAACCTTTGTTGACCTGACCGATACCGTCTCCGGGCTCTGAATGGACCCCAGCAGGTCTGGGTTTCATTCAGACCTCAGTGTCTTTAGCTGTGGGCTACAATTGTCATTTCTGTGTGTGTGTGTGTGTGTATGTGTGTGTGTGTGTGTGTGTGTGTGTGTGTGTGTGTGTGTGTGTGTGTGTGTGTGTTAGCTGCGGGATACTTGTGAAACCCAGAGTGCTGAGGTCATGTTACTTGCACATGAAAAAAAAAAAACCCTCAATGATCTTGACCATCTGGTCGTCACAGTACTGCTGTTTCTCCTCCTCCTCCACGCCCCCCCCCACACCCCACCCCCGCCCCCGCCCCACCCCTCCCCCCCTGATGAAAGGCTGCCTGGCATCTTTGGGGAGATGCTGTGGTTCACTGTGCCGCAGAGACACACGGAGCCTCCCAACCTCTTTGTCCAAGAGCCCATGCAAATATGGCTTTCACCTATGGACAGTGTCCGTCTCTCCCGAAGAGTACAGGCTTAATAGGCTGTAAAGACATGTCTAAGAATCCCTAAAGGACGTCCTTTTGACTTCCACGGCCAGATGTCCTTTTCAGGACTTTTCTGGTGCCCCGCTGTCACTTGAATGAGGCTTCTGCGAGCACAAAGGGACGTGTTGGCTAAGCACCACGTGCGGATGCCATAGTGAGCGGGCTCTCAGGGATGATGTAAGACCTCATGCAAATGATACCACATCTTGTGCTCATAAGCTGACGAGAGCCCTGAAGTCGATCAGCTGACCAGATGAAACTCTAAATCCAGAGGCCATGTTGTGTTTGGTTTTTTTTCTCCTCTTTTTTTTTTTCTTCTTTTTTCTTACTTTTATTTGTTTGCTCATTTGTGTTTGCTTTTATTTGTTGTGAGCTTTTTCCGCTGTTGAGGGAAGAGTCCAGGGCAGCAGCAGCAGCAGCAGCAGCACAAGTACTTACAGACACACTGCACATAATGATGATACAATAAGACAAAAAGAAACAAGCAAAGACTTGATAGAATATTATAGAATAACACAGAGATAAAGGGGGATTGGAGAGGTGGTGGAGTACAATCAAAATGCACAAACCTCATCATACTTAAAGCATCGTGCAGGAACAAAGATAATCAATCATAAACTCCATCTTCCATCTTTGGGGTCAGTCAGCAAAAGTCACCACACAAAACCAAAGACGGCTAAAAGTGATTCCAACTTTGGTTGTTTTTTTAGGCTGCAATGATTTCACTACAGCGATTAGTTTCACTATTGATTCATCTTCTTGTTTTTTTTTTTTATTCGTCAATTAATCGTTTAGTCTATAAATGGTGGGAAAATAAGGATAAATGCTAATCACAGTTTCCCAGAGCCCAACGTGACATGCTTGTTTTGACCCGAGGATATTCAATTTAAAATGATATGAAACAGAAAGAAAAACAGCAAATCTTCACATTTGAGAAGCTGGAACCAGAGAATGTTTGACGGACTTATTTGATAAGTGAATAATAAATTATGAAAATAACAGTTGATCAATTTTGGGATTGTTATTAATTCATTGTGGCAGCAAATCCTTTGGTTCAACAATCACGTCTGTACTTTTTTTTTTTCCATCTTTAAACTCTGTACACATCAGTGTGTGACACACACACACACGCGCACGCGCACACGCACACGCACACACACACTCTCACCCCCTAACAACAAACACATTAATGCACTGGGATGTTGTGATTGGGAGAGCTGGTGTCAGCTGGGAATATGAGTCAGGTAGTATGACTTCATAGCTTTTTACAGGGTATTAGGTCATCTCTCTCACACTCCCTCCCCCACCCTCCCCCTCCCCTTCCCCCTCCTCCTCCTCCCCTTCCATCTCTCTAATCACATTGATGCTGTGCAGCCAGTGACACGCCTAGTGATGAGTAAGGCTCACCTCACCGCTTGCTTCCCGTATGGCGGTGATCTCACACGCATCACAGAAAGCTTTGAAGAGTCCTGCTTGGTCCTCGTTCTAATCTTGGCACTCCGCTCTCATTTTTTTTGCAGACAACGTGTCATTTTGCCTTATATGTGGCTTTAATTGCATGCAATGAAAGTTAACTTTTTATCTTTTTTTTTTTTTTTTAAATCTGCACATTCATGCTGTTGATTAATTATGATGGCTTCTAAGAGATAAACTCTCACCTGATTGCACACGACGCAGCTTTAATGCACTTTAAGATTGAGTTGTTTTACATCAGATAGGAGACAAAATGCAAAGTAGATGCACTTTAAAACCAGTCATTTCATTGTCAGACGTGTATCATCAGTGGTGGAAAGTAATTGAGTACATCTACTCAAGTACTGTTGTGCAGTTTTAGACCAACCTGATTTACTTGAGTATTTACTGTACATATGCTGCCTAATAGCAGTGGTGGAAAGTAACTAAAAACAGTACAATTCTGAGGTATCTGTACTTGAGTATTTTCATTGAATGCGTCTTTTCACCTCTCCACTTTCCACGTTTATTACCGTGTACATTTAGATTTTACATGCAAAATATATCATCAATTTACAGAAAAGGACACATGTTGCTACCCAACAATATGTACAGTTGTTAAAATGATCTCCACTTTTACCATCTAGAACATCTATATATAATAGTACACGCTGGAAAGGGCCATTATGCACCTTCCGAGTACTTTTCAGACTTTGAGTACATTTAGCGTTAAATTGTATTTACTTTAGTAATATTTTAAATAGCTGATTTTTTACACTGTGCTACTTTCACTTACCGTAAGTGATGGACTTGAGTACTTCATCACTGCCCAGTACTTCACCTCCATTACATTTCAGAGGGATGTTTCGTGCTTTTTACTCCGCTACGTCTATCTGAAGGCTATATTTAACAGATGCTTTGCAGATTAACATTAAAAAATGTAAAAATCGTGTCCAACACTATATGAAGTAAAGGAAAAAAAAGTCTCGTATTGCTTTTAATGCTTTTCGGTGACAATGTTGTGAGAAAAGGATCTTTCAGTGTGACATGTAATGGGTTACGGCCTATTAGTAGACATATATTGTTCCTTTTTTTGTCCTTATTGAACACATCGTAGTCTCAAAGCAAAGGTCAATTTCTCCACACAGATTATTTCCTTTACAATTGCGCTCCATTAATCCTTTGTTGGGTAGTTTGGCTGCATCCATTTCCGTGTGATGGCTTTCTTGTGGTATTTTAAAAAGATATTCATCTTGAGCCTTGACTCTGTCTGGGATAACAGCAATCAATTTCTATTCCAAAAAGCTTCATTATTTCCTTAGCAATCTTTTGCCAATATGAAAAGAAAAAAGGAAAGGCCAGAAATTATATGGAAATGGTCAGACATTTTTTTTAACCGCATCCTGCCACTGATAAGCCCTCTGAATAAATGGAACTAAAGTAAATTAAATTAAATCCAGCTCACTAAATAAATACAATTAGCTCCAGCTTGACCAGCTACAACATCAAAATACTGATGATTTATGATCTTAAACGGTCAATTTAGCACAGTGAATGCGCTCACTCTGGATACTTCAAGTACATTTTGCTGATTGTAATTTTAAACTTGAATTTGGCACTTTTGTTTGTATTGAAGCATTTAAAAATCGTGGTGTTGATTTTATTTAAGGATCAGAGTGCTTCTGGGAGATCTGTCTTTTGGACCACACTATTATTATTAATATTATTCCCAAAATGTCAGAAACATGTTAAAAGTTACAACTGTGACTGTAGTTCTATAGTTTGGCCGCCCCAAAAGGGACATTTTGAATGGTGCAGTTTTGTACCATGGCGTCAACATATGAACATCTTTGTTCGTTGGGTTATGCAAACGATGACAAGCTAATACTGTCCTGAAGGTGCAGTATTAGTACCAGAGTATAGGCCACAATCACAGCACATTCTCTGATCTTGTTTTCTCTGCATCACGATGCCTCCAAGTGACCCACTGTGCTGCTCCATCATTTATGATCATTATGAATGTAAAAAAAAACATTTACAGCTCAGTAACATAGATCATGTAAAATTCATGTTCAGCTGTTACGTAATGATAACCATATCCGCGAAGAGCTCTGTAAAATATCTCCAGCAGCACACTTGAGTTGTTTTTAATTTGTGTTTTTCCTTTTTTTTCCTTCTTTTTTTTGTGTGTGTGTGTGTGTTTGAGTTTGGGATCACAGGGAATTAAACTGACTGCACCATTCAACTGGGCCATCTGTACAGCTTGATAGGGGCAGTCATGCCGGTATAGCTGCCTTGAGGAATAGTTGTGTGGTGCTTCCTGGCAGCCGGTTCTAATTAAATTATCAATTCAGGTCAGTAGATCAATCATTACCAAAGTGGGGTCCATGTGTAGTGATCATGTCGTGATAACAGCTATCGGAATTGGGTGTTTAATACACATATATATACAGTCCACTTTAGGAGTGGATCTCTTTGCAGCTAGTATGGAAAGGCGGGAACAGTTACACAACCAATAACTCTTTGAAAATACAAGAGCCATGCACTTATACAGTATATAGGTATATATATATATATATATATATATATAGGTATATATATATATATATAGATATATATATAAGTGCATAGATATATATATTTATTTATATATACGTATATATATATATGTATATATATATATATATATATATATATATATATATAAATACATATATACACACATTTATGTAAATATGTATACATTTATTAATTTGTATTGACTTTATTGATATTTTTTGTTCACAAACTTGCATTCACCTGCTTTCACTGAGAATCATCACCACCAGTTAAACATAATCTCGGTATAATCTCAATTGGACGCGGACCTCAATGCAAACAGTGGCCGCCAGGTGGCGCGTGCAGGCTGCGTTGTAATTAGCGCCGATTGTCATTCTAATCAAGCGTGTTGATTTGCAGGTGGCTGTCGGCTGCCTGCTCGGCTAAAAGGAGTTCACCCTCGTCGATTTGTCCAAAGAAAAACCGGCCCAGTGGATAACGTCATGATTAACTCGGCTGTGGACATATTGACAGGTCGACAGTGACCGTGGAAAGGAGGGGACGTGTTTTAAACGACTGCAGGAAAAGCTTTTCCAAAGGAGAGGCGAGAGACGGTAAGACTATCGAGTCAATAACATGTCGCAGTGAAAATATCTCTAAGATGGTTTTACCTTGTGCATTTGAGGGAAGGGGGAGGGCATTGCATTGCTTTTTTTTTTTTTGGTTTATTTTTTTAAAGTGGACGAGCAGTTGAACTAACTCGTGAACTAAGTGAGCGATATTACCCACTTGGAGGCATACGTTTCCATTCAGTGGGTCCGCCAGTGGATGGCGCTTTGCGTCTTCTCTGAGCTCGTGACATGACTCGAGGGGACGCAGGTGACGGCAGGGGGCGCCAGAGAGGCTTAGTGGGAGGGAGCTGCAGCGTCACCCATGAGGGAGCGACGGACACCCTGGTGCACCCAGCGGTGGAAGAAGTATTCAGACCCTTTTTTTACTTTAGTGAAATACAAATACCACACTGTGGAAATGCTCAACTACAAGTCAAATTTCTTGCATGTACAACCATTTGAATACTATTAGTACTTGGAACGTGACCCTGTCCTCTACATGTGTTTGAATCAAACGGTATAAATCACATGTAAGTACAGGTTAGTGCACTCTACAGAAGGCTAATAATAAAGCAATACGATTATAAACCGTAAAATAACTGGTGCAGACAAAAAGAGAAGATTATGAAATTTAATAATAAAAAGAATAGGATAGATGAAATGGATTAAAAAAAACACATGGAGCCTATTCTACCTATGTTACACTATTGTATGGTTGAATGATTTATATGCACATTATGTTTTAATCTGAAAAGTAATTGTAGCTGTCAAATAAATACATGAGTGCAGTAAACTCAAATAGTTATGTGTGTAATACAAGAACTTGACTTATTAGATCCTTTCTGCCACTGATCGCAGCCACACTTTTTTATTTTATTGTTCACCTCTGTAACATTACTCAAGTAAGATGGCCTCAGTGGTTGAGGATTACTTGGCCTAAGTGAAGACTGCCATGTTCAGTTTCCTCAATTACCTCTGGGACAGTCACTTCCTGATGTCGCTGAGTGAAGTAATGAGGAGAGTTTTCTGGTTTATATCTGTTAAGACGCTCTCATCAAAGACGACGCATTGTGTTGCCTGTCTCGGGCAATATTTAGTCCACATTATGAAAATTATGAAAAATAAATTTGCATAAGCGTGACGGCTGCCATGATCACGTTGAGAATGCTTTGCATGGTAAACAAAGCAACAATGGTTTGATGTTATACATGTAGAAAGGGACAGATATTTAGCTTTTTTTTGAAAAGCAAACATACAAAACAAAGAACGAGCAGAACTCTGAACAACAGGCTTTTGTGCCTTGGACAGAGATTTGATAACGTATCCGAGTATTGTATTAATGATTAATGCACTTTATGTGAACAATGGTCTCTCGAGCAGCAGGGATATCAAAGTGAGAGACTGCTTCACAATTATAGCCGAGGTACAAAGCACACTCAAGGACAGTTGACGTTTTTTTTTCTGAGTAACTGACTGTGGTGGTTTGTCAAATGAAAGATGAATGCCTCCGTGAACTGTTGCATTGCACAAATAACTCATCTTTGTTTTTGCAATGATATCTGAAAAGTAATCAATAAGATATATTTATATATATATACACACACACACACACACGCGCGTGCTCACGCTTGTCTGTGCAGGAAATGGTTATAAAGGATGACAAAGAGGAGCTGTTCCTCAGGTTTGGAAACAGGAATGGGTGCACAGTTTATAGTAGCCTACGGCTTACTTGGCGTTCCCCTCCCATTCCAAATATTCTCACGCTGAATCAGTCTGTCATCGCTCCTTTTCCTCCCAGGTGAGCAGCAAGTCAGTGGCTCATAATGGAGAAATCAAACTTCTAGATTGCACAACGGCCCTGCCTTGTTTTCTTTGCTGCCCGCTTGGAATGCTGTGAGGGCGGGGAGGGAAGGAGGGAGCGCGAATGAGGTGAGCAGTGAGACAAGTCAGGAAGAGGCTGCTGACACGTTGTTCAGTACCTGTCCTGAATCGTGAGTTGTATCACAGTCTGTCATGCCTGCTACGGTCTTCCCACTTGGCGAGTGCATCTGGGTCTCAGACCGAGAGTCAGACGGGCGGCTGGAGACTGTAATGCATCGGTAGTAGGTGGTGCCACATTTTGTATTTTGAAGCGGCATCGAAAATAATCTACAGCAGTTTTTAACTTTTTTTTTTTTTCTATCCATTTACAAATCTTTCTCTCACCCAGTGTATGTAGGACAGTAATATAAGCACAGAGCCAACAGTTGGAAATGCATCACTGCAAATTATCGGAAAAATTGAGAGCAGAATCGATTTAGTTGTTGGACAGAAAATGAATCGGCTAATATTTATTATAATAATCATTTGGCATTTTACTTAAACTGATCCAAACGTTTGCTGATCCCAGCTTCTTAAAGTTAGTTCAAGGAACTTTTATTTTTTCGGGGGCCCCTGTGGCCGAAAAGTAGTTTTTTTTTTTTTTTTTTTTGGGAGCACCAGAGTCCTTTTTTAGAAAAACTAATTTCACTGACGCAGGGATCCAACAATCTGCTACGCTCAGTCCTGGTTCTGGTTCACCCGTGCCTCCCTTCTCTCCAGCGGGCCCAGCAATACGGCCCGGGCCTCCAGTAGCGTGGTGTCTGCGTTGGCTCCCAGCGGGTACCGGTGGAGCAGCGAGGTGAAGCTCTGCTGCTGGCTGGCTCTCCTCCTCCCGCCGGAGCTTCCAACTGCAGGTCGAAGGATCTGGGTCTGTCCATGGTGGGCTGATTGCTGCCAAAGGCCCCGCTGGAGTCTGAGCAGAAGGAGTTTCTGGGGAACCTGCATGATTTCAGGCAGAATTCGACCTAGTGGCACAGATGACGAGAATAACTATATAGAAACAGCCAATCTTCTTTCTGGTGGTCTCTCTTATTAATGTAGGTCATGTAGAGCAGTCAGTAATACATTGAAACTGTTTCATTACCAGTAAAAAGTTCTTCAGTTACTTTAAAGCTTAGTTTTGTTGTTTTGGAAAGAAACGTTGCATAATTGAAAATACAGCCCTCCTTTTTCTGACTTAAGCACCTCCCACCTCATGAGAATGAAAATATGCACGCGCTTCATACAGTCACCTGTACAAGTAAGTCATTGCTCAATTCTATGAGAATTAGCTGTTTACTTTTCAAACTTGTAGGCCTGTAAAGCCCTTTGAGAATACATACTGTGGTTTGAGGCTCCAGCTAGCTTCAGAAACATGAACTTGAATTAGGCTCAGCCATGAGCCTTTTGCTACCGTTAGCAGAAGGCTAAACTATTAGCAACATGTTCTCTCCTTCTCTGAGACTCTTCACAGACGCATTTAACTTTTTTTTTTTTTTTTTTAATACTGTCTGACTCCTTTTGATAGGTCTGTATTCTTTTTTGGGGTTGCTTTGTAGTGTCGGCAGATGTTGCCAATGTTGAAATAGCAACTTTTTCAGCAGACAGCCAATAGGAACGGCCTCTCTCTGAAATGATGCGAGTCATTCGTTGCAGGCTAGATTTTCTAAAGCCTGACAAGAGAGCCAAGAGGAGGTGCAGAGGTCTAGTTTTCTCTTTGACCACTTGAATTACAATATACTGAAAGGTTATGGAATTTTTGCCCAATAAGGTAAACCAAAAAACTGGCCACCCCAGCTTTAAATCATGAATATATAATCTGCTTTTCTCAGTTGTAATAGCATTGTTGATTGTATATTTTAGGGCAGATTTTAATTTTAAATTTTACAGTCTGAAATTGATCAAAAGTTGCTCCCCTAGAAAGGTTTCCCTCATTATTCCCTTTATGGTAAACGCATGCTTTTAGCACTTAAAATGTTTTGCTCGGTTAGTCCCTTCTTGAAGAAGAAGCGGCTAAAATTGCAAACTCATAAGTATTTGGCCGTAACAAGGATCTTCAAATGCAAATACGCAGAGTTTTAAAACCATGAGTTAATTATTGATCAACCACTGTCAGATTTGCTCTGTAATCTGAGTCAATTATGGCCTCTTTCTGCTTCAGGGATCTAGCGTGCGTCTTACCTGAACATCCTGGTTTCAACGTGAAAGCGTTTGCGATTTGATTATTGTTGGTGCACGCAGCACAAGGCCAAAATGTTTGGCGAGTAGTGGAAATGCTTGTTGAAGTGAGATGTTTGGGCTGCCAGTCAGGCATTCTTTTCTAAGTGACTTCCATGGAAACGCAAAAACTTAAAAATGGTGAGACAAAGAAAGTAAAAGGGAGAGAACAAGTGAGCGGTTTGTATAGGGATGTATGACTCAGAGGCTGACGGCTCGGTTCCACTGGAAGGCCACGATGAAGCCAGGAAACTCCCTTAGCCACTGGGCCTGCCCCATGCCCAAAAACAGAGGTGCTGTCTTGCCCCTTGTTTAAACACACACACACACACACACACACACACACACACACACACACACACACACACACACACACCCCCAAATCGACTAACCTCCATTTCCATGGTGAGGAGATGCGTACACACAGACACACGCGCAGAAAACGTCTTTTCCCCCTGCATCCGAACTTGATTGGACCTGTGACTCCATTAACTCCACCCAGAGGAAATAAATATAAGACCAGAATCAAGTTGGATTTGGAGTGTCAGACCTTTAGACTTCCAAGATGACGTGTGGCAATTATTCTATCACCCACTGGGATTATGATACAAAAGATTTGTGGACTTTTTCCTCTTTTGGATTCAGTGGACGAGCTTGTCGACAGGTTATTTTTCTGCCATGGATAACAACACGACACCGCTATGATTTCCATGTACTTTGGATTTGTTTGATTACCTTGCGATGTGTGTGCCGTGGTCATCTCTTTTCTTATTGCTCCTTCGTCTTGCATTTGCTTTGAAGTTGGATGTCACAGCTGTTTTTTTTTTTATTTTTAATTTAATTTTAAACCAGAAATGTGGGCCAAGAATGCATTCTTCAGAGGAGCAGGGTGAGATCCGCACATTAACACGCTTTCACCCACCCGGGAGCTGTTCAGTATCATCGGTGTCACTGCGTTTTATTGACAGACCACTTGCACCAGTCACTGAGGTCGGGTCTGTCTGCGAGGGCTGTGTCTGAGTGAAATGAGAAAGGAAAAGATAGGGCCAGTGCAGGGAGAGATAAAGCTCAGCAGCTGCTCTGTGTGTGTGTGCAGTGTACAGACAGTCTGGCCTGACTCCTCCTCGCAGCCCCACCCTCCCCTCTCATGCGCTCCCGCCCCCTCTCTCCCTCTTCAGCAGTAGGTACATGTGCGGTGAGCGACAGCTAGGAGAGCAGTTCAGGGCACGAGCCAAAGGCGCACACACCCACTAGCAGAGAGCAAGGCTGCATTATTCAACGGATCCACTTCTCTACGCTTCTCTGGGGTATGGCACACACACACACACTCACACACACTCTCAAACTAGCTCACACACACTCAAACCAGCAGAAAACTTCTAGAAAGATCCTGTACTCTCACTTTTAGTCCCCTCAGCAGGCTGAAGTCGAGAGGTTCCCACACACAGCCGAGGTAAGGTTCAGAGAGTGTGCTCAGATTTCTGTCTCCCTGTGAGACTCTGTTTGTTCAACTGATAGACATTATTTGCTACTGTTGTGCAAATAACGTGCTCATAATATAGTGCTTGTTTTGACTTCAGTCAGCTCAGAGTTTGTTTCATTTTGTCAGGGAGTGGCGTGGAGTAACTTTAAAAGTTCACCTCCTTTTACTGCCCGCTGTTATAGGAGAGTGGAACATCAGACAGCTCGCCGAATTTTAGGAGCGTAAGTGGATGCTTCATTTATTCAGAATTAGGCCAAAGAGCACTTGCGAGTGTATGGGTTTGCTCTTGTGGGCGTGTGCACGCATCATGTGCATGCATGTGGGCGACAAACCCACCCACATGGGCGTGCGCGTCCTTGGGTGCACTTTTTGTAATGGGTGGTGGAGGGTTGGACGGCAAAGTCCACCCACCGCTGAATCAAATTGGAGTCGGCTCTCCCGCCGCTCAGTGAACAAATGGCGGTTTGGTTGTGAGCGGCTGACTGCTGAGAAATAAGATTTGTTTTGAAGTCACACCTGTTTAGCCACAGATGTAGTTGACAATACTGATAAATTTGTTGAAGGCCTCATCCATAATTGCTTTATAACACTCTCTGATGCTGGAAAAAAAGTGCTGTTGCACGTTTTTTTTAATGAAGTGATTTTAAGGATTTACAGCTTGAATAGTCTTATATTAACAATGTTGGATGAATCCATTCAAGACTTCAAAGAGGTTCATTTTCTTGTTTCCCCTCATTTTCCAAATGCACCACAGCACTTTCATTTTTTTCTTCTGTTAAAACACACATATAGCAGATACATGTCCTTATCAGGGCATCTTGCAGCGTTTGTTGATACGAGTCAACACTTTGGTATTACCATCGTGTTGGTGGCGAGATGAACAGCCCGTTTCGTGGAAGCAATTGGAAGCTTTTTTTTTTTTTTTTTGTAGTTTGTCTCCATTTTACAAAAACAGTCTGTGGAGAGCAGAGGAGGGACATTTATTTCTTTTTGTGTCCCTGGCTACGGCTGCATATTTTAGGAGTAATTATAAAAGTGTTTTAATTGCCTTGTGAGTGAGCCGACGGTACGGGTTGGTGTTTGTGGGAAATATGTTTGCTCAAGAGTGAATTGCATGAAGTGGCGTAACTGCTCCTGCAACATTTTAAAAGAGCTGGAGGAGGGGACTTAGAGTTGTATACTATCAGTGTGACTAAGGGCTGTTATCAGAGCACCAAAAGCAGGAAGAGGGCAGGAAAACTGTCACACCTTCTTTCATGAAACAAGAGACGGTCTTAAAGAGAAACCAAGAAAAACAGATCACATTCCTGTGAGGGAGCTCTGCTTCTGCAAATTGCTTTTAATACTGTAGAGGATAGGTATTTAATGAAGTTTTATAGATGTGCTCACTGGCTGTGGAAAAAGGATCCTGGAATATATTATCATGCAGACCCGGCACTGCAGGCGGGCTGCCCAGACAAGGATCAGGGTTACGTAAGGCTGTCACATTTCTTCAGAATAAACTCCATTAAAGATTAACATGTGATTCAACCCATGATTTGGTGCACTGCGTTTGCAGAGAAGGAAGATACTGTAGTTTTCATTAACTCTTCGTCCCTCTCCCACAGCCAGTGACTCACCCCCTCTGCACCTCTTGCTGAGACATTATTACCATGGAAACCCCAAGCCAGAAACGCACCAGCCGTGGTGCCACCATCTCCCCGGCCCGCATCACCAGGCTGCAGGAGAAGGAGGACCTGTGCAACCTCAATGACCGGCTGGCTGTCTACATCGACAAGGTGCGCTCCCTGGAGTCGGAGAACGCCGGACTGCGGCTGCGCATCACCGAGTCGGAGTCCTTAATCACCCGCGATATGTCGGGCATGAAGGGGGCCTATGAGGCAGAGCTGGCTGACGCCCGCAAGACGCTGGACCAGGTGGCCAAGGAGCGAGCGCGCATGCAGCTGGAGCTGAGCAAGCTGAGGGATGACCACAAGGAGCTTAAAGCCAGGTAGGCGGAGCATGGGAGGGTGGAGCTTGAGAGGGAGTGGCTTTGTGACATTCCTACTGTAACCAAGTGGTTGTGGTGACACACATGGTACAAGTTATCATATTTGCTTTACGTGATCATATATTGTAGGCAAAAAAGTACCCACTACATTTACTATTTTTAGCATCCCTCTGAACACGTCACTTCTCTTAATGCACTGTTAAATGCTTTAGAATAAAACAGACTTTCGAAGTTCAAAGTCAGCAGAACCACCAGGAGCCATCCACAGATCTTTCAAGTTGTGTCGCAGTGTTGATGATGTATTTGCTGTTTTTTGTTTCCTGTGTGGGGAATTCCCTACCTTTTGTGGCAATTGATCCCACTTTGATGCATGAGAATAATAACTCTGTTCTTTTGGAGAACAGAGTTTAGCCCCAAAGGTCAGATGAGGATATGTTCTCTGACATAAATGTATCATGTCCCTGTATTTGCTGTGGCACATGAGCCGGTGCAGTTTTGCTCCTGCATCTGTTAAAATGCTCCGTTCCAGAGCCATCAGAGTTTCAGCTCAGAGTTTGGGCCCCCCCAAAACATTTCATCATAGTGGTTAAGACGGCGCTGCCGTCAGAGCAGCTGAACATGTTGCTCTGAATGTTGTAACTTTCCCTTTTCTGATGTGATGCCTGTTCACGCCTGTTCAGTATGACCCTCATTGTCTACCGGGAATTCACGGAGCATTCATATCGAACATCACAACTGTAGACTGCATTCCTGGTTAAGTTTGTATAACTCATCAGTTGGCAAGGACAGTTGTTTCGTATTTAGCCCCGGGGATGTTCGTAATGACACCCCTCGAGCCAGGCCACCTTAAACAAACAGCCTGCTCTGTTCAGGTAGGCTTGCTGCCCTGATGACAGACTGTCTTTCATTAGGGTTTGTGACGTTCCATGTGGTAACAAAGCATAACGTAGAATTCCGATCTGTTGCACTTTTAATAGGGTTGAATCATTAAAAGGAAAGTTCACCCCAAAATCAAAAATACACATATTATTTTCTGCATCCTATCAATTACATCCAGCAAATTACAAGTTAGTATTTTACCAGGACTAGAAGTCTCATAAAAGTGACCTGCTGCTTTTAAGCTAACTTAACACTGAAGGTGTGTGGAGGTTAGTAAATGATTAACTTCAGGTGATAACCACGTGCAATTCAGTTAATCTTTTCTCTTTTTGAGTCACATACTGTAGCTCACATGAAGTGTGGTGTTAGCAGCAGAGTTGGTTGTGGGTGTTTCCCTCATCAGATCAGACCCCTGCGGGAGGCCCCAGACAGTGGTGACTGTTGAGGAATGTGTCAGCGTCATGGCAAAGTGCACTTTGGGTCGGAGGGGTCTGAGAAAATGAAAATATACTAAATAGAAAGTATTTATACTTTCCCAGTACATTTAATCACATGTCAGACAACATGTGCTCCTTTTACAGTCTGCATTTTGTGAGTGATCGAATAAAGAGAAGAAACAAACAATTTGTGTGTGTGTGTGGAGAACACACACGCGGAGTCCTTTCCCCCAATAAGCACTATTGTGTAAACTTTACAGAAGTTGACATTATTATTATTATTATTATTGAACGGTGAAGCATGTGAATGGAGACGAAGCTTTGCGTGTGGAAAGGAATGTAAAAGTTCTGCAGGAAATGTGCCTTTTTTTTAAAAAAATAAATAAATAAATAAATAAAAATATTGTGGCTCGTGTGTTATATCCAAAGCTCATCAATCTATGGTTTGCAAATTTGCACATACTGTGGGTGGGTGAGGATGTTGACTTTGTGCGCTCTGGATAAAAGGCGGCATGTGTGTGTCCTCAATGTGATGAGAGAACAGTATTATTGACTTTTCTATTCCCTTCCACAATAACCCCCTCTAGCCTTTGTGCTTCTTGTTACTCTCCAGCTACTTGGCAAGAGAAGCACCAACGGCTCCCGGAGCAATACTGTTTTCTAGAGGAAGCAGATCTCTTGACGCATGTGTGGTGGAAAAGAATCCCTGGATCCAGCCAGGGCCGGCTTTATCTGTTGCACTTTAGCCAGTGTGTTTGGTGTTTGGTTGCCATGGAGAGTCTTGGCTCGGCCGTGTGACGGGGTGGTGACTCAGAGTTTTTTCATGGCGTCTGGAATGGGCTGACTGCTGACTCCCTGTAACGGGAAGTCAGGTTTATTAATACACACGGTGACGGGCTGCTCTGACGGGCACACGGAGCTGAGCCTCAGGTGGCGACAGCAGCAGCCAGAAGCGCGACAAACGGCGGACATCTATACGCCTCACAATTTGTTGACCTTTTTTTTGTTGGGTGCCCTTGGTTATTCCTCTCGTGTAACACTGCAACAGGCGTCACGGTGGTTCAGCTCACTGGACACACCTGTTCAGCCCAAAGGCGTGGCACTGCGTCTCCTCACATGCATCTTTGTATGCAGAACTGCTACTGGGAACACATGCTGCTGCCCCCCCCCCCCCCCCCTAAAAAAACCCTCAAGCTGTTGGGCCACAATGCCAACCATTCTCCCTACAGCCCTATTTTACTGGTAAATAATTCAGAACTATAGAAGAAAGATACACATAACTTGGCAAACGCAGGTGTGGGTGGAATGTGGTGCTGTAAAATGAAGTCTAAAGCTGTGAGTCAGGTCAGAAAACACTAAACATGAGCCCCTGAGCTACAGAAGACCTTGTTCCTTTAATACTGAAATAGTGCGTCTGGCTGGTGTCTCGTGCCCAGTCTAACCTCCAGCTGTGCCGCTGGCTGTGAAGCATTAGGTGTGTGTGTGTGTGTAACTGGCTCATCAGTGTCAGTGGTAGGACTTGTTTTCTACAGCCTTCATTAACGCTCCACCCAGGCAGACTAGAGTAGGGAGTGTTTACAGTTTGCTTTGTCTGTTTGTTTTTGACAAAGACATGCACTCGTATGTGAACTGAAACAATTAGACAAGTAATTGCTCAACAGATTTATCTTCTGTTTTTTTTCGATAATCAATTAAACTATTTTCTTATCCGAAAATGTGACAAATTCACTGCCTCCAGCGTCTCAAATGTAAACATTTGCTGGTTTTCCTGGTGATCTATGATATTAAACTAAATGTTTGTCAAGCCATATGTCAACTTAATTTCTGACGAGAGATTATTTAATTTAATAATGAAAATAATTGTTAGTTGCAGTAATAGTTAATGTAATCTTTCTTTGTGCCCCGCATGTGTCTTTATTCCTGCTGCACACGCTGTCTAAAATCTAAAAATAAAACACCCTCTTTGATTGTAAACTCTAAAACTTGAACAGCACCTTTTGGTCAAAGTCTGCCGGATAGGATGAGACTCAACGGTGGAAAAGAACGGCCGAACCCTTTTCTGGATCCGATCTGCTTTGAATACATAAGAGCAGGGATTTACTGCGGCTGCCCCACCTGTCGGCACAGTGTGGTTTAGGGTGTGGCAGCAGGTAGACGGAGCTCGCAGACGTTCATTTGCTGCCTGCCCGTTGGAACAATGTTTATTTTGTATGGATTAAATGAGCGCTGTGGTAAAACGTGTCCAGGCGCAGCACGAGCTGAAATGTTGAAGCCAACTATCAGAACACTTCTACTGCTATAGGATATACTTCTCTTATAGCACTATTCCCATTTCCTTTCTATTGAATATGACCCGTGTTTATCGTTGGTTATAATCATCCCACAATTCTCTTTAGTTCAGTTTTTTTGATTATTATCCCATGACCTACTGTACATTTCCAATTTAGATGTAAAGTTGTATTGTGCCCTTTAACTTGTTGCTATCTGGAGACTTCATTTGCCTTGTGCAAACTAGTCATATATTTTATTGTCATCTCTAAGCTACGCTGTAGGTACGGGTATTTATGGTACAAAGGAAACGGATCTCACCCTCACTAAGCAACGCACACAATGTGATTAAACAAAAGGTTTTTAATATTTAGCCAACCTTCATCCTGGTAAGGGAAGTCAAACGGGGGAAAGCGTGAAGGATCAGTGGCAGAGGTAGATGTCATAAGAAGTGGTCTAATATTAGTCATAGCTTGAGTTTCAGTGAGAAAAGTTGATATATTTAACTCGAGGGGAACTTTTAAATGCGTCTCCAAGGCATTATACATCCGTGCCGTCATTGGTCCATGTTGTGAATAACAGGAGGACTCGCTCAAGCTGCTCATGTCTAGTTTGTTGAGATAAAATGTTTGCCTTCAAAGTCTCTTCCTAAAATGGACAAGAGCAGCATGCTCTCCACTTCTTATGGTGCTGTTCAGCATTTCTAATGCCTTGGCTGGCCCCCCAAGAGTCTGGGGCAACCGTTACAGCGTTATGTCTTTTGCTCTCCTCAGTGATTGGGAAAGTACCTCAGACCATTCTGCCTCTGTCATTCTACCAAATAAAAAATATTTGAATCCTAGTAAAAGACCAAAGTAATACAAGCCCAATTATATAAAACAATGCTCTCTATTGGTAGTTACACCTGGAAAAAAAAAAATAATTATACATTCCAGGAACAAGGAACTAGGGCTCTGCCCAACGATTATTCAATTAATCACTTAGTTTAATAGTGAAAAATGTTAATCACTAATTTATAAACCTCAAGATAATGTTTTCAAATTGCTTGTTTTGGCCAACGAACAGTCCAAAACCCAAAGAGTTTTGACATTTTATAAGCTGGAACAATAGAATATTTGGCACTTTTTACTAGAAACATTTGACTTAAAAGATGACTTCATTATCAAAATGGTTGCCGATTAATTTTCCGCCAAAAGTGCTATAAGAAATAATAAAGATATTCTGTAGTGCAGCAGATAAAATGTGAATATGTTAAAGCTTCAGTGAAACTATGGCACATTATGTTTGCACCTTCCTCCAACATCTAAAAGACTAATTATGCAGACTTGGTAAAAAATGTATGACTGTAACAAGCTGTTATTAGGTCAGAGTACTTGGTGGGATGAAAAATGAGGCTCGCCAGGTTCTTTGTAATCCTGTTAAATCATTGTTTAAATGTCAAACACCCACCATGACGGGTATTTCTCTTTTTGATGTGGACGCTCGTAGTCTGGCCACTTTATTCATAATTGATTGCATCACCATAATACAAAGCCAGCTGCCGTTAGGAAACATATTTTTATCCTTCAGCTTCAATAAGCAATAGACCTCTTTCACAGCAGACATTCTGACTCGTCGTATCTGGAGAAGCACAGGTAGAACTAATTAAATCAACAATGTATTAATTCCCAGTCAGTGAGTGTCCCGGTAAGTCGTGCTAGTGGGGCAGCACGCACACCGCCAGGAGCCAGGAGCGGCCTTCATTAATGTTATTAACTACACCAGATCGACATCAATCAAAATCTCTGCTGTGAAAAGAAATGTCTACTTCTTTCTCGACAGCATCCGTTTCCTTGTCCCCGACACCCCTCTCAGGCTTGAACCAAACAAACTCTAGAATATTTCATAGATTAAAAGTGAGGCGCGGCGTCATGAGTCTTGCTCCCAAACGGGCTGCAAACCACCAGCGTCAGATTTCATCGGGCAACACGTCTCCTCTGTTCTGCTGGCTGCCTCGGGGGAGGACGGGGGGAGGGGGGGGGGGGGAGAGAGGAGAGAGGAGAGAGGAAACCCTGTGTTCCCCTACGATGAGCTCAGCTTGTATTGTGTGACGGCAGACAATCGGCTGTCACATTGAGGCACGCGAGGGCAGAGAGGAGCCCGGGAGTTTGTCATCCAGCAAGGGTGTAAATCGGCTCACTCTTTCTAAGCATCAAAACATTGAAGACACTCTTTCATGTTGAACGACTTCTTCAAAAGTACAATAGAGTGCTTTGCATGTGAGCGATAAATAATTTAGACCTGAATTATCTTTAAGAGATGCATTAATCATTTTTGGGGAGTATTTTTCCTACCCAACACATTTGGCCCTACGTTTCTCCAGTGTTTTGTGACTTTACACAGTAGCTGTAAAGGAGTAATGCATGTTTTCTTTCACAACAAAATTCATGTTTGTATCAACAGATTATGGCTAAAAAAAAAAGTTTTAATCTTAAACTGTTAGAAAATGGTTCCAAGGTTGGACAAATGGTCCAAAACCCAAATGGATTCAATTAATGATATAAAATGAAACAAATCCCCTCGTTTAAGAAGCTCAAGACAGAATTATTTTTTTGCATTTTTGCTTAAATTACTTTTCAGTGATCATCAAAATAATTGCAGATTATTAAATAACCTTTACAGATTATTATTATAATTTGTTTATTATTTACTGACCTTTTTCCCCTGATAAAGCACATTTTCAGTATTGTAGCTTAAGGACACAGTTTGTTTCATGACCGACAGTTTTTCTGTTTTGTAAATATTTCTTTATCCGACAGGTAATGTCAGGAGGCGCTATAAGTCCTCGTGAAAGAGTGGCTGGTTTTCTCTCGTCTACGAGCAGAATACTTTGTAATGGAAAACCGATGTGGCAGGCCTGCAAATTCAGAGCGAGTGGCTCTGAATTTGCTGAATGGCTGTTGTATGGAGCCGTCTCTGTTGGGTTTATTGGTGAGCGAGTAACGAGTGTCGTTCTTGGACTTCAGCTGACCAGAACCTGGTACCAAGCAGAGGTTGTGTCAGGCTGCTGCGCGTGTGCGGTTTATAGAATTAGAGTTTCCATAGAGCTTTCAGAGCCAGCCAAGCCCTCGATGACTCACTCGCACATGGACAGAGTAAATCACTTTAACATGGTGGGACTCCAGACTCTCTCTCTCTCTCGCTCTCTCGTGTTTTTTTTTTTTTCTTCTCATGCTTCCTCGTTCTTTCTGCCCATAAAACAGCCCATTGGGGATTGGGCAAGGCTGGACGGTAACCTCAATCATCCCCTCATTACCAGCTTGTTGGTTATGTAACTAAATGTTCTGATTCCAGATCTGGAAAGGAATTGAAGCTGAATGGGATGTTTGGAGCAGTTCTGCTATATAATCTAAACAGGGCGCTGAGTTTGAGGGAGCTCTTTCAACTTTGAGCAGTCTCAGATGTTCTGCATTAACTCTTGTACTCTTTGTTTATTACGACTCAAGGAAATGTGGATACGAGGCAGGTTTTAACATCTCAATGTGGTTCCTCATCACTTAGTTTGTTTTACTTTGGTATAATAACAATAGGAGATGCTGATTAGTTTAATTTGTAATCTTTATCACCTGTGTTGCAATGCTCAGCTATTTTACCGTTGTGAAAATGTTTTATGCCCACACTCACACTCCTCTGGCTCAGGAAGTTCTTGGAAAATGGTTTGCATGTTTAGTTTTTTTTTCTTTTTTTTTTATCTCTTGTTGCCAGAAGGGTGGGGTTTGCCACAGAACAGGACACAGAGTGCCAGAGTAGAGACAATGACAGGAAAGTCAACTGAGCATTATTTTCAGCATTTTACAGCTCACCTGACACTACATGAGTATTCCTCATGCAACCTCCACCTTTTGCACTCGATGTGTGCTGCTAGAACTCTTTTTTTTTTTCTCTGTTTGCTCCGTCGAGTTCTCACCATTCAGCTTCCCTGTATTTTTTTTTTTTTTTTTTTGTACGTCTGTATTCGATGCCGGTTGCGTGAGAGCACCCGATCGTCAGGCTCGTCCCACAACCACAACTTGGTTAAACTCCAGGCATCAAATCCTTTTTTCTTTAACCTCGTATGCACCGAAAAAGCCGAAGCGCGTCACAGTCCCATAAACTCCACATGGGCTTTTGTTTAGCTTAAAGCTAACATTAGGAGCACTGGTTCTGCTTATGGAGTTTCCATTGTAACTCAGTGCAGCTGCCTCATTGAAGGAGAGGCTATAACAAGCTGTTGTTTACTACGTGGAGCACAAGTGAGGGTGGTGTTACACCAGAGAGATGTCTTGTTAATGCAAATGAGAATTAAAGTCAAGGATGCAAATGAAGACTACCTTCCGATCAGAATGATGGTAACATATAGTGCCGCATCACATCGTGTCTGTGCACAGCGACAATACTTGTAAAGTCTCATCTGGCAGAAAGATAACATTGTATACTTAAAGAAACGATGTTGAGGCAATGCGGCTAAACCTCTTATCTCAAGGATGCAATGTTATTAAGTTTCCCCTACTTCTGATCCAATGTTCATGGATACTCTTGCTCTCCACTGATCAATCAGAAAGTGAAAGTGTCAACCTCCGAGTCCTTGCCCTGCTCTTTATCATGGCATTTAATCTGGTTCAGCACTAATAAAAAGTAGTTTATAAACTAACACAAAACCCAGAGTCTGACTCACTTTCAGATGAATCAACTAATCATGCGAAGAGGAACAAAGGCTGTTTCATATGTCTTTTGGTGTCTGGACACGTGCGGTTTTTTCTTCTCTAAAATGCGGGACACCCCTCTCTTTCATCCCATGTTGACTGACTGTTTGAGGAACTGTATTAACAAATGCAAATTGTCACAGGCGTCAATGGCACAAAAAGATTACGTATGCTTTCAGTTTCCAAACTTTGCTTTGGAGACGGCTTAAACAAAACCATGAGTTTGACGTGAGGAAACATTGCCTGTTCTCTCTGGCTGTCCCCTCCCTTTGTGGTTGTCTTGTCAGACGTTGGCTCCCTGAAATCAGACGCGCTCGGCATTTGCTCTGCTTTAAGACTGAAGACACTGGCAACTCTGTTCCCATCTGCCACATGTGGATGAGTCCGGGTGGCCCCTGGCAAAGGCTGCGTTGTTGTTGGTTTCTGGTGATTTATCACACGGAGATACACGCACAATCCCTGTTATTGTGTTCCTCATCCCTGAAGAAACACAGGAAACGGTCATGTGCCAGCCTGTAATATTTATTTTACGGCGCATTTTTTGGGAGGAGTTGAATAACACACTTGGAAAAACACAGTTGACTCGAGGTAGCGGGCCTAAACAGCAGTCAGTGCTCCTCCCATCTCTTTATCTTTAGTGTGAGGATGAACTCTTACCTGCTGTACTACATGTGTTACTACAACAATGCATCTTGGAGGTTATCTACAGACATCTAATAAATCTTTTATTTAATGGTCTCTTTCACTGCTGAAATAATCAGTTGATTAATTGATTAGTACGCAGACTGAAAATGTATCAGCAAATTTGATAGATGCATTAGATAAATTGGAGTTATTTATAAAGACGTATGTGGATTCTGTTTTTAATCCCTGTGAATTATTGTCTAAAAAATGACAAAATGGTTGCTGAGTCCAAATCCTGCTCTCCTCTAAAAGAAGTCAGAATTAGTCAATGAGATACTGAAATTATTTCATTGAGGTATCGATTATGAATAATTGCAATTACTTGATTTTGATCCCATTACAAAATAACCGCTGTTGCTGCAGTGAAACTGGGATTTTAAAATGAGTTGTGAGGCTTTGTGCTTTCAGATTGTCATGTCTCAAAGTTGAGTGGATTCTGGTTGCTCCAAAGCAATGCATTTAGTAGCATCCTGCTTCAAAGGTGTTTTATTGTAATGGCTCATTAACGCAGTATTAAAACTACTCCAGCATGTTTCCATTTCTTGGCCCCTGTTTGTTTACTAAAGCCCCCTTATTCAACAGCCTTCCTCTTAGTCACCTTTTCCCTCCAGTGTTCTCCACTCAAAGCTGCTCTGACTGGAACTAAACGTAGTGAGAATGGAAAAAGAGGGGCTATAATTGGACGGGGGGGAAAAGTTTTGACAATCTATAGGGAATTGGAGAACTCCTTTTTTTTCTTTTTTCTTTTTTTTTTTTTTAAAACTAGTGAGTCATTGGGAAACCCCACCCACACATGCTTGCCAGACTGTGTGTGTGTGTGTGTGTTTACATAGGAACATGCAGTATGGATCAACAGATCCTTACACTGCACGTCAGAGGAATTGTTTGAAAAGTACTACAGGAAATGAACGAGGTGATGAAGTGTTTGTAACTATAGCAGCCTCTTGCAGAGGGAGACCTCCCGGGTGAAGTGAATGAGATGCCCCCCTCCCCCCTCCCTGTTCCCCCACAGCTTCAGCAGATGTGCCCATGTGCAAAGCGCTGAACCCCCGACTGCTGCAGGGGAGCTGCTCCGTGGTAAACAGCACAAGCTGCAGCTGTAGTGGGCAGCTCCCAGGTGTCGGTGTGTGCATGTAGGTATCTCAATCCCTGGCAGCTACTTTGCTTTTTCCATGTGGCTGCCATAAATGGGAATATGGGAGTCAACTTTCCCTACAAAAGATAAGAAAATTTAAAACACTCTCTCTTCACTAACGCTACAGATAAAACTAGTTTTATATGCCTCGGGTTTGAAATATTCATATCTGTGATTTCTGCCACCGCCCCAGTAAAATGTAGGTGAATTGATTTTTGTGGTGCTTACAACAATGAAAATGTAAAAAAAAAAAAAAAACACGACTATCTTTTTTTTTTTCTTTTTTTTTTTAACTTGACACTGAGGTCTGTAAATTATCTTATTAATGAGGATGTTTCTGGAAAGAAATGTTTAATTAAATTACAAATTAAACAAATTTCCCATTCACCTTAATTATATTGGGATGGCAGCAGAAATCTCAGACTATTACTTCAACGTCTGCAAAGAAGTCTGTTTGGGTAGATCATACTTGAGGTGAGGAAAGTGATATGTTTTTATTTTAACTTGGGTGAAATAACCCTTTTTAAAAGGGGTCCTGTGCGATCACATTCAGGACAGACTAGTGGACTACTTTGACCCCCAGTAGCAAGGGCATGGATTTGGTTTGTAAAGTTGGAAAAACAGGGGGAGGCTGCTCTGATAGTGCAAAGCTTAGATTATGGAGCTGTGTTCAGCACACAGATTTAACTTCTGCTGTAGTAGTTTTAGAATTCTAGATTCCATTGAAATACTGCTCTTGCTAAATCATAGGAATTGTACACAAAAATAGAAGATGCTTTTTTTTCTTAATTTGGAATTGCTTTAACATTGCTAAATATATAATTGAGTTTTTGTGCTGATTAACTACTTGGCATCGGTCTTGCTAAGGTCTCATAAAGTCCCTTTTATGGCCGTGTGGCTGCAGTAATTCAGCCATCTTGTTGAAATTATGGGTTAGATTTTCCGTAAGGCGCGTACAAAAAAGCGCACCCTACCAGTCTGGAGATATTTAGAAAAGTCTACACCTTTTTTTTTTTTATTCTGTAGCGTCCACAGCGTGGTAGAAACGGCATACTAGCAGGCCTGACGACGAGGCCTTGGTTACTACGGCAACGGCATAGCAAAACAGGGTTGGGGGGGGGGGGGGGGGTGTGTGTAGTGGGCTTTTTCTCTCTTTCACTCCACGAGGCGGGGTTCGTTTCTCGTTACTGGGGGGGGACAAAGATAGCTGTGAGTCATCCTTGAGGCCGGGAGTCGAGCCAACACATTCCTCCTCCTCCTCCTCCTCCTCCTCAGATTTCTTGTCTCTATTATTCCCCCTCTTTCTCTTTTTCTCTTTTTGCCTCTTTCTTTCTTGCATTTCCATTTCACCTCTCCCCCCACCGGCCTCACCTCTCCTCTCCCCATCTCACACTGTCTCCGTCCAAAGGCTCCCATTTTGTCTTTGTGCCTCCAAAATGTGTCATTTACTCTATTTGCTCTGTAACAAAATGCCTTTCAAAGCGCTAATATTGTTGCTTAAAAAGGGTGGGATGATGTGTGAAACCTTTACTATTTTTCAGTAATGTATACGTTTTTTTCATGAGTGCAGACATTTGTGTGTGGGAGGAAAGAAGACAAGTGGTCTATGCTTAAAAATACAAAAAAAGCTTGCCAAAATTACACTTTTTCTGGTTTTAATTCCTTCTTTCAGAGCAGAATGTAAATCGCACAGCGCTGCCCTTTCGGCACAAAGGTCTTTCTCAGTTTGCAAGCTTAAAAACAACTCTACTGCCCGCCTTGTTTTACTTGCAACAGATTTCCCTTATCTTGATGAAACAGGCTGGTATTTCTTTTTTTTGGCTTTATTTTCCTAATTTCCCAAATGTAATCTGCATTTGTTTGCTCATCTGTTGGCTCGCAGCCATTCTCAGTACCACACTTGTTGTTCTCATGCTGACTGTGTATTGTTTTGTAAATATTAATAGTGTGATTCTTATGAAATAACTGCAGAGGCTCCTCACATGTGTTCTGAGCGCAGGCTGTGAGGCTTTGATGGAACGCAATGTAAACATGAAGTCAAAGGATATTTATGCTGGGGCTCTCTAATTACACACTTCATACCAGATTATATAAACAGGTAGTCCAAAGCAAATTCCTCAAACCCTGCACTGGATTATGTAAATCGTATATGAGAATAGCACATGTGCAGGAACATGTATGGACACGCATACAGGACACAGATGCACTTCACGCACACAGGGGTACACACAGTTTTTGCAGCCAACACTCCCACACAGTGCAGAACCAACTCAAACATGCACAAATACACCCACATATACACATGCACTTAAGAGAAATACAAACACACACACTGGCAAGGTTTTCCAAAATCCTTCCGTTGCTTTCAGATGCCACACACTGTTTTGAAGCCGGTATGCAGTAGCAGCATCCTGGAGGTGCAAGAAGCAAAGACGACATGTTTAAGTACACTTAAGACTATCATACCACTCTGGGTTGAATACTTTCAACTGAAGCCAATGGTCGTCGTTGTCATAACTCATATTCGCCCTTAATCAGTATTAAATTCAGAGATTTTACAATCTCTTTTGTTTGTATCATGCTTTAGTGGTCAGTTGATTCCAAACTGCTGTTGCAAACTTTGGAAAAATAAAATGCATTGTTTTGCCACTGATTTGTAAAATGTGAAAACTCAACCTGTTGGTACAACAATGCTGTTTAGCACCATGTGGTTGACAAACAAGAATGCAGGGTTCCTAGCTAGATCTCTAAAGTAGTTGTTGTTGTGACAGTTAATGGCAGTTGACTATTGCATTGGAAATATTGCATATAAAATGTGACTAATGTGCTTATTATAGTATAATTTAAGTAATAATTCATGTCATTTTTTTTTAGCTTATTTAAAAATCTCTCTAAATGTGATTTGGGAATTGGACCATAAGTACGCTACCAAAATATGTAACATATGAGAAAGACATGATACAAATGGTTGTTCCCAAGCATTAATAACAGTAATACTAATCACTACATTGGTACTCAAAGAATTTTCTTCCATTCATCTTCTACATGAAGGTCAAAGGTCACAATGTATTCGCCTCTGTACACAACAGAACCACGATGTCCTAACTCATTTTACTGTACCTGCTGCTGTACAGAAATGGATTTACTTTGACATTTGTTAGCGCGCTAGCAGCCCGGCTGTAGGGACGGCAGTGTATGTTGGTTAGTCGGTCCTGAGGAAGAAGTCTCATGACTCTGGTCATCTGACTTTTCCTCTGGAGGCCGAGAGTTGAGTGAAACCTTTCAAAAATATTGGATGTGTTGCCATGAAACTTGGTACAGATATTCATGTCCATCAGGATGAGTTGTAACAATGAAGATTTGCATTTAGCACCATCATCAGGTCAACATTTTAATTAGTTTAATACTTAAGTTTATGACCAAAAATCAGCAAAAAGTAATGGCATTCCCATCTGCCGCAGCTGTACTTTGTGTTTTGTGCTAATTGGCGACCGTCAGCATGCTAACACACTAAACCAAGATGTTGAATGTAAACCTTAAACCTGCTTAACATCTGCATTGTGAGCGTGTTGTCATGCTGATGTTAGCATTTAGGTCTTGTTACACATTAACTGCATCGGTCACCGTGATGTCACCCATTGGTTTTGAAGCCTCGAGTTCGGCATTTTTCGCCGGTGACAATGCATGCCAGTTTTCTGGAATCCTCTCTGTATTGCTGTCATTTTTGTGTATGAAGAGAATACAAACGGTCAAGCAGCATTTCAACATACCAAACCCACTTCTGTCCATTGACTCACTGCTAGAGCTGATCCGCTGGGCCCATTAGCACTGAGCCCCACAGCAACCACCTCCACACACTCGCAACAATCACACTGTTAAAATGACTAACATCCAGACAAAAAGCTGTATAATTTTAAGTAATCTTCACCTCAAGGTGTGTGTGTGTGTGTGTGTAAAATTCATTTACACTTTACAGGCCTCTTAAGTAAAAACAAAACACGTCTTTGTCTCAGAGCTCTTTTGGTTGGTTTATTACGGTCCATAATTTTATGAGCAGCATTGTTGCGAATTTAAAATGTTGCACAATATTATCAGCAGCCTTGGAGTTTTCGCCACACCTAGAGAGTTAAAGAAGCCTTGGCCCAGCTAGAGGTGGTAACTCTTTTACAGACACAACAAGATAATAGTCATTCAAACATTTTTACAGCAGTAACCGGGTCTCATTTTACCACGACTACTAATCTGCCTGCTTGTATGAGTGTTGACTGTCACTGTCGGCTCTATTCTTGTAGGTATCTTGTAAGAATTGAGGGTGTGTTTGTAGGTGTTAGCTTGTGCGTCGTCTCAGACAAAAATCTCAAGTATTCGTACACCTGGGGTCATAAAAAGTCTCATTCTTGAGTCTCTTTACAAGTATGTTGACTGGAAAAAAACTTAGCTCTGTGATGTCCTCAGATTTCCTCCAATGTATTCAGTTTATGTACAGTAAAGAGGTGTTTGTTGTTTAGCCTACCATCATGGATATAAATGTGGTCGACAAAATGATAGACTACAACTCAACAGCACCATTAACTGCATCCTCCAAAATATCCATAAAGTTGAATCAACACCTCTGTTTCAACAAAACAACTTTTACAACCAGCTGTTAAATGGTTAAGGACTGTATTTTAACTACTAGAGAAGAAATGTATAGATACAAATTGGTGTAATAAAGGAATGTATGAACATCTGGTTTAAACATGGTCAAGGGCTCTGTAGAATATATGGACTTTAGTTGCTAGTTTATTAGGTACACCTAGCAAAAACAACTGCAGTGTAATACAATGAGGGTAAACTCGATATTAAACACTTCTCAGTGTAACATAAGTCAACAGCACCACAAACTACAGCTTCCAACATCACCACTTGGTTGAATCAACACTGTTCTTAAAACAACAAACTGAACATTATAACCTTCATGACAGTATTGTCACTTGTATCTCAACTGGTTACTATAACATTTAGTGTGTAGATATCACATACTGTACTATGGGTGAGCTGTGTGTGTACATGATTATGTGAGTCGAACCCACTCAAACAGAGCTATGCTTTTTTTTTTTTTTTTTTTTTCCTGAACAATGAGGCTTTTATATAGTTACCCATTCAAGTTCTCTAAGCTTGATTGTACATCTGTAAAGCATCACAGATATGTTCTGTCTGGATTTAATTTTAGACTTTTTTTTCTTTTTTCTTTTTTTGCTGGACATGAAAGACTCAGCCACAGTATAGTTCTGCTTTCCTGCCACTTTATCTTCCTCTTTTCAGGATGCAGAATTGCATATTCAAGCGGCTCTAAAGCTCTTATTAGTGTTTATTGAATGCCGTAATATAGATAAATTTCAGTATTATAAATCCATACATTACCGTTTCCACTTCTGAAGTTTGTGAAAGTCATTAATCTGATGTGGAGTAACTTTGTTAGTAAAGTGTGCGCGTAGCTCGCGCTGCCTGCTCGTCCCTGGCTGTCCTCACACTCGGCTGCTAGAGACGGGAGGACTCTGAGGTCTGTGAGCAGCCTGGAAGCCATCTCCCCAGCAGATGGCCATTATTAGTGACAATGAAGACTAGCCTACAGGGCCAAATAGAATAACAGGGAGCTCATTTCCTTCTTGACTCTGCATGAATCTCTCTCTCTCTCTTTCTCTTTCTCTTTCTCTTTCTCTCTTTCTCTTTCTCTTTCTCTCTCTCTCTTCTTTTTCCATGACTGTATCCAAGTTCTTTTTTCCTTTCTCTTTCCAACCCAGAACTCTAAATGTTAGAGGCGGTGCACATGTGCCACAAACGTGAATTCTCTTAATTCAACGCTGGTTCCCTTAATGGGCCCCTATTGAGTACAGAAGGCTCATAACTGTACGTTGTGTTGGCCTAAGCTCAGTTCACATCAACAGTGGACAACTGCTGCGCGCTCTGCACCGTACAATGGTGGTTTGTCGTCCGCAACGTCTGTTGCTGCAGCCCAGTTGTCCAGTGCTTATCAAGTTTCACTTTAAGTAGATATAAAGGAACATGTTCTCATTAGTGTTAATATTAACTCGGCAGGCCTGACATCTAATGTCATGACTCAGCGTTACCAACAATTTACTGGGGGAAGATTATAGACTAGATCATGCAAACCTGTCACAGAAAACAACTTTTAGTGCATAAACATGTGAAAATAGGCAGCTTTATTTGTATGGCATCTATCAAACACAGAAGCAGTTAAATGTGATTAACATAAAGCAAAGAAACTATTAGAATGATATTTAAAAACACAACAGAGAGGTGGGTAATCTTAGGTTTAATGCCACTTGGCAACACGATCATGTTATCAGCTATAACTTAAGTGAGTTTTTAAAGCCACATGAGAAGACGCGATCTCTAAAGATGCCATGGGTGGTCATGTAGAGTATTGAAGGGACAACAGACTGACGTCCACATCTTGTCCGTCTCGTGTCTTTACAGGAACGTTAAGAAGGAGTCTGACCTGGAGGCGGCTCTGCTCAGGCTGAGGGACCTGGAGGCCCTCCTGAACAATAAAGATGCTGCCCTCTCCACTGCCATGGGGGAGAAGCGGACCCTGGAGGCTGAGTTGAAGGACCTCAAGGCCCAGCTGGCCAAGGTAAAAACGTCTTTATTGGGAACAAAGTCTTAGGTGGATGTTGTTGTGAGGACAGGCACGTTTCATGGCTGAGTGAATACAAACTCATTCAGAAAGCATGGAAAAATGCACATTTATTTATACTGCTGTGGCACAGCCAGCATAATATCAGGATGATTTCAGCTTTTTTGAGTAAGTCTTCCCCATTACACATCACTTATGTTTTCTCCTGCATTGATTGTAATAGAGGTCAAAAATATTTATTTAAAATCCTTGTTTGCCACTTGTCAGAAAAAGCAGTCAGTAGTTGAGTGCTAAGCTGCAGTGACCGACATCTGAAATGAATAGTCATTTTATATAAACCCTCCAGGCAGTTGATTATGAATGAGGTGGCAAGGCACACAAGGTTGCATTCTCTGATGTTTGTTTTATCAATGAAGTTCACTTTAGGACTGATGTAGATACAGTTGTGGCCCTGCTCCACCTACTGGCCACACTCGGGAACATAAACAATGCCTGGCCAGATTACACCTTGAGCTGGGTTTGATTTCTTTTGCTCTTTTTTTTACCTGCATGCCTCCGCTAAAGAACATTTCTCTTTCCTCCTCCCTCCCAGTTGGAAGGTGGCTTAGCTGATGCCAAGAGGCAGCTGCAGGATGAGATGCTGAGGAGAGTGGACGCCGAGAACCGCCTGCAGACCGTGAAGGAGGAGCTGGAGTTCCAGAAGAACATCTACAACGAGGTTCCCCCTCTTCACCTGAACCCTTCTATTTTTATTCAGCTGTCTAAGTCATCTGTGCTACTTTTCATCTCTTCCACAGGCTATTGATTCGCTTCCAACATCCTGCTTGTTTGTTTTGCATTTCCACTTCAGATATGTCTTTTTGCTTCTCACCTCCTTTTATTTTAAGTAAAAAAAAAATATACAAGTTGTATTTAAATGCTTAGATTTATATTCTTGCCATAAGTCACTTTTCACAATGCTCTGGTCGTAGTCATGTGCTAACCAAAACTGGCAACAGACGTGTCTTTCACAAATTTAAACGTAATGATTAGGAGTTTAACGGTCACCAGGGAGGTAGATTTCTCTGCTGGAGCTCTGTACTTGTAAACAAGTAAATACTGCAAACTGACTAATCAATGCAATTAAGTAAATTGACCATAACGGGTTTCCACAGATCTTTTTATCTGATTATTGTGCCTGATAATAAACCAAATGACTGTTTGTAGTCTAAAGAGTTGAGTCAGATCAGCTTCTAATCAACACAATTCCTAGTTGGATTAGTCGCCAGAATCCAAGAAACTAAAAGTAAGTGCTTCTTCGCCAACCTGTCTGTAGGAGCAGCGCGAGTCCAAGCGTCGCTATGAGTCTCGCGTGGTGGAGTTGGATCACGGGCAACGGCAGGATTTCGAGAGCAAGTTGGCCGCCGCCTTGGTCGATATGAGAGCCCAACAGGAGGAGCAGGTCCGCCTCTACAAGGAGGAGATCGAGAAGACCTACAACTCTAAGGTAGGTCTGGATGCTGCAGCAGACGCAGCTCTGTCGCCACCTACAGTCGAAGTAGAGGCTGTTGTGCATTTGTCTTAGTTCAGTTTTGTGTGTAGATGTTTTGCAAATGACTTTAAAGATCTACGAATAGTCCAACATCCACAGCTCAGGTAATGCATATTGATTAACACCCTTTTTACACTCAATCAGTGGGTAAAATCCTTATTTAGCTTGCTGTTGACTTTTATCTTCATACAGGAAGAGATATAATTTAACAGCCGTAATCAGTGTGTTGTGAGAGAAATGTGGATAAACGCAACAGTTTTTTTGTCATTGGAATTTACTTGTAAATAAAACCATAGCTAAACTTTTCTTTTATTTACTAGACCCCTTTGGAAAATCTATTTTGGGAATTACTATTTCTAAATGAGCTAACTCAACAGAAAAGTTAGCAAGAGGCTAAAGAGTTGTTTGTTCTTCAAAAGAGCAAAATATTTTATTCCTAAAATGATGACCGTCCCCTGAAATACAGTAAACAGAACTCTGGGTAAAGTCTGTATTTAAACAGCTCAGTCCTTGCTAGGTGGTTCAGTGCAGGAAGCGGGGCGGCTGTTGCTCAGGGTGTAGAGCAGGTCGTCCTTTAATCACAAGGTTAGCGGTTTGATCGCCAGTGCCTCCTGTCCGCATGTGGAAGTGTCCCCTAGGCGCTTCACAGCAGCCCCCTGCCTATGTATGTATGTATGTATGTATGTATGTATGTATGTATGTATGTATGGCTGAGACTGTATGTATGTATGTATGTATGTATGTATGTATGTATGGCTGAGACTGTATGTATGTATGTATGTATGTATGTATGTATGTATGTATGTATGTATGGCTGAGACTGTATGTATGTATGTATGTATGTATGTATGTATGGCTGAGACTGTATGTATGTATGGCTGAGACTGTATGTATGTATGTATGGCTGAGACTGTATGTATGTATGTATGTATGGCTGAGACTGTATGTATGTATGTATGTATGGCTGAGACTGTATGTATGTATGTATGTATGTATGTATGGCTGAGACTGTATGTATGTATGTGGCTGAGACTGTATGTATGTATGTGGCTGAGACTGTATGTATGTATGTGGCTGAGACTGTATGTATGTGGCTGAGACTGTATGTATGTATGTATGTGGCTGAGACTGTATGTATGTGGCTGAGACTGTATGTATGTATGTATGCATGCAGCTGTGGCTGAGACTGTATGTATGTATGCATGCAGCTGTGGCTGAGACTGTATGTATGTATGCAGCTGTGGCTGAGACTGTATGTATGTATGCAGCTGTGGCTGAGACTGTATGTATGTATGTAGCTGTGGCTGAGACTGTATGTAGCTGTGGCTGAGACTGTATGTATGTAGCTGTGGCTGAGACTGTATGTATGTATGTAGCTGTGGCTGAGACTGTATGTATGTATGTAGCTGTGGCTGAGACTGTATGTAGCTGTGGCTGAATCCTCTCTCTCTTTCTGTCAGCTGGACAACGCTCGTCATTCAGCTGACAGGAACAGCCACTTGGTGGGAGCCGCTCATGAAGAGCTGCAGCAGACCCGTATGCGAGTGGAGGGCATGTCAAGCCAGCTCAGCCTGCTGCAGAAACAGGTACGCACACACACCCCTCTACACACACAGTCAGTGGTTTATCAGTCTGCTGGTTTTACTGGCCGCTTGGCAGCTGACTGAGCATCATTGATTAATTTACTGTTAAGCTTCACACGACTCATCAAGCAGACTTGCAGTATTTGTACTGTTACAAGTTGTGTACAGACTGCTTAACTGGTCTTAATTGACTAACCTTTGTATGCGTGTTCTCTTTAACCAGCTGGCAGCGAGCGAGTCCAAAGTGCGGGAGCTGGAGGAGGCTATGTCGAGGGAGCGGGACATGATGCGGCGGCGGCTGGAGGATAAAGAGCGGGAGATGGCTGATATCCGAGCTCGGCTGCTGCAGCAGCTGGACGAGTACCAGGAGCTGCTGGACATCAAACTGGCCCTGGACATGGAGATTAATGCGTACAGGAAGCTGCTGGAGGGAGAGGAGGAGAGGTGAGGTTGTTGTGAAAAGCTAAACCATTGAAAAACATCCACCTTGAGGCAACTGAAGGGCAACAGGTTGTTACAGGAAGAGAGTCAGAAAACAAACTGACTTTGCCAATCAGGCACATATGAGCTTGGCAAACAGTTTAGTGGATATCCTTTTCAAATCACTATAACCCTACATAGAGGCATTCCTGTCTGCCTTAATTTTAATAAAGGAAAACCTTATTGTTACAGCATATGATGGTATTTTAGACAATAGGTGCTTTTAACTTTGTTAAAGCCGTTTGGGGAAGATTCCCCGTGCACAAAGCCAGGTCCATAAATAAATGTTTCTTGGTGTTGAAGTACCTGACTGCCCTACACAGAGCCTTGACCTCAACCCCATCACCGCCTGTCAGCATCATCACTCAACATCATCAAATCTCTGCAGCAAGTTTCTAAATTCTGGTGAAAGACTTGAAACCAGAAGACTGGGTGCAGTCATAGCAACAGATTAAGGATTTTGCAATCAGATGGTTAACAACCACATACGGACGTAATCTTCTACTTTTGGGTCAGTGCAGCCAGTTGTTCAATAGGACAATTATTATAATTAATGTACAAAACAAACAATTAATATTTTCTCAAAGCTCCAGTCAGACAAAAAGTAATTTTACCTTGCTGATCGTCGAAACACACTTCATTCAAACACGACAAACAAAATTTCCACTGATCCAACAATCACCAGTTCTGATTTGAGTTTGAAAGAGTAATGGCTATAAAAAGTAACCACTGTAAGATTTTCACTGTTTACTTACCCTGTTAAACAAATAGGTTTAAGTTTACCTGCTGTTTTTTTTTTTTTTTTTTTACAGCAACACCCTGTTATCAGTGAAGCTCAAAAACACAGATGTAATGAAAGTAACAGATGGTCACTTAATATCCCAGTAAACTGACAGTGAACAGGTTACAGGCTCGGTGAAAGCAATCACAGGCAGATAACAGTTACTAAGAATGGCCTTAAAGTTACAAAGGTAAAAGTGTTCTGGTGCAGATTTTTCTGTGAGCCTGCTGCAGTAACAGCAAAGCCAGTTCTTCCAAGAACGGTTCTGGTTCTTGGAGCGCCAACAAATCACTGGTTACAGTAGCTTCTGTACGGGTTCAAGTGCCAGAGCAGGAGGAGAGATGGTATGTTACATGTGACTGCTTCGGTCTAAATCCATCATCTGAATCTCCTGTGCCCTCTTTCCTCAGACTGTGTCTGTCACCCGGCGGTTCACCCAACGACAAGGTCACAGTGACGAGGACCTCCGGATCAGGCCACGGCCAGACCAGCCGCATCATCCACTCCTCCGGCTCAGGCCACAGCCACAGCCACACACTCCACACCTCCGGCGCTGGCACCGCCACTGCCACCGCCACCGGCACCGCCTCCAGCAGCCGCAACTCCTCCGGCACAGTCAACACCAAGAAGCGCCGCCGCCCCAATGACAACGATAGCGAGACCTCCAGCATGGTGGGGGGCACTGTGACCAAGACTCGCATTAGTCAGCAAGCCTCAGCCAGCGGCCGCATCACAGTGGACGAGGTTGACCTGGAGGGCAAGTTCATCCGTCTCAGCAACAAGGCTGATGAGGTTAGTGAGTCCATCTATCAGGTGGCTTTTCAAACCCTTTTAACCTGGTTTAAGGGGATTTCACAGCACTGAGTTTGCAAAAGGTTGGAAAAGATTTCATATCGACGGTCCTGTTTCCATAACAACATTTTATGATTTCATTCTATGGTTAAAAGTAGCCTTCTGGTATTTTGACGCTGCAGTATACTGTATATTCTAAGGATAGGTGTAATTATCAGTTGCTTCAGATTTCACATTTTTAGACTTTAAAAAAAATGTACAAGCCAAATTTAGCTTTTGTTTTTAAAAGTTTTCTCCTATCCTCCATCTCTCTTCCCATTTGTCTCATGCAGGACCAATCTCTGGCCAACTGGCAGGTGAAGAGACAAGTCGGTAACGCCACTCCCATCCTCTACAAGTTTCCCCACAAGTTCAATCTGAAGGCAGGAGGAACGGTCACTGTAAGTTACATCGACTTTCTAGATTTGTCCATTTCTTGATCTTATTGTTTTTTTTACTATTATTGCCCAACACACATAAAGGTACTATTCGTTTTTTGACTATTAGAAGTGCTGTGGAGCAAAATTCGGATAAGTGGTGACGTAAATGTCCTGACACTTTAGGAGTCAGAAGTGGCGTAGGATAGTTACGACGGGCCTCAATGCCCGCTAGTTACTATTTATGAAACACACGCCTTCCATTGTCTTGTAACATGATCAAATAGAGACTTGACATTGGACAACATCTACATACATGCAATGATGATTTCTGGTATGTATGTATGTGACAAATACCATGTTGAATAGGTTTTTTTTAATAGTTAGTGTGTTTTTAAATGTTGACAATTCTGTTCTGTTTTTTCATTGTCATGAGCAGTTTTAAAATGATAAAAAAAAAAAGATTAAAAGTTCACAATCTCTTGCAAAATTTTACCTTTGCAGATCTGGGCTGCGTCCGGCGGTGGAACCCACAACCCTCCCTCTGACCTGGTGTGGAAGAACCAGAGTTCCTGGGGAACCGGCGACCTCCTGCAGACCTCCCTCATCAGCGCCAACGGAGAGGTCTGACTTCGCCTGTATTTGGTTTAGCGTGCCTTATGTTTCTTTTTTTTAATGGCAATTTCTTAACTATTTTGTCACTTTATTAACCATCAGGAAATGGCCATGAGGAAAGTGACTCGCACCCTGTTCCATGATGACGAAGACGATGACATGGTAAGTACCTTTTCTGTTCAGGCAACTCCTGTGGCATTTCCCAGTGAAGCAGCGGTGTCAAGTGCCCTGTTGTGTCGCCCCCTGCAGGGAGCTCACAGCACAAGCGGTGACAACGAGTACAACCTTCGGAGCCGCACGGTGATCTGCGACTCCTGCGGGCAGACATCGGACCGCTCCGGTGTTGGCAGCAGTGGGGGTCTACCTGAGGGCATCGTGGGACATTCCTTTTTCATGGGGACCAACGAGCCCAGAAAGGTACTGTACAGTTATCGGCTACAACATGAACAGTAATTACACAGCATGGAGCGAAACAACACTGTTCTATATTTTACGAGAAATCATTTTATCACAGTTTAAAATGGTTTGTGAAATTACACTAAACTCTACAAGTTAAAGATTTTGAAGTGTGTTTTGGTGCAAGGGCTCTTCAGTTAATTACATATAAAGTGCAGGCAATGACCACTTCCCCAAATCCTACCTCTTTACTTCTGACGCCCTTGCTCGGACCACACCCATCTTCAAACTTTGAACTTCGTATTTTGATCTCAACTTCACACCTAATAAGTTTTATGACTGCATTGCTATCAGGGTCACAAATCTGTCCACAGAGATGAAGGCCCAATCTCCGGACTCACAGACTTTGGACGCATTCCTGCAAAGTGGGCCGTCCCACTGATATTTTGAACCCTTTATGAACACTTTCTGTAAATCTGCATTTCTGCAGACTTTGCCCAAGAGAATTACCCAAACATTGGCTCTAGATAGGACCATTCACGTTTTCTCGTCAGCCACTATAGTTCTTCTGCACACTGGCCAAATCTGCAACCTCACCGCAAGATGCCGCTAAATCCTACACACTGCACCTTTTTTAAAGGTAACCGAGAAATCCTACAGCCATAAACTAAAAATGTTGACCGAGATGAGCCCCCAACAACCAGAACTGCAAACCCCACATTGCAGCTTTCACCAAGTTCAACCCAACAACAAACCAAATGAGAAGTTGAGAAAGTATTGATACGCCTGAGGATTGGACCAGCTTGACACACACACACACACACACACACACACACACACACACACACACACACACACACACACACACACACACACACACACACACACACACACACACCATATTTAACTCTGTGCAACATATTTGTGGCAGAGAGAGGGAGGTGAAAGCGATGCGGGCGAGCTGTTTAGCGTTACATTTGTATGTGTAGCTGCCATTTCAAAGGTAACTAGGTAAACCCTCCCCCATGTTGCTCTGTTTCACAAAATGCCAACAGAACCACACTAAACACACAAACACTTATTTAGCCACACATGTTAAGTTTCCTGTACCACAATAACACACAGATGTTTTGGCAAGTTCTGTGAGATGTTTGCACTCTTGGATGATATCATCATTGTTGCAGTAAACTTTCAAAGCTCCATATTAGCTTTGATTGGCTTTGAAGTCACCAGCTGAAGTTTAATTTTCTGTCCTTCATCCTCTGCGTTTTGGTTTTTAAATACTTGGAGGACAAACAAACGGTGCAAAAGGATGTATTGAAGATCTCTTGATTGTTTGGTGAAATGAATCTGTTTTTCTGAAACCACCACTCAGTTCATTGTATGGAGGTTTACTGGGGGTAAAAGTTATTCCATTACAAATTAAATAGAACCGCTGTTCCTTATAGATTTGTTTACATCCCTTTTTTATTTTTCTTATTTTCTCCACATTTAACGCTGCATTGTGTCACTTCCTCCTTCAGAGCCGTGCCAAGCCGGAGAACTGCTCCGTCATGTAAAAAACAGACCTCACCTGAACCAACACCTCCTGCAGCCTACAAAGGAGAATAATCATTTTCCACTGTTGGGTTATTTGTCTTTATTATTTTTTTATATATATGATATTTTTTTTGTATTCAGATTAATCTGCAGGTTAGCGTTGCTTCGAGGTTTTTGGGGAAAAGGGCACAGGATTTTCATATTCAGCTTTTTTGTTTTATATTCAAGTTATGTTATTGCATGTTTGCTGTGCTATTGCTTGTCCTGCTCTTCTTGCACACACACACACACACACACACACACACAGAGCTCCATTGACCAGTGCTTGTGCTTTGATCTGAGGTTTCACATTTAATGGCAATGCTGTCAACGCTCAACACGCACAGCTAGTGAACCCTGTCAGGAATATACGTCTCCACAGCCATACAGACAGGAACATGAATCCTGTGGGGTTTGTTAATCATGTTTATTGTCCATCAAATTGCTCAAATCTTTATTTAATGTTTACAATCTAAATATCCTTGTTTTTTTGGAACAGTATTTTGCTGTATACTACAGGGAAAATGCATAAATTTAGTGTTTTGATAAACTATGTTGTAAAATAAATCCAAAGTACTTTAAGCTCAGGGTGTTCAGCTGATTTTTTATTTTTTTTTAGCCTTAGACAAACATGTCGTAGTACATTTCTTTATGTAGATTTAGATCATACGTTTGGACTGCTATGGAGTACACAGAAATTATTCATATTTGAGATGAGTATATATATTTTTTGTAATTCACAGCTCAGCTCCAGAGAGATGTATGTGGCTATGAACGTGTACGGAAATAAGGAATTGTTTACTGGATAAGTCAAAAGTTATAAATGCTTATCTCAGTTTGACATTTAAACGTGTTGCACAAAAGGATTTGTGTTCTACCTGGAGACATATCAGAAATGGGTACTGTGTTTTGAATCTCTACTGGTGCCATACATAAAGTATATATTTGTAGGATTTTACTGCTTATTCATCCAAATGAACATTGTTCCAATAGCGAGCTGGTGCTGCTGTTTACAGAGTGCAACAGTTGTTTTTTGGAAACATTTTAACAAGCTTTTTTACAGACTAAAAAACAAACAAATGTGCCTTTTAGAGGACAGAAAACGATAATCCCTGTTCTTTGGGCACATGGCTCGTATCACGGTCTTGTGACTGTCAGCTGTCCGATTTGTGTTGCTCCTAAAAACTGGTCATAAGGGCTTTTCTTTTTTTTCTTTTTTTCTTTGCTGACTGACTTTGCAAATCTCTAGGCATGATTTTGGGATTGTGGGGTTTCTATACTTTGGCTTCATGCACTGCTTCTATTAAGGACCTCGCCAAATATGCACAGCAGGTAGATTTGTACTGTAGTCTGGCAGCTTAAATCATTTATACTCCAGTGAAAAGCAAAGCATTTACAGAAAATACTTGATAGCTTTTGTTTTTGTATTCTTATAAGATGGTGTTTGCCACATTAGATTATTTTAGCCTTAAGTAAATGTCTGATTTTGACACCATGATCCCTGAAGTGCCTTTAAAAAGTCTAACAATTGTTAAAGAAATGACAAGCTCCAAAGACTTATAATTGACAAATATTTAGCTCATGAGAATGTAAATGAGACCAATTACCGTATGTAATTGTATCATCCATACTCGAAACGGATCATTTAAAGGGTGCGGTCAGGGTTTTTCAGAGGCCTGTCTGATTATAAAGCAGAAAGAAACTACTTCCTGTACAAAACTTCTTGTTTTAGTGTTTTCTTAAACACAAAAGCTATTTAACAAGTTAATGAAGAACCAAGACACTATACAAAATCAGCTTCAAATCACAGATGTGACAAAGTCTTGAGGCCTTTGTGAAATCGTGAACCCGCCCTTCGTCTTGATTGAAGCCTCAGGAATCTTTTAAAGGACTTGAGGATTAAAAATGTTACTTGGAGGGATTTCTTGTTGCGAGCCTTTAATGCCAAAGTTATTTGCTTGATGTAAGATGTGTCTATCATAATGATGCTGTTAACATGAAAAAGCCATTAAGTCGATGTAATGAATGGTGTTTTTTTTCCTTTTTGTTTTTCTAAAATAATGCTGAGTAAAATTCATTTTTTTTCCAGTGACTGGCTGCTGTAGTTATTCTGTCATTCAAAACCACAGATGAAAAGTGCAGCCATTTTTATTTACATTATACACACACATTCCCATGGTTACATTCAAAAATATATGTTCATACATAAAAGAAAGCTATAGCATTTAAAGCACAATGTACATTCTTTCTGGTATACCGGGTTTCTGTTCTAATTGACTGAACAATGTACTGGATTTGATAAAGAAAATGCATTATAGCATTTCAAAAATAAGATTTTGGTTGACCAAAAACAATTTAAATCAGTACTTGAGTGACATTTTGGGTGAACCAGCCCTTTAATACCACAGACAAGTTGCTGTAGGACACTGACATTCATAACGCTGCTTTGGTTTGGCTTGTATTCCCACATTTCATGGTTTATTCACAAAATTATGTATATTGAGCAAATGTGTGCAATCTTTGGTCACAAACCCCTTAAACAAGGCTGTTTAACATCACTGCAAAGATAATATATTCATTTCTATATTTACAAAGTTTTTATGACAGCAGCTAAGTGAGCCACATTTGTTCAAACAAAGGTATCATTGGAGACGAATTATAAAACATGCTGTTCATCTTTGGCTCTTTGAAACAACCTGGTTTCTCCAATTACTAAAGATTGAATATCAAATAAAAAAAATAAAGCTTTTTTTAATGTCTCAGAGCAAAGACTGGCAGGATTTTTGCTGTACAAAACATGCCCTCATGTATTTGAGGACATCTCTAAAATGGTCCAATGACCTTTGTCTCCCTTTTTTGAGATTGAAAATTTATTTTCAATCCAGCTGTGATAAATTCATATAAAGCTGGCTGATGGAAAAAAAAAAAGGATTTTGAAAATGTAAAATATCTCCATTTAAAATACCAAAAATAATTCTGACAAAGTGGGCCTTTTGAACACACACACACACACACTAGATGATCAGTTGCAGGCAGAAATGTGTGGGGAAACTTCAACTGCAGCATGTTTAGCTCCCCAGTTGCTGCTTTTAAGCGTGAAGTCTTCAGGCGTGTTTTTTCCCACGGGACGTGAATGCAGCTGAAGCCCCGCTGCCACAGTCCTCCCTCACCGCAGCCCGCTGGCTCCCCAGTCTGGATGACAAGTCTGTCACGGTGGAGAAAGTACCTTTTAGCCCACACGGGGGCAGTGTTGAGTTGAGGGGAGAGGGTCAAAGGGAGGGGAGAGGGGGGTGGGGGGCATCCACAGTAAACAATAGTTCCTCAGTGGGACAGACGCCTAGGCGCGTGTCTGTGGGTGGTCTGCCGCTCTGCCTGTCAGACAAGAGCCTAAAAGTTTGCACATCCTGAAATCATCTCCAAAGTGAGGCGGGGGGAGACTCGCTCCGCGGCTGTGGCCGTCACTGAGGGCTTCTCCTGGGGGAGGGGGGGCGGCGGACGGGGGGCAGGTCGTAGTGTCCCGGGATGTGGCTGTTCACGGGGAGGTCGTAGTGGCTCTGGGGGTCCTCGTATGGAGCATTACCAAGGGAACTCTGACGCTCTGAAGGGGAGGGGGGGAGAACAACACACTGAGATAAACAAACACTATGAAGGGGCTCTTTTAACCTCTTAATCCATTACGTTTATTTTTTTTAAAAATACCATGTCTACTGCTGATCATCTGAGTTTTTGGTTTTGGTCTGAGCAAAATCTTTTAAAATTGTCATGTTTCAGCAACTGGCTTGACTATTTTTCTCCCTAGTACTGCAAATAGACTACACTGGTGTACTTAAGCGTATGGTAATAGTAATAGTACCCAGACTGGTTAGTTCAATGTTGCACAGAGGCATGCTGAAAAATCTATTTTAATGCTTCTAGTCAGATATTGACTGGACGGTCTTGAGATTTACTCAGTGGTCTAAATCAATCCTGAGTAAAGCTTTCTAACAAAAGGTTATCGAAGAATATTACAATGTAATTGTATCATATAGAAAGAGCTGTGCTAAGTGTGGACAAAATAAACCCATACAGAGTATGTTTTAACCTTTGTTCTGCATCTTAGAACCAATATCCTCCTTATAAAAGTATCTTTTCATCCATACAGAGACTATATTGTAGTTAGTAGTATGCATTTAAGTGTTTCTTAATGCATAATGTACAACTACAACTCCTCCTGAGGACATCCATAAGTGGAGGGCTGGTGTACAAACAGATAAAAAGACATTCTGGTAAAAAAAAAAAAGTTGTAATATAAAATGTGAATATTTATACTATATATTATATACTACACTATTAAACACTTAAAAACATCCTTATATCAGCTTACAGCTACATAGAGTGTTATAAAGCATTTCTTTTTATATAATGCTAAATAGTGTCACCAATTGAATCAGGTTGTACTGTATTTGTCTTGCGTTGTGTTTTTAGTCGTATAACAATCTTAAAAGATAAACAAGGACCCCGGTTCACTGAACAACTGATGAACCCAAGAACCATGTTTTTAACTTCACAATCACAGATTTTAAGTTGAGTTTATTATTGGAAGAAGATCGTACCCTTTAACAAATTACACGGGCAAAGCGCTCCTAATATGTGTGTTTTTCTATCATTAATCTCAATCCTGCTCAATCGCCTGCTTCCAATAGAGTGAGTGTAAATAACAGTTATTGACGGTGGGGAGTGCTATTTTCTCTCATTTTTCCTCTAAGTTGTTCCAGTCTACTCGGATCCAAAATGGTGACATTCTACTTCACTAGAAGAGAAAGACTTATATCGAGCCGATATTGGCATTAAGCTAAGGATTTGTTTCTCACACGTTTCCCATCATCGTTTGTTAGTCTGGCTTCATGTTGATGTATTACTGGTGTCTGCACTAACAAAAGAACATCCTCTCTCCCGCGCTTCCTCTTCCCCGTAAACAGTTGTTAATTTTTCAAGCTTCTGCCTTCAGGAAGCTCATCCTCCCCATCTGTCGGAGCACAAATCCTCCTCCAACGTCTGACTGATCGAAGAAACTTAACGAGCTTTTCACATTATTTTAGGTCTCAGCTCTCTCAGAAGGGTCGACACATTTTGATTATTGATCGAGGATGGAAGGATGATGCATTTTTGAATTAGTGTTATGCTGCTCAGAAGCAGTGCCCAAATTGATCTGACAGGGTTTAGAGCTGCAAACAAGTCTATTGATTGATAAGTGCATCAACAGAAAGTCAGCAAATACTTTTCAAGCAACATGCCAAACATTACCTTATTACAGCTTAAACATTGTGAGGGTTTGTGATTTATTGATTATCTTTTTGTTCATTTTGGACTTTTCTGGCATTTCATAAACCAACTGATTAATCAGTGGATAAAACAAAAAATTGTTAGTTATAGCCCGACAGGAGTGCTATCATTTGTTACTTATTTTAATTTCAACTCAGTAAGATACGTTTACTTTTGTCTCGTTCCACTTCTTGTCCTCTCCTTTAAATTATTTATCTTTATACTTGCATATCTCAAGTCTCAATTGGAGCTCGTACGTGTGATTGGCTCACAATATGGAATATACAACATGACTGAGTCGTCCTAACAACCTGATTGTTTCTTTTCTTGTAATACTGATGATGTAGGAGTAGATTTCATTTACAAGTCACACTAGTTAAGAACTCTAAAAACATGAATGTGAAGGAGTCACAACTCGTTGCTGAAGAGGTCTAAGGAGACGCTCACCTCTGCGTAAGGTGGCCGTGTTGAAGGGCGGCGGGCTGATCTCGGTGTACGCTCGCTCTCTGGGCACAGCGCACTTCATCTCCATGTAGCTGCTCTCCGGGTGGCCGAAGGGCAAACCCGGCAGGTCTTTGATGGTCGCGTACGGGTTCTCGCTGTTCAGAGAGCTGCTGCTCACCGCCACCGCGTCCTTCAGCTCTGCCACCGCACAGGAAGAAAAGACATGTGACCGTCAGGGACATGCGGCACAACAGCAGGACCAAGGTCAATCTATAGTCCGTACACTTTACAACTGAAGACAAACAAAATCTTACTTTGAAGCATATATTCATGTGATCTTTACAATATTGCACCTATGGTTTTATTTTGCATCCTCTGACTGATGTTTTGATATCCCTACTTCTCTCTAGTAGGTGATGGAAGAGCAAAAAAAGGGTGAAAATAGAGTGATAAAATACCTTTGTTGTAATATTTTCCGAGACTGGCACTGTAGCTGTAGCTCCGATCAATTCCAAAAGCTCCTGTAAGCAATAAAAGAGAAATCTGGCATCTTCATTTTCATTTATGGCAAACTAATCAAAGGCAGATAATTGGCTTTGGAAACCTGCTAAATCAATACCAGGTGAGTGCATGCTGGCAATGCAACCACCAGGTTTTATGAAGTCCTTGTTTTTATAGTCTCACATCAAATGTGCATTGTTGACTCGAATCATTTTCTTTCCAAAAAGGAAATGCTGGACGATAAACCTTGGTGTATAAAAGAAAACTTCTCTTCTCAGCTGTCACTGTCTCTTCCCTCAATTTACAAGCCTCTGGTTTTGATATTTACTCTTTAAGAATTATAATTTTGTGAAATACTGTGAAAACTTAGACCGCTATTGGACACTAAGTGCTCCACTGACACCCACAATAAGGAAATCATTTTGCAGGTTTTACAATTATTATTTTTTTAATATAGCTGTGGTTAGGAGGTCCAGAAACCAAATACTTATTTTTATTAGCTTGTAAATGTTACTCCACTCATTTCATTTTCCTGCTGCAGGTCTATCTGCATCAGTGTCTCCTCTAAACGCTGATCCTGAATCACACAGCGGAGTCACCCACACGGACCTGAGTCTTTACGAGGCTCGTGGTGCTTCCAGTCTGCAGGTAGAGTGGCGTTGCTCTCAACCCCAAACAGGCCCCGCCTCTCCCTCTCCATGTTTTTCACACTGCAGAACAGCTGGTTATTGGTGTTCTGGAGGGCAGAGTGAACAGTACACCAATCAGATATGCAAAAAAAATGAAATGCTTCAGACATAAACTAAACGACTGTGACTTACTGGGTCAACATTTCATGGTTTATGAACGTGAAAACACGTCCAGCTGTTGTTGACTGGATAAATTACATATCAGTGCCCTGAAAACTGCCTAAATTATGACATCACCGAGGTGATGCAACAGAGGTGGCATTCACCTTGATGGTGCGGTCGTGGTTGTTGGGGAGGTGTGGCAGTGGAGGCCTGTTCTGGCTCAGTGTGTGGTAGCTGGGGTTGGAGTAGTAGTGGTGGTAACTGTGAGGAACATCTGTAGGCCAAAACAAACACATGGAATCACGTCTGCTGCAATTAAATTACCTCAAGGTCAATAAAATGCATCTCTGTGGAACACCAATGACAAAAACACATACACACGACTAAAACCACATTCTGACCAAGAGCAGCTATACAAACATATATTTAAGAAAAACAATTCTGCAAAACAAGTACATTTAGCTGGTAAAACTAAACTTGAAACTCAGATCATCAATATAGCAGCAAACACCTATTTGCAATGTCAGGATGTAGAGGAGTAACGGCGTCCGGAGTGGAGAATGAGGTCACTCTCCCTCTGTGTGGGTGTGTCGGAGTTTCTCTGTGCTCTGTTTTACGTAGCTGGTCCGGCAGCGCGCGTGTGCGTGTGCGTGTCCCTCTGACTAGCTAACCGCCGCTGCTCTGTACGGCTCTCATACGGCGGTTACCGCTGGTTACACCGTTCTGACCCCCAAGGGCAAAGCGGGACTGATACTTGCCGAGGGTCGCGAATGTCTGCACGGCCAAAATTCTGTGACCCCATCAGACACGACCTTTCGCCGGGAGTTCTTCCAACATTTTCTAACTAGGCGGACGCTGACAGGCATTCAGGCCCAGGCGAAAATAGGGAACTTTGAGAATGTTGGCTTGTCACTAGTGTATAAAAGATTCAAACGTTTCCTCGTCTGGATTCCTCTTCAGGTCATATTTGTGCGACTGTCCCATCCAAAAGTATAACCGAGGCTTAACGCCCACCCACCGGTCCTCCCCCAGGTCAACACCGTTAGCTCTGTAGGGACTTTTGCTATTGTTTGCTCTGTTCGCACTGTTAGCTGCTTCCATCGGCTCGGCCGCCGCCATGTTGAGAGCCGCGTGGAGGCAATCCCCCAATCATAGCTATGCTCTGAATTTGGAATTTAGCAGCTTTTAAGTAGGATTTCAAATGCAGGACTATTAGAGTATTTTAACATTGTTGTATTGGTACTTTTATGCAAGTAGAATATCTGAGTAGTACTGCATCCACCACCGTATACAGCATATGAATATTGACATACCTGGAACGGCGTATTCAGAGTTGACTGTGCGGCTGGTGGAGAAGGACACAGTCGGCGTGTTGTTCTGTTTGTCCTTCTGCCGGCGGCGGTAGAGCAGCAGCAGAGCCAGCAGCAGGACCACCAGGATGACGAGCACGACGATGCCGCCGATGGCTCCCCACGACTCCCTCTCACCAGGAGGAAGGGGGACCATAACGCTGCCCGACTTCACAAACGAGTCTGTCAAACAGGAGGTGGAAAGAGAAATAAATAAAGTACAGCAGCAGGCTTTCGTTAAAGCTACTACAAGGGACTTTCATTTTGTGTTGATTTTGTAGCCTCTGCCATCGGTGCATGAATGAGTGTGTGAACGTTGACATGTAGTGTACAGCGCTTTGAGTGGTCGGAAGACTAGAAAACCGCTATACAAATGCAAGTCCATTTATCATTAGTATTAAATTGACACCGTTTCATAACCAGTTAAAAAAAAGTCACTCACAATAACTTGAACTTTCCCCCTCAGAGATGGAACAAGGACAGCCATAGAAGCCAATACATTTACAAATGGAATATCTTTTATCCACTACTTCTCCAGAAAAATATTGAAAGCATGTTTGGATCCATACCTTGTTTACAGTCCTCTCCGTCACCTTCACACACACAGTCTCCAGTATATCGGTCACAGATGAGGTTGATCGGACAGGAGCAGGTCTGAGTGCAGAATGGACCAAAACGCCCTGGACTACAGGCTGGAAAACACAAGGAACGCATCACATCCATGCATTAGACACGTGCAACAAATATAGATTTATTTATTAGTCAATCAACATTAATCTCCAACAATCCTAATAATTGGTTAATTGTTTCCGCCATTTCTCAAGCTGAATTACAACACACTCTGATGTCACCTTCTCCAATGTGAGGATTTTCTGCTTTTCTTTTCCATATTGGATAATACACTGAATGTCTTTGCAAGCTATTTAAATAAATTAACTTGGGCTGTGGGAAAATATAACCTTAAGTTTTAATTTGAAAGATTTTACAGACAGAAAATAATCAGCAGATTGTTCCATCACAAGAAATAATTGTTAGTTGCAGCCCTATTAGAATATCAGTAACAATAACACTTCACAGGGCATGCATGACAACTCTCAATGTATTGCTGATAACAGTTGCTTTTGCACCCATAATACTAATAAATTAATAACACTAAAAGTCTCCCTCTCGGATGTGAGGTTATGATTCATGCAGCAATCCGCTGTATTCCTCCATCAACAGTCTTTAAGACGACGCCTCCAGAAAATGCACTTTTCCAGTTGCTGTACGATGTTGTACTCACGTATGGAGCAGTCAGTAGCGGTCCAGCCAGGCAAACATTCACAGTGACCGTCCCGGTGGTCGCATGTGGAGTTGTTGGCACAGTTAACACACACTTGAGTGCACTGTTTGCCGTAGTAGCCAGCTGGACACACTGTGAAACGCACAATGTCATGTGAAGAATTATCAGTACCGGATTATGTCGTGATTGAATGTAGAGGGTTTCTGAAACATCCATGATGATTTGCACGTATGGCGTACGATTAATTATGTAAATGCAAACCTTGATCACAGTTGGGGCCAGTGTGTCCAGGGAGGCAATCACACTCTCCTGTCACATGGTGGCAGCGGTACGACTGGCTACAGGAGGGACATGACATACTGCACTGGTCCCCGTACATTCCAGCTCTGCATTCTGGGAGACAAACCGATAAAGAGTGAGCGGATGCAGACGTCAGTCCAGTACACTTCTGGTTTTGATCTGATCTGTTTGCTGCTGTTTGTCTGCCGGCTGACAACGACACTCACTGTTCTGACAGGTGACTCCCCAGTAGCCTGCGCCACACACACACGCTCCAGTTTCCTTCAAGCACGTGTCACTGTTGGGGCAATGCTTGAAACAGGTCTGGTTACAGTGGCGCCCCCACAGGCCCTCTGAACACGGCTCGCTGCAGCGAGAACCTGGAGGAAAAACACGGAGAGTGGATGAAAGAAGATACGCAGGCACCACTCAGTGTGTTTATGAGAATTAGTATTCATACCCCAGTCAAATGGCAATACCACAATGGAGATGTACTCCATCCAAGTAAAAGTCATGCATTCATAAATTTACTTCAGTAGAAGTAAGCAAAAATAACAATTACAATGTATTCAACTATCAAATGGAAAAACTCTGTTTAAAGTATTGATGCAATGTGTGCACAATGAGTATACTAAACGTAATACTGACTGATGTATAGTGTACCATACGTTTGATTTCCTTCCATGAACAAAGACCCTGGTTTCAATTCAATTTAAAACCGTATGAAAATCAGCTTGCAGAGACTTGAAACCTTGTTCAGATAAAAAAAATCTGTAACTGAACAAGTTGTCGTTTTTGTCTTTGGTCACAGTTAACTGATAATTACAAGGCAGTTGCTAGCAAAGACCAGCTAAGACTACTATATGCATGTATCAAAAATAAAACGTCAAATGGAGAAGGAGTGAAAGGGATAATGTTATTTGTAGTTTCTTGCTATAAAATGTTGCTGATTGGGAACAGCCTATCAAATCTTTAGTGTTTCAGCATTCACAAACACACCAACAGTCTTTGCTTAGCAGTATTACAATGTGATCAGTGGTTGAAAGGAACTAAAATGATTTACCCAAGTATTGTACAACAACAATTTTGATCTAATTGTACTTTGCTTGAGGGTTTCCATTTTTATAATACTTTATTCTTCTGCTCCGCTTCTTTTGAGATGGTAGTTTTTACTCCAAAAAATGTATTTAACAGCTTCAGTTAATAGATACTTTGGAGGTTTTATTTGTAAATATGATGTATTGTTAGAAAGTTCAATATTCAGCAGTATATAAAAGTCAAAATTCAATTAATTTATTCATGAATAATGAGTACTTTTAATACTTAAAGATGCTTGCTGATTCTACTTCTGCACACAATTTTGGATGGACTTTTATATTGCAGTATTTCCACTTCTACTTCCTCCAACACTGAAAGTAATAATGGCATTAAAATGAAATCACATTCATATAAACTCTGTCATGTATTGTCCATTTTATACAGCTTTTAAAATGAGAACTAATAGCTGCAGGGAAAGTAGAAAGCCTTCGGTGCAGAGTAAAACATTTTTTTTTTATTGAATTTTAGGTGATTTGAAGTCAATGGCGGTCCTTTAAGTCAGACAACAGTACAATCCGGATGAAAGATAGACCGATTTGGTCTAAAACCTGTGGCTCAGTTAGTTCTGTTGGTAGCTGGCAGCGGCACCAGGAGGACGTCATCACTTACCCCACCAACCTGGCAGACAGCGGCACTCCCCGGTGGTAGCCTGGCAGCCGTCGGCATGAACACAATCACACCTCTTCAGGCAGCCTGGCCCAAACGTGCCCATCTGCACATGTGAGCAAATGCCAACGGGCAAAGAATTGTCAGGGGAATCTCCTCAACATTCGGCCAGCTCAGTCAGAGTCAGACGGAATACTACACTGGCAATGTGTGGTTGTATAGACAGCCTGGTGGGTTGGCATGGCGGAGACAGGAGGGGCACGCGGCCAAAACACAGATTAAAACATACAGAGGGTGAGGTAAGGGCTGAAAAGCTGGACAACATTTCTGAAGACTGTCCAATCAGAACCGACATGTTCTGTATAATTACCACCCTTATGATTTGTGTATAAGTCTAATCAAAGATAGCAGTTAATTTGTTCCACTTGACATAGAATAAACACAGTTAATTCTTCTTATCTTTCACCGTTTGTACTATTTTACAAAGTGTTTTCATGCAATGCTGTGGCTTTAGTCTAGAGTTTAACACGTTGAAACGTGTCTTTTCATTAAAACATTTCACCTTGCTCCTCCATTATTTATTCCATTTCATTTTATTGTAGTATGTATGTATATTTTACTATGCATGCATTTAAAAGTATATTTATTTTTCTACCTATATCGAGCATCTTTGGCACAAAAAGGTCTTCCGGTATTGACAAAGTTACCTTTTGATTTGCAGTTTATCCATTTTTTTAATCAAAATTCTTTGTGTAGTTAACATCAAAGTAATGCAAATTTCATGAAATAAAAACAGATTGTCAGTATTGGTGGCTGTTCACACTGGCAGGAGGGTCAAGTTTACCACCTTTCATTTAAAAAACTGGTGGAATAATCTACTCACTGTGCAGAGCGATGGGAATAGTACCATTTGTCGGTTTCTTAAAATATATATATTTTTGTATATGTATTCAAAGTTGATTTTATTGTCTCCTTAAAGAAAAAAAATCTCTTGGATTAAAGCAACTGCTGCATAAAAAACAGACACTAAAAGACATTTCTTTGGTCTAGTTTGAGATTATCTGATGCTCTCCTCCGTACCACTTCATAAACAAATAGGCAAAGCTATAAAGAATCATATCCAGTCACTTACCGGGCACGACTGGTCACAGCGCGCCCCCTGCCAGCCGGCTGTGCAGGCGCAGGATCCATCTGCAGGATTACATTTTGCCCTGTTGGCGCAGTGGCAGGTGGCGTTGCATCCTGGGCCCCAGGTTCCCTCAGAGCAGGGGGTGGAACAGTCCGGCCCACGCCAGCCTGTAGACACACGAAGGGCCGTCAGCCATGTTGGATAGAATCTTATCTCACCAATTTTGCTCCAGTCATGCATTCATCAGTCTGTCAATAGGTCAAGCATTGACCTGTCAGACATTTGCTCTTTCACAGTGACCACATCTGTATACGTGTGTTTTACCCTCTTTGCAGAAGCAAGTCCCGTCAATAGGCGAGCAGTCGACAAAGTTTTCACAGGAGCACTCCAGGGAGCAGTTCTTTCCATAGGTGCCACTTTTACATAGACTCTCACAGTGAACCCCCTGCAATAATTAAACACATTAACTTTAATAATAAAGCTAGAGGGCATATAACCGGTGAGACAAATATACAATGAAATAGGTCACAGAGAGTGAAAAGAAAATATAAAATATTCATTAACTTTATTAATTTAGTCACTGAATCCTAACTAAATCATGCTGAACTCCACCACTCACCGTATACCCGGGGGCACACCGGCATTGTCCTGTGGCACTATCGCACACCCCTCCGTTCACACACAGACACGGCTCCAGGCAACCGTGACCGTAGAAACCGTGAGCGCAGGTCTCGTTACAGAACAGTCCTGCCCACCCTGGCTGGCATGTGCACTCTCCTTTCATTGGGTGGCAGCTGAACAATAAAAATAGAGGTAAATGGGATGAAATCGCTGCAAAATTAGAAAGTGAGAAAGTGCTGAGTCTGACAAAAAAACAGTAAGGAGCTACACTGCTACAATGCTATTGATTTGGTCGGTCAGCGACAACGGTGAATCAGTACAATTTAGTTTGAAAATGATAGATAATTGATAAAGATTTGTTAGTGCATGTACTGGCATTAATTGTCATGCTTATAATAAATTGTGCGGTTGAAATACAGAGGTAGTCGAAAAAGGATTAAGATAAGGTTGTGGACACGTCTGGAGAAGTTCTAGATGCTACACTTTGAGAAGGATTTGCACGAACTCAGGCAACTGAGTCTGAGTGAAGGAGTGGACAACGTCTGGACTCGTGAATGGGATGTTGGTGGTCACTGTTAATAGTTTGCACTGAGAAACTGTAGGGGGTAGTAATGCAACTAATGGATGCCAACCGCCATAAGACTTAACAGGTGAAAAAGACCATGTTAAACACCTGTGTGGGTTTAACGGGTGTAGCCTGACTGGCTTGTGACCAATTGAAAATAACTTCCACTCTACAGCTAACAACCTGTGTTTCAAACTCAGTCTTTTTTTTAACACAGGTGGCAGCATCGAGCTCGCCAGGCCCACCAGCATGTGTTGAGGACTTGGAAACGTACTTATGACAAGCCTGGCAAAGCCAAGATGTACGCTTTATTAGAAGTATTTATACAAGATAAATCTTGATTAGGAACTGATTTTGTAAAACACCTTGAGTAAACTGTTCCCACTTTCAAAGCAGCACAAATGTGAACCTATTCACTGTGTTAACCAACCAGGACGGGCGTCTAAGGAGTATATGAGTCAAATAAAGCCTTTGGCTCTGCTCACTGAGATTTCCCTCAATCATAATTGGATCATTTCTGCCTCCAGAGCAAATGTTTGCATCGCTTAAACCAGGTTTTTTTTTCTGAAGACATCAACTCACCTGAGTGTCTGCTTGTCCTGGCAGAGACACTTGCGTTCGCAGTGCATGCCGTATTTGCCCAGCGCACACATCCTGTCTCTGCAGTGTGGGCCGCTGAAGCCCGGCTCGCAGAGGCAGCCTCCATCAATATTGTAGCAGCGCGCGCCGTTGGAGCAGTCACACACACCTTTACAGTCCTGACCATAAGTGCCCGCAGCACACTCCTCGTTACACCTGAGGGGCAGCGACACAGAAGGTTGTATATAGACACACGGAAGAGCTGGACTAGATTTGCATGTGAACGAGAAAAAAAAAAAAAAAACGTAATTCAATTTCATATCGTGGTTAGTCAGTCGTGATGTTAGCCACGGCTGTATTTCTGTCTCTAGTGTTGAATCGTTCAATTAAATTCTATTTGACAGAAAACTGCAATGGTTTACAGTTCAGTGACTAGAAATCATGCAATCAGACATCAGTTTGCTGCACACAGAATGCTCATATTTACCAACCCAGATGGGATATGGTGCATTAATACCAAAGGACATCAAATGTATGAGGACGTCAAAATACCGAATCAAGATTCCTCCAGACTGAGCATTAGAAAGTTTTCTGTTTGGGTTCTTCTCTTAGATGGGAAAAAGGAGCGGTCCCTTGGCATGCATTGACTTTTAGGAAGGCCACATGCACAGGAACAGACACACACACACACACACACACACACACACACACACACACACACACACACACCTGTTACCGGTGAAACCTTTGGCACACTGGCACTGTCCAGTTTCGGGGTCACATTTGCCCCTGTTGTGGCAGACGCACTCATCAGCACAGTTTTGCCCAAACCTTCCCTCTGAACATCGCACCGTGCAAACTGCACCCTGCAGAGTAACGAGGAGAAGAAAGAAAAAAAACTGAAATTAATGAGGTGGAAAGAAATGCCAAGTGAACGCTGATGCGATGACACCAACATTGCAACTTTCGCAGTTACTCAGAAAATAAGTTTGCTCCCTGATGAGATCACAATCACTTCTCCCCTCATGCATGTCTTCCAAAGACATTTTTTTTACATTAGTGGAAAACCTTGCATCTACAGGTCTCCAGAGATGACAGGTTGTCTTCCATATGTCTTTAGAAAAAAAAGTCAGACACTGTTTTTCCGAAGTTGGGAGAAAGCTGGAACATGACATGTCAGGCTAATTCAAAATCTGGCAACCTCCACAGATAACATGAAGGTCAGTGTCGGTGCAAGCTTTAACTTGAAAACATACCGTCCATCCAGGCGGGCAATCGCAGATCCCTTTGCCTTTACAGATGCCTCCATTCTGGCAGGAGCACCGTGCCTGGCATTTCCTGGAACACGCCTTCTCACAGCTGGGGAGGGGGTAGGGAGAGGGGGAGGATGGAGTCAATGCTTAATAACAGCTTAATGGACCACTTTAGTCAAAAACACTGCATGTGTCCTCCTGGGGCATTCCTGAGGACTTAAGTAAAGGTTTTCTTCTACAGTAAAATTTATCAAAATAAGTGTTAGCAGCGTTTTTAGGAAAATGGTTATTCAAGCATCAGCCGACAGGTGTTGTTCGCTTATGCTCGTGTAAAGCACTTTGAATTACCTTTGTGTCGGAAAGTACTGTACTAAAGTAAGATTTTGAGGTTCTTCTACTTTAGTATTTATTTTTTTCTGCCACTTTATACATCTACTCCACTACAATTAAAAGGCAAATATAGTTATTTTTACTCCTTTTGTGTTTGATAATGTTGCAAAATATTGTCACAGTTCAGCTTCCTTTGTTCTTCTGCCGCTCTGTCTCTCACTCCCTTAATCAGCTCACTCAGTGCACCTGCTGGTCACACCCACCTCGTCAGCTCATCACTCTCACCTGCTCACCCTCCTGCACCCACTCCCTTCAGTATTTAAGTCACAGCTGCCCACACACACACCACCAGATCGTTCTCCGCATTCATGCCAGACCCTCCAGCAAGAGACCCCTGGGACTGGTTCCCCGTTGCCGGCCCTGCCTGTTTTGGACTTCCCCGCCTTGCTCCTGCCCTGGAAAACCGCCATAGCCTTCTGTCCCCGACCACGGTAACTGCCCCAGCTTCCCTCGGGCTTCTGTCTGTCCTTTCCCCCTGACGACTTGGCGTTTTCCCCGTAAGCAGACCCTGGACTGTTTGGATATTGTGAGATCTCTGCCTGTAATAAAGCTTTGTTCACTATTTCTGTCTCGTCATATTGCTTCTGGGTCCTTACCACCACCTGTTACAACTCCACTACAATTAATAGGCAAAATATAGCTATTTTTACTCCTTGTGTGTTTGATAATGTTGCAAAATATAATTAATAAATTATGATGTATTACAGAAGATAAGACTTTAAAGATCATGTCAGTACTTAAAGATATAAATAAAAATGTATCCCAATGTAACCAGCTCTAACATTAAAGTGATGCACACAATATCTGAGTACTTCATTTTAGCTTTAAAATGATAAAATCTTGTCACGCTATAGCAGTTGTATACAGACATAATGATCTAGTAGACAGCGTTTAGTAGTCATACAGCCCTATTATTATATTCTACTAAACTACTCTAAAGGAAAGCAGAAGAAAAGTAAAAAAAAAAAAAGGTGAGGGCAATAAAATATAACAGTAGCTCTCTGATTATTGGACGACTTGGCATTTCAACAGCTTTGCGGGAATTATTAGCACAGTTGGAACGTGTCTTCAACCAATCAGATGTCTTGGCTAAAACTACCTCTTGTACTATTCAGGATATTATACTTTCTAATAGACCCTTGAGGTGAAATAATATGGACATACTTCAAATACACGATTCATCATGGAGCTTTATCCAATGATCAGTGTTGCCAAGCCCCATTCTTATTTAGCTGAAGGTGTGTTGTTCACATTGGCAGTAAAAGAGTTTCCATGATATTTAGTGGGGAAGAGCTTTCATTGCTTACTCATCCTCAGGGGCGACTAAAGACGGGGCGTAACAGATGAGTCATGGATAATAAAGTTGTGGAAACATAACTTGGTCAGAACTGACAGATCTGTGACAGACAGACCTGAGAAAATTAAAGCGTGAAACTGATGTGAAAAATTTTAAGTGTTTCCTAAATTAAATTATTGACTGATGAAGAATCCTCTTTTATCAATTCACCGAAGAGTAAAGTCAACAGAAGGATTCAGGATTTAGTTGAAGTTTGGCCTTTTTGACCGTTGCTCCGACAGCGTGGAATATTTAACCCTAAACTTCGGCCCGTTTCATACTCTACTAAAATTGACTGTCAATTTCAGCTACGTTAAGAGCATAACTCTAGGAATGGTAATGTTGGTTTGTTTCAGACTTAAATATCTCAACAACTATTGGATGGATTTCCATTCAATTTTGTAAAGACAGTCATGGTTCCCAGAGGATGAATCCTACTGACTTTGTTAATCCCTTGACTTCCTTTAGCACCAACAAAATGATAAAATGTTTGTTTTTTGGTCAAATATCTCAGCTAATGGATGAATTGACATAACATTTTGTATAGGCATGCATGTTCCTCTCAAGATGAACTGAGATAACTGTGATGATCCTATGACTTTTTTTAGAGTGCCATTTTCTGATAAAGAGATTTAAATATAACAAATACTTTGATTTACAACCAAATACCTGGAAAACTGATGGCATTCCCATCAGCCTTAGCCTGACTGTGTTTAGTGCTAATATGCAAATTTTAGCATGGTAAACATTATGGCAAACACTATACCTGCTGTACATGATGTTAGCATTTAGCTCAAAGCAATCAAAATATCAGAAATATTAAAACTGTGAAAAACGGGAACCATTCCAAAATGCTATTTTGGAATCCGATAAAAATTGGACAATATTAATGTTAAAACAATGTTTTTCCGTCATCGTTTGTCTCTTTTTACTCAATCAATATAGCATTTAGTTATGAATCTCCTAATGTGCAAGCTCCTGTTTAATTATTTATTTATTTTTGTGCACTTACAAAGTCCCAGTGAATCCGTCCCGACATAAACACTCTCCGGTTTCTTTGTCACAGGATCCTCCGGTCCCACACTTGCACCTCTGCAGACAGCCCTTCCCGAAGGTGCCTGCTGGACAGGACTCCTCGCAGTAGCTTCCTATGAACCCTGGAGGACACTGACACGTCCCCTTGACGGGATCGCAGAGGGCTCCGTTCTCACACCTGCACTGCTGACTGCAGCTTGGCCCCCAGTGTTTGTCATCGCAGGCTGAAAGGTAACAGGACAAACAGTTGTTTATTGATTATGAAGTATGGCGAGATGATGAAAAACTATCTTTAAAAAATGAATTTTGACCATAGACATTTGGTTTAATAGATTAGCTTTTCTTTTTTTATCTCAATCTCTAAATGTTATATATTTAATGATACCACGTATTGGTTTCTAGACTGTCATTGACACTACTTGGAGGAAAATGTATTATTTACATTGGTCACCTCACTTTTCGGTGTTTTTTTTCCAGTACCACTACTCGTGTAGTTAAACAGTCACACACGTTCTCACCAGGGAGGTTCTTACTTTCATTGCCCACATTTTCCTACGATTCAACCCAGTCACTTCCAGTAAATCGCCTCCTCCTCTAAACACTGAGTCAAACCTGCTCTGCGATGCTAGAAATGAAATAAAAAGACCAAAGCAAAATAAAATTACTGATGATTATTGTGACTTGCATACGACGCATGTGCGATCACTTTGTGTCAGTTTTGTTTCTCCTCATTCTGTTTTCCTCCCATAAATCGTGGTGTGCACTGACAGTAACATATGATCTCATGAAAAAACAAATACACAGAAACAAATCTGATTAAATTCAGCAACACAGAGATGAAAAACAGAACAGAAACAAGTGCTCGTGAAGGACATAAAGTACTGACTCTTCCAGACATTACTGTCGCTCTCCCTCATGCTTCCACATCCAAATCGCCTCCTTTTAGTCCTGCAGTGTTATATTACCAACAAATAATTTGGACTCTGCATGGGGATTTGCATGGAGCTCACAAGGCGGACGAGCTTTAAATGGTTAATTTTACAGAAGCTTGAGGATCGGCTCCAGGGGGGGTTAGAGTGCAGTACAGAGATTCACACACGGTTTGGGTTTCAATTCATGATGAAGAGATCTCAGTCCACCAGGGTCGCCTTATTGGTCAAGTGGGCATTCTTCAAATTTCTCATCGGTGCCTTAGACGGTGTTGGACATCGCCGAGAAAATGTGATATCCACCCAATAGCACCGACGTAACACATGGATGGGCGTCAGTGAACTTGAGCTGAAAACAATTCCAACAATTTCATGCTGACCTCGGTGAATCATCTTTCTTTATCTGAAGAGCAGACATTCACCAAGGCTTGAGCATTCCCCCCCCCTTACCGATGCCTCTGCTGCACACATGCCCTGCCACAGCTCTGAAAAGCACAAGGACTGCTTTGACAATAATTACACAGAGGGTAAGAGGAGAGCCAAATTTGGCCCGGAGCAAAGCGCGCTGCCACGGACTGTAGTGTTTATTGGCCCGGACGCGGAGCAGGACCCTTTCTTTCTTTTTTGTTTAAATGAATCGTAGCTTCACTTGTTCTCTGTGTGGGCACCGGAGAGGGGTTCTGTGTCACGTTGACTAATGAGAAACTCAGCACTGGAGCAGCGATTATGTTTACACTGACATTCTCCAGGACAGCAGGGGAGATTTACCCATGGGTCTGCCGCACCGTCGGCACAAGACCTGAGGGGGCCGATGCATCCAGACAGTCTGAGTGACTGGCTGAAATGCACCAGATTGGACGTGCTGTTTTTGAGCAAGCAGCCAATGTGTTTGTTTATCTTCATGTAAACATGAGCGAGGCTTTCTCTAACGCCGCTGCTGAGTTAGTTTACCTTCATCAGATGCACTTTACTTAGCTTAAGTGTGTCTCACTTTGATTTAATCGTTGTAACACGCACAGATCAATCACAAAATTGCCAAAATTGTGACATTTGACACCGAAAGGGAATTCGTGGCCAATTTTCCATGTAAAAGTTTGATTATTTATCACAGTGACACAACAAAACAGCATGTTTGACTCCACACAGACTCTCTGAACTTCGATCTTAAGGAGACTTAAAAGCTTAACTTAATTTCTGTGATGGAGATATGAACATGTATCCATTATTAACATGTGACACCTACCAGTATCTGTAATACTGCGTGCATAAACCCACTGACTGACATACACTTCAGAACTGGCGTCTCCTTACTGTTTTTTGTTAGGAATGCACACTGGTATGGTGGGAAAATTCTTGCCTCTCCCCTGAGAATTGTCCGAGCAGTGGTTTGGTTTTTTGCTTGCGTACAAAGTCCACATAATCTTCATGGATATCTAAACAACCCTCGGTGCTCGTTTTTGATTGCAGCACTCTGCGTCCCCCTTTTAAAATCTGCTCTGGATCGAGGCTTACGTAAAGCATTACATATTTTGACATGACATTTTGTAGCTCCCATTGAGCCACAATTCCTGCTTTTCTCTTACCTCAACCGTTGTAATTACCAACATATTCCCATTTTTCATTCTCTCCCACTCTTCCTCGCTCTTTACAGTGGTGGAATGCAACCGAGTACATTAACAAGTACTGTAGTATAAAGTCAATGTAATCTTTTACTCCACTACATCTTAAATGAAATCATTGTACTTTTTACTTCTACATTTGTCTGACAGCTTTAGTTACTTTTCTTTTGATATCCTTCCTGTTCAGTGAAAACCACGTATCTCCAAATGTGGTGATTTAGAATGTTTCTCATGAACTGAGTGGTGAAGTATTCCTTGATGGGTTCACATTATTGTCCTACCTCTAAAGCTAAATAAACTCCATAAAAAGCCTCTTGGATCAGTTGCATCGTCACAAAGCTGAAAACAGGGCGGTTTTTCTGAGCTCATGAAAAGTAAACTTTTTAGAGATGCATGGTTCTCACAGGACAGAGAGACTACACACATATGATGATCTTCTAGAATATGAGGCATTGCTGTTGATTAAATTACCCAAAAAGATATGAAAGGAGTTAAAAGGAGCACAACCATAAACATCTACAGTTGTAAAATGCAACATAATGATGTTAATCCAGAAGCATCACATACATAGTAAAACACTGCACATACTTTAACATGCTTTTTCTGAAGTGAGGTTTTGAATGCAGGACTTGTACGTGTAGTAGAGTATGCACACAGTGTGGTACTTGCACTTTTACTTAAGTAAAGGAACTTCTTCAAATGCTTTTTGTCACATTCTGCCAACATGTATACTTCTCTCTCCCCTCTTCTTTTGTCCATATTCATGGGCAAAGAGTCCTAAAAGTGGTCAGTATGAAAACCTCAGTCCCCTCTCCTCTTTCCCATACTTAGATAGCTCAACACACAGGCATCCAGGAAGTATCAGGGCTCTTTCTGCCAAAAAGACTCCATTATAGGACGATACAGTGGAGCCAAGGCTGGAGAGAAGAAGAAGAAGAGGAGGAGGAGGAGGAGGAGGAAGAGGGGGAGGACGAGGAGGAGGAGGAGGGGGAGGGGGAGGAGTGTAAGAAGAGACGGAGAGACCTGGTCCATGCAAGAGAGAGTGGGGTAACATTTTCCATTTCCCCTTCCCATCATCCCCCTGTCAAGACATCAACCACTACCCGTTAAAGCTAATTCCCTCTTTCGGTAGAGGAATAGGACGGGGAGAGAGAGGGGTGGAGGTGGGCGGTGTATCGACCCAGCTGACTGCGTTGAAATGGGCTGAAGGTGGAAAACTTAATTTCAGTGAGGGGGATAGCAGCCCCGCGGAACGTGGCTCTGGTTTCACACGCCACGTTGTTTTGGACGATCACATTTAAGGAGATTTCAGAGAAGACAAACTGGTTTAGACTCACAGTTTTGAGTTGGTGCCTTGAATAACTATTATATAACCATTTCTGCTGACTTTAGTTATGTAAAAGAAGACATAACGGGTAGAAAGAGCAGGTTTAATGTCTCTTTTTTTATGGACTGTGGCTACTTTCAGGATATCACATAGTATTTAACTCAAAATGTTATTTTGTTACGTTTGTTGGAGTTAATATTAGTCATTTTGAAGTGTAATTGAGTAAGAGGCAGACGTGCAGCTCCTTCTGGTCTAGTAAACTGATTTCTGGACTGATGCTGACATTCATGACTCATTGCTGTTGATGCGGTAATGCTCCCCTGCTGTTTCCATTGGAAAGGCCTTCTGTGTCTGATGGAGTGGTGTATGTGAAGATCAGCCACTTGACTAACGGCCAGTTATCTTTTCCTGTTGTGTGTGTCAAGTTTATTTGTGTGTGCACCTGACGAGAGAGGGGAAAGAGAGAAAGCGCTGGGAGAAAAAGCAAACGGGAGAGCGAGGAAATGCCTGAGCGAAGGGAAAAGACTGATTCATACCGCTGGAGCAGTCGTCGCCTCGCCAGCCTCTCTCACACTGGCAACGGTCTGGAGCAACACATCGGCCATGGACACACTCCTTGGTGCAGCGAGCTGTTGATGAGAAACACACTTTATAACAGAGCCGGCTTTGTGGAGACGTGCAGCATGGTGTGTAAATCAGATCAGATTTATTTTTGGTGTCGTGACCCAATAAGATGAGCTCAAGAACCCCTTCATCAATGGCGGCTGTCATCTTCCAACTGTGTTCATTTGAATGGAACTGTTGGCATTTAGCACTAATGACTATACCAAAGTGTATATTGTTATAAATTATAAATTGTATGTGTTAAGACTTTGGCTACGGTTGAATATTTAAAAAAATGACATCCTAATGTATTTTCCTAAGCACTTTTCCTTGATCTCTACGTCATGATGTCAAGTAAAGATGTGAAGGAGAATTCATGAGGATTTAGGAAAAGACAACCGCGGTGTTCTCACTGTTCTTACACTAGCCGATGGATATTTTTGAAAGCAATTTTTTTAATGACACATAGAAAGGTACAGTGACAAACTCAATGCTGAATCAGAATCACACCTCTTAAGAAGGATGTTTTAAATATATCCATACAGTGTACAATTAAACAGCAAAGGACTCTATTGGGGGCCGAATGGTGCGTCGCTTTAAATGTCGTTGCCCCAAGGAACTGTGGGACGGCATTATCTCCTTTCCTTTTGCAAAGGATGGTCCAGTGTTCCTTATATGCTAAAGGACATAAGAAAGGAAGCATTGAAGCACCTTTCCTTCGCGTTTAGACCATTTAGATCGACCAGCTCTTCTCTTGGCTGCCACTTAGATACTGAGGAAGACCCAGTGAGGGTCGAAACCGGTCGGCCTTCTCCTGTTGTTCTTTTTAACTTTGTTACCAAAACTAATTTCAACTACATCATGGCTAGATGTGAGTGTGAACAGGCACTCTCGCTTCAGAGGCTTCTCTTTGTTCTACTGTTTACTATTTTGACTTCAAGAGCCCGTTGTATTAATCTGGAGTACCTACTTCACAACCGAGAGTATTTTCTCTGTTTCTGCCACTTAGAAACTTCCGGGTCTTTTCACTCACTTAGGAACCTTCCTGAGCAAAACAAATAAATTAAAAGACGAAATAAGTTGTTGCTCTCTATAACGACGTCATGTGACTCCCTCTTTTGCACCCGTCATATTTACTACAGCTACTAAAGGATTTGCTCTTGAACGTAATACTGAAATGATTGATGCTGTCGTTCTTCTTGAGGGAACAGTTCTTTTTCCAGTAGTATTGGACATGGCTACATAATACAATACGTTTTAAAGTCTTTTGTTTGTGTATTTACTAGTTTTCACACAATACTAAATACGCTGAAGATCAGCCTCACACCGATATGTAATCCTGTTATTGTGTTCATTTTATTGTCCCCCTATAAGTAGCTGAGTTACTCTTCTATCTTTCCACGCACACACTGGTAACTGCAAAAGTACCCACTGGGGTAGAAGTACGGCCTTGTTGGGAATCACTCGTAAAGGGCCTATAGAACTACTGGTATTATCACAAATATCTTTCAGACCAGTAAGAAAATCAATTTGAACACTGAGAACTAATTTAATCAACTTGCTATCTGCCACTTCTTCTTGAAATATAATATTCCAATAACTTGGATTTTTACTATATTTATCTTTTGTAAAATCCCCACGTTACTAATGAACTTTTGTCCCATTTGTGTGTGAAACACTTTGTTTAAAAAGAAAGGGTGAAAGGATGCTACAGAAATGATGATTAATATTACTGAAGACCACATGTGTCCATTCTTTTACAAAAGGGCACTATTTCAAGGGTGTTTTTCCTTTTCTCCTTTTTTCTTAATTCAATAAAAGAATCTTTTCAACTGAATTGCATTCTTTCCCTCTAAATGTTTTCCACCCATCATAAACAGCGTGTGAGCTGTCAGCCCGACAGCTGGGCTCGACTATACAATTGAAAGCACCAGTGCCATTCATACCGTCGAGGAGCCTCCTCTTAGAGAGTCAGTCTTTGAGTTGTGTCCCTGCCGGCATCATAAATGGTTCTGTTATTAATCAAGTTAATTCAAACATGCATTCATGACTGCGGACTAATAATACTGCCAGAGATCTCTTCATTTTTTTGTTAGACTAGGCAAGTGTTTTCTAACCAAATGCTGTATAAAGCACACACTGTTTTTCCTTTCAATAAACAATAATTTAACTGATTATTTTCTATTCTCTAGTTGAAGGTGTTTGAAAACTAATGGCGGGGGATTTGGAGGATCGAAGAAAAGGCTTACATACCATCCAATGAAGGAGGTAAGTGTAATTATATCTAATTATATGTATTTAGGAAATAAAGAAGCAGTATACAGAAAGTGGGTGTAGGAGGAGTCACACGTGACACGTTGAAGGCTGAGATATTTCAATTATGAAGCTTAAAACGGCAATCAGCAGGCTCCGGTCTTTGCTTTTCTGATGTCAGTCAGTAAAATCAAAGGCTTTTGTGTTTGGCTACAAAAGAAAACTCTACATACACACACACACACACGCATCACTGCTGTGAAAGGTGGTGCAACAATAAGCAACCAAGAATGCATATTATCTTTGCCGAATGAAAACATCTATCTCCAAATTGTCCGTTTTTGGAACACAAAGCACAGAAACGTTGTTATTACCATCATGCACGGATGAGATCATCCAGTGATGAATGCGAAAGCTGAGGTAGAATTTTCTTAAACCTTGTGGCCATGTATGGTTTCACTTTATTTATATATGTCACCACTGACTGTCAGCAATAACGGTGTGTCAGCAAACTGTTGACTGCTCCATCAGTTTGATATTCTGTTTATTTTAACTACCGCACCCAAACATTTATTGTGAAACACGACTACCTTAAATCGACAATGAACTTTAAAGTAGTTAAAGTTAAGATTAGGAGTCAGGTGATAGGCTTATGATTACGTTAATTACATAAAAAGCTCAGTTTCTCAGGGTGATGTCATGCTAACTGACTCCATATGTTGTAATGTTTTTAACCTTCAAACATATTTGATTTTCGTTAATTTACGGATCTACAAAACATACAGAATCCAAAGGATATTGTGTTAAAGTGCATTTATTTCTATTATGGTCCCAAGATGTTTGAAGAAAGACACAGAACATGCCATGTAAAATCAAACTAAACCAAAACTAATCTCATCACACCTAATATACAATAAAAAAAATGAATGGATTGAGTAAAATTGTATTATAGTCTCAGGTATAGTCTTTAATGTATTCATTAGAACTAGCCACAGTGTTAAAGTCAAGTTGAGTGAGTTTGCACACTGGTAATAGAGTTCTTATGATTCAGTTTTCTGTTGTTGTAAGCTGAGCTGTGCAGGGAGCAGTGCCACCCCTCTGAACTCATCAGTAACAGATGCTTCGTTGATGATATAATAGTTGCTGGAATTATGTGAAATCCTTGAACTAATATGACAATTATGAAGAGGGTTTTCATAGTGTCAGCAACACATAGTTAAGTTTAAAGTTCCAGTTAGAACAGCCAGTATCAGCATGAGGAGCCCCAGTGGGAACGGAACCCATAATTGTGGTAACTCCAGTGTCTTGTGCTATTCATATTGAATATGCATCTTGCATGGAAAAATAAGTCAAAAAGGACATTTTGGTATTGAGCTGGATTACTACATGGTCTCCTTCGCATGTGCACCAATGGCGATATCAGACAGAAAATTCTTATATATATAGATATAGATGTTTTTTGACTTGATATATTCTTAGAGTATTTGTTTATTTTGAGATAACTCTTCATAATTCTGTTTATACACAATGTTGGCTTGCAATGTACTACTGATGTTGCACACCCATGGGTGGGACCAGGGGCGTAGCTACTTTTGAGGACACTGAGGTCATGTCCTCAGTATTTTTTCTGGAATTTGGGGCTTTTTAGCAACTAGGGAGACGTGTACATTCTATAAATAAAAAGCAACACTTTGTGGACATTTACCAAGCTGATTCCAGTATTTCTTTAGCTATACATTTAAATCTGACAACTTTAAGGTCAACAAAAAGAGATACAATTAGGATTGCTCTTGATGCTTAGAAGTGATCTCAATAACTTTGAAATGTTAATCTTAAAATAGCCTCTGCTGCATTTACATGACTGTTCAGTAATGTACACTGACCCTATTAATTAATTCAATCAATAAATAAAGTAAGTATTCAGTGTTTCTCCATCAAAACCTAATTTGTTATATAGTAGAGGGGGATTTGTAAATAATTTATCTGTTCATGTTGGTAAATATGAAACATTCAAATAGCATTAAACTTTAGTTTTAGTGGCTGGACTAAATCCTCTGAGAGATGAGATTTTGAGGGGTTTACTTGGACTCAGGACCTCAGTTTATTTTAGGGTAGAGTCCTGTGTGGAACAAGACTATATATATCTATTGACACACACCTGAGTCTCTTTGGTACCTGACAAACAGAGAGAAGATTTGGGCTTGAAACATACTTTTTCCAATGTAATAAAAGATAAATCTTAAGCTGAACACTCAACAGTGATCCAATCCATGGGAAACTGAAATTAAACATCAAACTATTCAGATAATCAGATAAATATAGTATATGTAAATATTGAGCTTGTATACTTGACCTTTTAACTCGACAAGGCGAACATGAAAGCAGGCGATGGCCTGTGAATCAATTTACTTTGTAATTTACAGCGGTGATGGTGTATGAAACCACAGATTAAAACCTCTCTGAACTCTGACTGAGTCTCGCCCAAAACGTATGTTCTTCTCAACAACGGTTTCAGCTTTTATCTCAGGGATTTAAAAAATAAAAATAAAAAAGAAGGCAGGAGTTGATCAATAAAAAGGTTTCCACGATTACTTACGGACACATTTGTCTCTGCTCTCGTAATAGCCTGGACAGCACTGGTATCTCTTGCGGTAGTCTGTCTTCACCGCCTGCCTGTAGGCCGTCTTGTAGGTGATCCTGAAAGAATAACACAGTCAGACAGGACAGGGTCAGACTTTGACCCTCAGCTGAGGGGAACAGGAAGTACGCCGCAAACCGGAAAAGAGTCATCGCGCTGCTGCTACCTGTGGCGCATGCATCTATAGGAGGTCCGAGGGTCTGAGCAGGGCTCCTCCGTCACATGGTCGTAAGGATGCGAGTAGGACTCTTTCACTGAGGTGGTGAAGCTGAAAAGCAGGACATTACAAATACTGTAAATTGTTCACAGTCCATACAAAACCTATCCAGCTCTGTAAGTTTAACTTTTGAAGCGGGACCATGTTATTTGCTTGAAAAGGAAAGATTTGTTAGATGTGTTGCCAGTCATGGTCCTGATTAATGGCCCCCTTTAACAATTCATCAATATAGTTGTTTGGCCTCTCGTTTGATGATCTGTTAATCCTTTTAGTAATTTTCTATGAAAGAAATGTGAAACAATTGCTGGTTCCAGCTTTCTCAAATGTTAGGATTTAAGGCTTTTCTTTTTCAAATGATACAAAACTGAATATATTTGGATTTTGGACTGATGTTCAAATAAAACAAGCAGTCTGAATGCATCCCTTTTGGGAAATGGTCACAGGAATTTTAACTATTTTCTGACATTTCATGCATAAAGCAATTAATCGTTTGGTTGAGAAAATAATTAGTGGATTGATCAATCATGGAAAAAATCGTTGGTTGCTGCCCTAGATGAATCCTAATGACTGTGGTGATCCCGGCGGCTGTAGAGTCTTAAACACATTACAGTCAAATCAAAAGTTGTATCAATTGTGCTTCCTTCTGCAAATTCATAAAGTGTAACAGAATTAGCTCAGATGAGGAAAAAAGTGCTTGAAAAAGTACTTTCACTTTTCTCAGATTTAGGTGAATTGTAGCAAGGGATTTTGAAAGCTATGGATAGCTACAAATCTCTGGTTAGAAAATGGCAACCAGCAATCTGCTTTTTGTCTTAAAAGTTTACTTTGTCGTTTATGTGATGAATGAATGTCTTGACTGACCTATGATATAACAACAGTGACATTTATTTGCTTGTCACAGTGAAACAGGCCTCACCTCTCCCACAGGCTGCACACATTGGGGTCTCTTGGGTTCAGAGAGTAGCTTAGACCAATCAGGAAGCTCCAAAGCAGCAGTGCGGCGGAGCTCTGCAGAGTCGGCATGGTCCTGCGTGGAAAAAAGGACAGACATTTACAGAGGGATGCAAAGACCCAAACATTTCAGCAAGGACGGCGCCGGGCCAAAACATAAACACTTTATTATCAGCCGACAAAATAGATGACGGACGCAATAAACGAAACATTTGCACGATGCAAAGCAATTTGTTAAGGAAGAGGTGATATCTTCAGTGGCTTTAAATTAGGTTTTCTGGGGTTGTTTAATTGGATTTTACTATCTTGGAAATTATTAGTAGTCCAACTCATTTAAATGCCCTGATGTCCAATTTTGAAAACTGAAATCCAAACAAAAGTGAACGTGTTTTTGAAGTTTCTTTACTGAGTGACAAATCTGAGCAGCCATGAAACGAAGCAATAACTTTGTGGCTCTCTGAGAGGCAAACGTACAATGGAAAATCTTTCACACACAGATGGAGGAAAAAAAAGTTCCATTCCTGCTCTCAACGAGAGATTTACAATCATTGTTTTTGTTTTTCATTTACTATAATTAACATTTCACAGCGTGGCAGATAGAAAGAAAGCTGGTTCTCTGTACCTATAAATTGCGGTTAAGACCACTGACTTTTAAAGAGTTTGTTAAACGCTCAGGAGAGGTGAGGCAAAGAGCCAGAGTTAAAGCGTAGCGCTGTCTGCTGCCCGCCAAGCTCCACACCGTCTCAACAGGGTTCATAAAACACAGGCATCAGGAGACAACCTGACAGCAAACAGGATAGATGGGGTAGAGTGAGAGCAGAAGTAAGAAAGAAAACCAGAGAGAAGGGTATCAGAGTCAAGAAAGGGGACTCCCTACTTCATCCTGACCCCTATCAATCAGTGCTGCAGTGAGGCCTCCACACTCCCCGGCTGTCCCCTAAACACTTCAGCAGCATCTGGATCCGATCAGTGCATCGGCCCAAGAGAGCGCCTCGGCACGGGGACCCTGTTGGGCTCTCAGGGAGCAAGAGGGAGGCGGATTTTCCCCCTTTTTCTCCTCACAAATATCCAATGGAAACGAACAGAAGTTCAGCAGGCCAGTGGTGTGAGCCCTCTGGTGAAAGCATCGTGGGAATGCAAAGGCATTTCTAGAAAAAGGAACATCATGTTGACCTGAGATCAGTCAGGCCTGTTCCCCTCTGTTTTCTCAACAAGTCACGCCTGACAGAATTACTGTTCCAGGGCTTCTCATGTCATCTACCCATGGCCTTTGGGAGACTTCTGATGGGACAGTGACATTGTAAACACCATTCAAGATTATGTTCTTCATGAAGAAACATCTCAGATCTCAGAGGGAGTAACAACAAATGTCTCTCTTACTGGGAAAAACGTAGGTCCATCCTCAACAAAGTTTCATGAAATTTCACACTTTTGAGAGTTTTAAGCCGCTATCACTTGCCGCTATCACTCGCATCACACAGAGTTCAGTTAAAGCAACTAAAACTTTCCGAAAATGTTACCCTAAGAATTACTGTAAGATTTCTGTCAAATAAGATACACTTAAAACTAAATTAGCATACTAACATTTTCTAATCAGCTCGGTAAAGTACAGCTGAGGCTGATGGGAGTGCCATTGGTTTTGCAGAAATTTGGTCATAAACCAAGTATATAGAACAAAATACAGTGTTGACCTGAGTGTGGCTCTAGAGGAACATTACAAAACACAAAAGTAAATCCATAAGAAAACTGTGATTTAGAGATTTGACCCTAGCTTCTGGCATTAGTTTCCACGGCATCATTTCACTGTCAAACTGCTTTTTTAGCCCTATTTCCTCCATGTCATCAATTTGTGGTGGAGAAACATATTTCTCTCACTTTTCATGCACATATTTGCATTTTAAGTCACTGTGCTCGGGAAATTTCAGGAAACTTCCCAAAGATGAGGAGAAGATTTGCCTGTGGCTTGGTGAATAATACATGCCTCTAATAGTGCCAAGGTCAGCAGTTCAATTCCCATCAGAGCCATTTCATGTATGTTTACAAAATGTGTTCTTCCATATTCCATCAGAATATGGATTATTTTAGGTTTTAGTAGAAGCAGTCCACCATAAACACCACTGCAATCAATCAGACGCTTTATTAACTTCTATGTTAACTCTATCCAGTGACTTGTTATCACTGTTGGAGATTTGGCATGGTGAGGGTTGCAGCATAAATCAGTGTGAGTGCAGAAATCTTGTGCTTCTGATAAACTGCTTGTTACTACCCTCCTACCCACTGCCAGGAGTTAATTCACTCACTGGCACAAAAGCTAACGCCTCAGAAAATTTGTGCCACAAAAACAGAATTTTATGAGAACAAGCATATGGCTTTTATTAAGAGGAGTCATTAACTTCACCAGCCACTTCATTGGACTGCGGGTAAATATTTTTCATTACCTTCTTTTCATTTTAATTGTGCTTCATTAGCAGAGAGGCTTCAAACCGCACTGGGAATTCTTAAATGCTGAGAAACGGAGCTAAATGAGTGCAGAAGGAGTTGTTTTGAAGACGAGCTCAGATGCTGTTTGCATTGCATGTTTGGGTTACCTACAGTGGGGAGGGGAAGGCAGGTAGACGTCTGGCACTCCATGTGGTAGTATCATCAGCTGGAAACTGGACTCTTCAAGGAGGCTACCCTTCCTTTTGGTGGAATGAAGGAGGGCAGGTACTCTAAAAATTTAGTTTTACACAAAACTCCACCACAACTGTGGACTGTTTGATTCTCCCCCTTTCCTCCTTTTCACATAATAGCCTTCTACTCCATTACATCCAGCCCTAAGCTATCATTATTTCCTTTGAGCTTTTTCCAAACTGCAGCTCTGAACCTTTGCACTTGGACAAGCTTGGCCATGCAGCAGAAAAGCACAAAAGTAGTAGGATGTATCGCAACTGTTTTTCCGTTCAGTTTTAATGTATTTATCTGGCAGCTAACTGGCGGTATTGTATACACATCAATATTTCACATCCACTGGTCAAAGCAGTAAAGTGTTGACCAAGATCAGTGAAACACCACAATAGTGGAGGTTTCTCCAACATGTTTTGATCTTGTTTGTACTGAAGAAAAACAGACAATCTCATCCAGTGGCAAGGGAACTTTCATGTGGCTCTATAAACCAGTATAAAATAGGCAAAACACCACAGACACACACACACGTACACACACATAAACAGGCGTACGTGCATGTACACTTACACCACATACATAAAGTCCACATGCATGCGCATGCACACTCCCAACACCCACGACACAGTTTGTAGTGCTTTCAAGGACTGATCGTGTGTTGTCACGTTCTGGAGACATTACACACAAATACACACACACACACACACACTAAATTAGTCCCATACGCTGAAACGAGTTCAGAGAGAAACTATTTTTAGTGTCTGAGAGCATTTTGCTAATTCACTGAGCTTCTCTTGACTGACTCATTCTGTCAAGGCCCAAAGCAGCGGCCCACGCGTACACGCATTGTACCAACGGAGGAATGCTGTGAGATGTTTAAGGGCCCCGCAATGCTCTTAACAAAACCACACAGGGGCTTCAGTGAAAACAAAGCCCAAATGAAAACAGATGCAGTGGTTTTATATTAATCTCGCTAGACACTCATACCCATGTTGTTACTGTATTCTGCTTCAATCAAGGGCCCTTCAGGACACATAAGCGCTGACAACTAGAAAATGATTTGGATCCGATTTTATGCAAGAGAGCTATTTTCTTGACAGATGAATATTCTCATCAGACTTCATGTTCGCTTTAGTTAAACTGTCAGGATAAAGGCTACACCCATAGAGAAACAAGACTTCCCTTTCTAATAAAAAAATTTCAATAGCATGACGTAACAACAACTTGTTAAAGGAAGAGCTTGACATTTTGGGAAGTAGATAAAAGGTTTGATACCACTCTTATGTCTGGCCATTATTTATGTAGCTGAAACCGGAGAGTAACTGGAAACAGGAAGAAACAGCTAGACTGGTTCTGTCTATGGATAGAAATCTGCCTACCAGTATCTATAAAGTTAACAAATGAAATGTTATATCTTGTTTGTTTAATCCGTGCAAAAAATGTGGACCAACAAGTATAGTGCATGGTTTTAATAGGGCGTTATATGCAGAATATCACAGGGATATCCAGAAGTCTTGTCACCACGAGGTTGCTGGTAGCCTCATGCCAAGCTAAGCTAACTGGCTGCTGGTTCCAATTCATATTGAAATATAACACATATGAGAACATTTTAAAATATATATCTTCTCATCAGACTCTTGCCAAGAAAGCAAATAAGCCTAAAGGCCCGTTTCCCAAAATGTCAAACTATTCCTTTAATAACAGTTTAACCAGCTGTCCTTTTCGGTATTTCAATTGCAATTTAGCATAGCTATAAATCTAGAAACACAAAAAATAATGCATGAGCCATGATTGACGATTTAGACAATTTGAAAACGTTTAACTTAAGCTGTTTTTCAAACGTATTAGCTGCAAAGAGTATTGTGGTAAAGTATTGGATAGAATAACACTGATAAAAACCTCATGGTGGCATTAGACAAAACATTAGAGGATTAGAGTCATTGGGATTCATCCACTGGGAATCATGAATATCTGCCCCGAAAATTGTGCAAATCCAGCGTAGATTTTGCGATATTTCACTGGATTACTGAGTATTTTGACCTGCTCTTGTTGCTAGAGGAAAAGTCAGTGGATCACTAAAGTCAATAGGATTCATCCTCTTGGGACCACGAACGTCTGTACAAAACAGCATGGCAATCTATGTCATGTCATGAGAGTGGTGGACCAACCCCCAAAAAACTAAACTGCACATTTACCGAACATTTTAATTGTCTTCTTTTTATTTTATTTTTATCTTCTTTAATAGTATTAAAACTAATAACAGGTTACATTAAAAAATATATTTTTTTTAAACTTTTAAGCAAAAGCACAAGGCACTGATCAAACTGCCTTCCTGTTTCCTTTCCTTCTAACCTCAGATTTCTGTCTTTGTTTATTTCTATGCAGTTGCAGTGCTAATTGTGGAAGAAAATATTAGTCACCCACTGGAAGTGTATGCCATTAAGGAAAGAGCGGGGAGGGGAGAGGGAGGGAGAAGGAGAGGGAGAGGGAGAGAGAGAGAGAGAGAGAGAGAGAGAGAGAGAGAGAGAGAGAGAGAGTTCATTTTCATGTCGAGGTGCTCTGATGTCCAACACAGAAACTACAGAGCATGTCTCCCATCTTCCAGATTCTTTTTCTCTTTATTTTTCAAAGCTTTTCTGAGCTTTTCTTGGCATTGCAGACTCCAGTATGTTCTTCCAGAATCAATGGCATAACATCTTTGCTTCTAATTCCTTTTTTCTGTGTGCTATTTTAAAACTACAACCAAAGTCAACAAGGATACAAAAGAAAGGCAGCATGTAGTGAAATACTGTAGGTTGTGACACACGATCCTGCAGGTGCATTCTTGTGTGGCTTAGAAGTGTGAATCAAAGTGCAGATAATTTATGTCTTGTTTCGTGCTATCCTGGTAATAAGTCACTCTAATATCTGCACCAAGTCCTCACAGCAGTTTAATGTTTGATGTAAAAAAAAGTTAATAGTAAGGTTACTAATAAAACAGGCCAACTTGACAATGATGCATACAAGTTTGGGGCAAAAGTGTGCTTTCCATTGAGAGTATTATAATAGAAAACAGAAGTGCATATTGTTGTGTAATGTAAAATAAGATTCATTCAATTATACATGTTCTGAAAAACATTAAAGGAGTACTTCTGGTAATACTTAAAAAATAAAAATAAAGAAACTGGGCATTTAAATGAAGGCAGGTGTTCTTTATATAAAAATATTTTAAACATGATAGAATTTTCCTAAACTGTTGTCATGGGAGTGCAAACTAAAAGTGGCAAATTTCTAGGTAAATGATAGTAATCTGAATACATTTTACATTTTTTGTAATCTCTTGGATTACTGAGTTTTAATGAGGTAATCAGTCACCACTGTGGAAGACAGTTTCAAAATAAAAGTAGCCAGCACAACCCATCAGCATTCGGCTGAAGGAGGGATTTAATCGACCGGTGATTCCCAAAGGGAGGGATACGGAGTGGTTAAACTCCATTAAAATACCATTAAAACAATGAGAGAGCAGCAATGAAGAATCATTGCTCTTGTATCAGACTTTACTCCCAAGTGCCTTGCCCACCCAAAGTGAGCTCTGTAAGTAAAATCTAATTGAACTCCCTGAGACACAATCGTAGCAAACAGGAGTCTGTGGCTGACTGCAGGCCCTTTAAAGAGTCCTTGACATGAAAACTAGATGGGAAACCAATGTAGTCTGCACAATTGTTTGCATTATAAATTGGCAAAACCGCCCGCTACAGACAAAGAAAGAAAGAGCAAAGGACACAAATCAATTCAAATGTTTCCTGGCAACAAGATGGTCACACTGCACATGATTAAAGGGTTGCTGTGCACAATTACACTTAAAAGTTGGCCTGTAAAGTTGCAGTGTGTATCGCAGCCTTAAGGAGATTTAAATGATCACCGTCTGATTGTGATCATCACTGGTATCGAAAAAATACCCTTCACAGGGGAGAAGAGCCAAAGATTTTTGTCGCAATTTAACAGTTTAGCTCTAAGAAAAACAAATCTATAAAACTGCTCGAGGGCAGAAACAGAAATATATTAGCCAGAGTCCTCCATGTGACACATCGACCACAGTCCCCTCTCCACGTCTCCTCGTCTCCCCCTCTCCTCCCTATCCCACCCTCACATTAAACCAGAGTTACTGTAAACTGAATATAAAACCCATAATCCTTTGCATCTGGGTTATCATCTTAGCGCGCAAGACGGGTTCGGCTGTTAGACCGCAGTGAGGCTGGCACACGCTCTCCAGTTGCTGCCATACCTCATGTTGGGTGGGTGGCTGGTTTTGAGGGAGGGGGGGGGGGCAGAAACCCTTAACAACACACTGTGAGAAACAATTACATGCCACACCCCAAAAAAAAAAAAAGGTAACGTGAGAACCCATACAATTTTAAAAAACACACCAAGATATTTCACAGTGTTCATCAATTTAGCCACATTATCAACCTTCAATGCAGAGTAAATCCACAACACCTACATCAATACGTTTCCCTCTGTTTACAGTAAAGACATCATATACGGTAAAAGGTGGTATTCTGCTACAAGAGCTGAACCCCCACACTGGAAAAAAGCTTTTCAGTGGAAAACTCTTGGCAGCTCAAATGCAGCTGACAGTTCTCGGGGGAGTTGCGTGACAAAAGGATGATCTAGCGAAGTGGAGAGGAGGGGGAGGCTTTGCACAGATCTTGAAAGTCTGAATTTCGCTGAGTGAGCTCTGCTGTGTTTGCTATCTGCAAGACTGAAGCAAAAGAAGTGTGAATATTTGAACCTTTGAACTTACTGCACACTTTTGCAAAATCTGTTTTTTGTCTCCGTTTTAAAACCGTTTAATCGTCTTAATTTGACCCCTTATACTGCAACTGTATCTTCTAATTATGTCAGCCGATCTGTCCCACAGATTTGCTTGAGTTTCCAGTTATAGCATGGGAATAAATAATTTGGATCCTCCGCAACAAAAGACTTCTTACCAACAGGCTCTTAAATACAACGACAGATGCCTTGCGCTGCCTGCCAATCTGTCCTTGGGTTCGAGTCATTTTAGAGGCCTGTTAATTAGGGGAGCTGCAATGGAAAAACTTATGAAATCACCTCAAGTCAACTCTATGTCATCTCTAAGTCAGCGTCAGGCCAGCGTTCATTTGGCAATCTCAGTCATCGTGGTCTGGGATCCTTTATTTAACCGAGAAAAACAGGATGCAGTGTGTGTCCCCCCTTTCCTGGTCCCCATGTTACATTCATTCAAGTTTAGGTTCCAGGGGGAACCAATGACAGATTCATCAGGCAGCAGATCTGAGGTCAGTTAGCTGTCTTTAATGTTCACTTTATTGCCCCTTAATATCGCCTTGCAGCGACCAATAGAAACAAAACTAAAGAAATGCAATACATATATAAAATGTATACTGTAAAACCCATCAAACTAAAGACCTTGAGGCAGGAGTAAAAAAAAACGTAACTTAAAAATGTACTCTGACTACGTGAACATGAAAGCAGAAGCCGATTTAAGACGACGGGAACCGAGAGGATGCAATGCGCGATGTCCACACCTTTTCCTGTCCTGGTAAATAGCTAGTAGTACGATAAGCTTGTGTGTGAGAGAGTGTTTATGTTGGAGAGAGCCTTCATGAGTGAGGCCATAAGTTACTGGAGCTCATGTAACAGTATCTGACTCCACGGTGATGGAGAACAGTGCCCGTGGATATCAGCAGTTGGAGTGATAAGGTCACCATGGTAACGTTGTTTTTTTGGAATGCATGAGGACATCAACTTGAGTTGAGCAGAGGGAAGAGTTGATTTTGTATTGAGTCCTGTCTCAGGGCACCCGCGGGGTCTTAAAACATGCATTCAATGTTCTCAAAATAAAGCCGCAAAAGTATCGAATTTCTTTTACAAAGGTCTTACATTTTTTTCTTGCCCTTTTTGTAGAATTAAATAGATACTGTAACGTCATAAATAACTGTTGAATGAATAACATGTTTGTGTGTGCGCAACGTTACAATTAACTCTGTTAGGTGTGACTTGGATGTTATGCGAGAGTGTACTCTTTCAGCCCTTCTCCTAAAAATAACGTTCCCATACAACAGAACTGCATTGTGGATTATGTTTGGAGGGAATCGTCGTGGATTATGTTTGAATTTGTTTCAAATGAGTCCGACAAAGTCCACATAAGGAGGTGGTCATGGTGGTGGATGGGCCACAAAACAAGGGACTTCTAGGAGACTATTAATGTCTAAAAAAATTAGTAGTTCACTTGTGTTTTGTTTTAGTTTAGTTGTGTTTCAATTTCATTGTCATTTTAAGCCAAACCATGATGTTTTTTTACTAAACCTCCTGAAGTAGTTTTGTCACGTTTTTTTGTTCTGCTTTGTACGTTAACCACATGTTTGAAAGTTTAAAAACTGGGACTGTTCAGTCCGATAGAAAACACATTTCCATTGAAATGTAATTGAGAGGGCAGTTTAGTTGAAGGGAGTGTACATTTTTAGGAAACAGGGTTGACGTGCATCATTTTGTGTTGAAAATATCAATTCATGACACGCATCACTTTATTCTATGAAACCTATTTAGTTTAGTTTTTGCTAAGTTCAGTTAATACATTTTCAATAGATTCAAATAATACATATTCTGTTAAATTTTGACATCTCAATCTACCAAAATGTTAGGCGGTGTAGCAATCCATGTAAATGAACAAGACTTAGACAACTATTGAGAATTGTATTTTAATAATGATAAATTCAAAATAAAGTACTATGACTAAGTTGATTCTTTCAAATAAACCACATTTTATACAAATACCAATATTTTTAAAGCTATACTGCACAATTTTGAATTATAAATTAAATTCTAAGATCCTTTAAATCAATCAAACACTCGATATAATTTAAATCTTGTATATGTGGCTGTCACATGACATCTTGAGAGCAGTGAGTACTAACAGTAGCCATGTTTGTTGTTTACGTTCATGATGATAATTGTGGGGGGAGTGGCTTTCGTTGGAGGCCTGAAGAGACGGCTAGTGCTGCTAGCTGCTTTCATTTGAAACAAGTAGGCAAACACTGGGCTGGCTTTTTCAGTTGGATAATTATTTTTTAAGTCTAGCATACTCTAGTTTCTCAAAATTGCCAACTTTGCCTTTAATACTCAAGAATAATGTTATGCATTGATTCTTATGACCAAATACTACCATGATTTAATAGCGTAACTGCAAAGGGAATAAAATCAAATCTGTTTTAACCGCAGTCTTTAGGGACATTGAAAAATCAAATAAATAATTCTTGTTTTTGTCATTCATCAAATGTTTACTTTGTGCAGATGTGTGTGATCTAATGTGGTTTACACTGAAATCCATTTTTTGTTTTGTTTCTTGAGCTGGGCTTCTTGCCAGCTGGAGGCCTTTGCTGTCCCTGATGCATTGCGCCGACACGTTTGAGGCTCGTGCACTCTCCTACACAGACCCACAGTGCAAACTGCTGCCTGGTCCTCCACACTCCAGACCAAAACCACAGGCAGGATGGCTGTGGCTTCAATGGTCAGAGAAAGCAGAGGGTCCACAAAAACAAACTTAAACACTGAGGCGCTGCAAATAAATACACCAGTTCACCTTCCGTGGAGCAGAATAAACAAAAACAGAGACTTGCACACCTTGGATTGAGATCATGTCTGGTCTCTTCACAACAAGTGTTTTATCCAAACTTCAGTGAGTGAAATGGTGGAAAACCCAAAATGGAAGCCCTGGCTGAGGTTTCAGAGGGATCTGACCATACAGAGCAGTAATTATATGTGCTTTAATGCTCTGTGGATCATACTGGTGTAGAGACACATAGACTCCTTGTAAAAAACACAGCTTTATTCCACAAACCGTGACCAGAAAACATAGCTTTGCATTGTAAATTCTCACAGTACGAACACGTGCGAAAAACCTCTCAGTCCACAACATTAGAAGGCTGCAGCTGGTAAGAAACACAAGTAGTGTTTCAAAATCCACATCGCCTTATGTTGGTTGTTGTGTCACATGAACCATCTGCGTCCACAGTGCGGCTTTATCACACAGCGACGGGATGAAGTTCAAACTTGTGAGCAAATTATGTTTTGACACCAAGGAATTTGTGATGGTGAGACAAACCATGAAAACCAGAATCTAAAAGGGAGACAGATTCAGACCTACAACAACAAGAATTTTGCATTTTTTCTGTAATTCTTCTGCCTATTTAATGGTCTTACTAAGTTCAAGTGTAGCAGATTCCTCCGAGTACCTCTAATGACAAAAGCATGTGTTTCAATGTGATATAAAAATGAAGACATTTCAGTTAGTATGTATTTAGGTACACAGATTGTTGCCCCTTAAAAGAAACACCCAAGTACTTAATTAATTAATTCCGTTATTTTTAGAACAACAAGCAGGTATTTTGTCATAAATCAAAGAATTGGACAAAAAAAACTCAGATGAGAGGAATCACCAAAGTGACATCAATGCTTGTACTGAATTAATGTGAATTAGATGTTGCGAAATTTCAGTCAAAACCTTAAATGTAAACCTCATGGTGGCACTAGGGGAAAAGTCAGTGGATCACCAACATCAGTAGGCTACATCGTCTGGGAACCATGGATGTTTGAGGAAAATGTGCCAATCCACCTCGCAGATGTTGAGATATTTTACTGACTCGCTCAGAAATGTGACCTGGAGTCATCGACATTCATCCTCCGAGCACCATGAACGTCGGTACACCATTTCAGTCCGAGCCACAGTGGTGGGTCGACTTACAGACCCTACCAGTCCCTAGAGCCACTCCGCTAACGTGGCTAAAAGAGCCAGCCAAGTTGTAATGAACTGCATGTATCCTTGAATGAAAACCACATTGAGGAGTCAACAGCACAAGAATGGCAAACTTCGCTGAATCATGTTGTAACTATTTGAAGAGGTCTCTGCCTTAATGACTCTATAAGCAGGATATTTCTAATGGCTGCGACGCTTGATTGATCAGTTGGAATGTCCTTTGTGCCATTGTTTAGGCATGTATCACAGACGAGTTGTTGATTCAGACGCACACTTCCTCCTCATCTCTTCCTGTGCTTCACTGTCAAACTCGTCCTCCGCTGCCATTCAGGAAGCTCTCTGTACTCCGTCTATGGATGTTTGTGTGAGTCAAGTTATTCTCTTATATTTTTTATGTAATTCTATGACTTTGTGATAAGGCCATGATTCTTGTAATCTGACTAAAATAGTCCTGTGATGTTGTTTTATTACTTCGTAATGGGTTAATAGTAATGGTATTGAAAAAGAATACTCTGCTGGTATGTGTCATTTGGCAGTTGAAAAAGGGTCCCTTTTATGGTGATGCCTGTCATCTTGTTTGGGTATGATGTTCCAACTCAAGAAAACCAAGTGGAGGGGAAATTGTTTACACCTTTCTTTCTTTTCTGGATGCCCAGAGGCAAACTGGAAGCGGTGGGAAACATAGCAGGTCTTCTGAGAGTCATGGATTGTTGCCAATATCAATTAAATGGTAATTCATGTAATTATTTTCTTCAGGGATCATTTAATCTTGAGAAAACAGTGAAACCCACCATATCCTGGAGCCCAAGGTGAAGTCATCAAATATCTTTTGTCAGTCCAAGTTTTTGCTTTGAAAATGACTTAAATGATTAGTTGATTATTAAAATAGTTGCAGATTACTGTTTCTGTCAGTTGACTAATTGATAACTGACTAGTTATTGCAGATTTAATCCCATTAAACTCACCTCAGACAATTATTTTTCATCAATTCTTCTGACGTTATTTCTCTTGATTAATCAGTTCATTGTTAAACAGTGAAAAACCCCAATATCCAAGAGCCCAGAGTGACGTTCTTGTTTTCACCGACAAACAGTCCAAAACATTAGAACATAATTTTTTAGTAACGTAAGACCAAGAAAAGCAACAAATTCCCACATTTAACAACCTGTAACCATCAGATCTTTTAAAGTTTTGGCTTGAAAATTAACTTAACCGATCAATCAGTCATCAAATAGTTGCAGATTAATTTTCTATCAATTGACTAATTGACTAACCGACAAATCGTTGCAGAACTAACCTCAATCTATCCCAAATTTACGTTAAAGAAGTATTTGTCTTAAAGTGAAACAATATTTTAAATTTAGATTTGATCTTGTACCTACTTACTGTATGTTATGATTTGCAAATCTGGACATTGTGAATTTATTTTGAATCTCAAATAAAATGATTAACTAATTGCTTGCTCTTGTTAGAGATATATCTTTATCTTTGCACTGCAAAGTAAAACATCTGTACTTTATCACAGTAATCTAACAAACCTTAAAAATTAATCAGATTTCTTTAACAGTTTGTATGAAACATACATATAAACTCGTAAAGAGCTGTAGCTGCATAGAAACATTTTACTGAGCCTGTATTTGTCTTTTTAATTACCCCATTGACCCCTGTGAGGATTCGGTCATTATCCTTTTTATCAGAACATCATTGTCATGCTCATATTACCACCATGACGAGCAAATTTCCTCAATAATAATGTCTTTCTCTTTGCTTAACATCCCCTCAAAAACTAATTATTTTTGTCTTCCTTCTTTATGGGGTCAAAAAGTTGTGGGAAATGCTGCTTTACATTTTTTTTATCATGAGATGTAGTCACTGCGTTTAATCTTCCCATGATAAAACTATGCATAGGCCGACACTTATCCATTCATATTTATTAGTACACACAGTTCCTTCAACATATACAGAACAGGCCATTTGAAATCTTCAGAGGAGCTTAAGAAAACAGAGACAGTCCCCACTGAACTCTTGCAACAATCACATTATGGTCTCCAAGCAAAATAACGCTTTGGGAAGAGAAAAAAAGTCAGTAATTATATAAAGCAAGCAAATATTAAATTGGGTGTAAGACCAATACTTGGTCCTTTCTCTTGGACATGTATTGATCTTGGTTAGTATTAGACTTTGAGTTTAGCATATGCATTAGTATTCTATTTTTATACCCATGAATGCAAACCTGTAGAATCCTCTGTATGCAGTGAGGTTGTATGGACAGCTAGATAAACATCTCTGTTGATGATGAAGAAACCCCCAAATCATTAGTTTTGACTAATGGAAACGGTTCATTCTGCAACTGTAACTGACTGTTGATTTTCCGTCTTCTTTTATTTTTTGTTTTCTTCAGTACAAATAGGTTAAATTGACTCAAGTAATTGTGGTTTTGGTCTCAAATTGATCTAGAAACCACAAGGAACTCGACTTGGATCTTGTTTTGAACTTGACATGGTTGCAGCTTGCACTGAAAGTTTGTAACATAGCCGGGAGGAGGGCGGGGCCTCAACACATCATTTAGTTTCACTGTTGCACTGGGGGACATGTTTCTTAATGATGATGAACACCGGCCCTGTAGTTTATTTAGAGTCAATCACACAGACACTGTCCTGCTGCAGTAAATACTCACTAGCGTATCAAATGTTTACTAATCAGCGGCAGAAAGTAGTCCCAAAAAATGTGACATTTGCCTCTATTTGAGTGACAAAACTGAAGTGCACAGATATTATTTGAAATTGCAGAAACAATGGAAACAATGGGTTTGGGGGCACAGACAGAGAAGGGAAGTCACAGTATTTAGGGAAGCACTAACACATTGTTTGTTTTAGTTTTTTCATATTTGTTGACAAAAAGTAAAAACATATAACACCAGACTCATCCTTCAAATCTGAGAACCAGAAAATAATTTAGTCACACGATTGTTACATATATATATATCATATTATATATTGTAATTTGTGCAAAGACTCAATTACTGTTTATTAAGGCCTCTAGGGCTTCATTAATGCATTGTGCACATCTGGATGTATTTCAAGGTGGTGGCGAATGCAACAACAGAAAAAACTAAATCTATTTCACAGCTTTGCCAAACTTTACAGCCTACCTAGTGCACTTCTCTGATCGCTTGTTTGACTTGTAGTTTCTTACGAGGGGAAACAGGCGACCAGACTGCAGCCACTAAAGGGAAACGCTGAACCACTGCAGGCAGACAAAACTGCCAAGTCATCACAAAACTCTGTATCGAACATTGACATAAACACAGATGTGCACACACAGACCTTGCCTGTTCCATGTACCTCAACACACACACCCACCCACCCACCCACCTACGCACACACACACACACACACACACACACACAGGCCCACTGCTGTCTTTTCTTTCCATTACGACCTTTGTTTTTGGCTCGAGACCGTGCGGATTGCTTACTCTTGTGGTTTTGACCCTCTGGGTGGGGGTGCTGCTGCCCAAACTCTGTTGGAGAGGTGTGAAATCAAACCCCATCTACTTTGGCAAAAACCCTCCACGAGCGCAGAAACTGAATGTTTCCACAAAACCCAGTTATAAACTTATTTTAAATAATTAATGCTCCGCTTAGTAAGAATTTTCTCCTTTGTATTGAACAAGGCCTACTGTATAAAAACAGCTCAGTGTTTTGTTGATATATGTTTTGTAAAGTATGGGCTTCCTCTGGGGTATATGGCAACTGACGAGATTATGTTGATCCCTCTGAATATCTGCGGTGTCTGAATAACATCCCAGTAAGCATCATCCTTTATCGAGAAACACTGTTTTAGAGAGACATATTTCATACTGCGTTCCCATGCAACAGCTTTAATGTGAGTTTTTGAGTCACGGTTGTATGAGAGAGAGCAATTTACAGTAACAGACTTTAACCACGCCACATCTGGTTTCGATTAAGACAACACTTCTAATGTGACTGGATGGCAGCTTTTTTTTTTCTCTTGCAGCTGCTACAATGCAGCGAGCGGGGAACCGTGTGGCCCTTTTTTTCTGATGTTGTTGTTGATGATGTGCTTCTGCCACTTGTGTCAAGGATTAATTTATGGTACCAGTTCTTTGACATGGAACATTTTGTGTTTCTGCCTGTAGGGTGGTACAGCCCTTATGCAAGAGGAGTGGGAGCTTCATACTGGGACACAGATGTGCATTTTCAATTACTCCCATGTGGTCAAGCGTCTACAGTAACTGAGGCCCCTAGATAACCAGGAAAACCTTGGCAAAACAGGAACACAGGCAGCAATAGCAGCAGCAGAGTACCATCTAAGCAGGTAGAGTTCACCAGAATAGTTATCAGTTATTATCTCTACTGGCTTTCCTTCTATATCTCTATTTCCAGGAAGTCCAGTCTGGGCCAGTAAATTCCTAAAAGTTAAACCCCATTGATTTACAGGCCAAGCTCAGACACATGGTGTGCTGCCTTTCTGGAGGACAAGGTGGAAACCTGCAACTTATTAGTGATCATTTTAGAGCCTTTTTTTGTAGCCCTAGAAGCTCCTTCTCTCTCCCTCTCTCCAGATTGGCCTCATCCTGCAAGCATCTGGAAGTTAAAGCCATATTTTCTTCACTGACAAACTTCAGCCACGTGTGCTACCCTGAAGGTGAACCCTCGGAGATGTTCCTTTACTTAGTCTTATCCTCCATGCTTTTCCCAGCAGTGTCACTTGACTGAAACTGTGTCAAACCCCACAGGTGGTGCCATTAATTCACTTTATTGGAAGGCCTCGTGGCTAAAGAAAGATGAGACTACTGGCGCTGAAAAATGTGCTTAAGTTAAAAGCCCTGGCATCTGCATCGTGCAACACGTTAGCCTCGGGGGGCTTTTTGGTACGACACCTGCATGTCTGTCCAACACAACAGGAAGACAAGGGGCAAAGAGGAGACAAGAGTCAGATACAAGCCACCACACAGGACATCCTGGGCAACGTTGTGGGAGGGCAAACACTGAGGATGGAAGGAGGGAGAAGCCTGTCATCTTGTTTGGGTATGATGTTCTAACTCAAGAAAACCAAGTGGAGGGGAAATTGTTTACACCTTTCTTTCTTTTCTGGATGCCCAGAGGCAAACTGGAAGCGGTGGGAAACACAGCAGGTCTTCTGAGAGTCAAGGATGGTTTTTTTTTATTGCAGTGTGGATTCTCCTGGATTTTCAAAAAGTGCTGAAAATTAGTTCAAACTATTTACCAGTAAAGAAGCAAGTAAGCAATTTTGTTGTTAACACATTGCAAAAACAAGTTACCACAGAGTGTCTTGTCAGCCCTTCATTAACAATGTCTTTGAAGATAACATGCTTTCCTCATTACTCTTTAATTGACTACAACTCCCTGGTTCATTTATCTGTCTCCAACTAATTGTTCCATCTCTTCAGCAGAGTGTCTTACAGTTTTTTGTCAAAATCGGAACCCGTCCCTCAAGTCCAAGCTCTCTTTTCTGTCTTCAATCATCTTTGCACCAGGCGGCACCAGGGGAATGAAAACTGGGACAAACAATAGGAAGCCGATAGGAAACATCTTGCATGTACATCCAGGTCTGCATCTCAACATTCTCTTCCTCCAACATGTAAACAGAAGAGAGTTGGGAATAAAATCAGGAGCGTAAAAGGGAAAGTCCTTGAACGATGCCATCAGACCGATACTGCTGCCTCCCACTTTTTTCCAACAGCAAACCTCTTTTTTGCTTCGATGTCCATTTTTTACAAATAATCTTTTTTTTTCCAAATGAGGACGCTGACAAATAGTGAAAATATGTCATCCTGCCTTTCCTAATCCTAGCTTTGTCTTTCAGAAGTGGCCTAGAAAATGGAAGAAAAAAGAAAAAAAAGAAAATAAGTCCTCTCATAAAATGCAAGATGGACGACTGCGAGAGTCATAGCTTAACGCAGCTGGTGGAGTGGATTTGGGTATGAGCTCAAGAAAAACATCAAGCGTTCTAGCAGTTCATGTCCGCCTGGTGCCAAGCATGACACAAAGGCCATTTGTTTTCCACATGCAAAACTCACATCTTGTATGATAAACTCATGATATTTCATCTCATAACTGACACTCAGCGCTCCAGTTGCACAACCACTTTTGCTTGGGAAAGTATTAAAAACAAATAAAAACAAATGTCATCACAGATATGAAAACAAAGAGCGAGAAGCCCTCTGAGCCTCGAATTTGGTGCTGCATTTTCTCTAATTCTACATCTCAGGTTTCACTTGGTTCCAGAAGTCCTGCATAAACACCACAGCGAGACATAGACACCAATGAAAGCCCCTGAAATCTTAATGAACAATGTCTCCACTGCTGCTCCACCCACCACCCCAAACACCGACATAAGCAACTTCAGGAAAGACCCTCACCACAGTACAAGTAGTCTGTGGTCACTTCATCAAGCCGCTGTTGGCCCCTCCTTCTATTCCAGCCCCAAACCCCCCGACCTCTGCTTTTTATGATTGGTTATTTGAGCCAGAGCCCAATGAAACTGTACATGTTCCCCCGAGCCGGAGGGTTGCAGTCGAATCTGCTCTAAATTACTTGCACGGCTGCAGAGCACATGGGGTTGAAAGGCTTATATAAGCCTGTGGTAGGAATATTCAACCCATGTCACCTTCTTTTGAAATCCCTGTGCTTTGTCTTTTTCATCGCAACTATTTTAGCATCAAAAATAAAAGCTTGGGGAGTAGACAAAGGTCTATATTTGATTCATCGTATTAACTTTCACGAGGAAAGCTGATGTATAAAATGTGTGGGGTGAATAAACCGAATTTCCAGTTACTTGTAACATTTTACACAGAAATAAAAGTCAGTGTATCAGAGAAAGAAATCAACACGCAGCATAAGGAAAAAGAGTGCCACCCAGTACCACCCACATGTGACTGCAGAAACACTACACCAATGACTATGTCGCACCAAAAGCCAAAACAACAAAAGAAAGAAGAAGAAAGATGCTCTCAGACAGTGAGTGGTCCATGCCACAAGACAACTTCTGGCCGCCGCTGCAGCTCCCAGCTACCTCCAATCCTACTAAACACTCATATCATACACAACAGGCTGCTGCTGTCCACCTGCCATACAGCATCATGCAGCTAAATCCAGCTGGTTGTAGAATAAAATAGAGGAAATGGTTTACAACACGTTAGTTAACAGTATTAGTTTCGTGTTAGACCTTTTTTTCTTCATTGATTTGTTTGTTCGCTGCCTATATCAGAGAATTCAGATACCAGCACTGAACGATATTAGAAAAAAACTATTAGAAAAAAACTGACATTGCAGAAAACATGTCTGCAATATATAAAAAAAATACATGAATAGTCACCCTGAATTTTGATTGCTACAATTTAAAGATGAATTCATCACTCTGGTGCACTTTGATAGCAAACCTAAAGAGGCTAGATAAACAATTTTGTGCTATTGTAAACAATTGGATCATAAATGCAATGGTTGTATAGTTATGAATGGTGATGAAGCAGCAAAAAGATCACACCAACCAAGCATGTTCAACAAGACGGGCTGGATTTGTCAACATCACCACAGACCCCTCGCCAGTATTGGAGTCAAGTCCACCTAAACCTACTGTAAGTCCTATGACTTAAGTCATGACCAAGACCAGATTGTATCAATACAGAGACAAGACCAAGACTTTGAGGGGCAAGTCAAGACCAAGATCAAGAACAGACCTTGACACTCCTCAAATCGATCTGAAAGATCCACATTCCCATAAAAAACCACAGAAAACAAATGAAGATTTGTCTTCATTCAGCTCTTTTATTGTCATATATACTGCTGTGTATAAGTGTATCATGAGAAATGTCTTGAGAAAATAATTAAAAGATAGTGGATTTGTCCTTTGTTTTCTATGAGCAATCAGAGTTACGATGTTAACAAATACATCTATGCTGACACAATTTGGTGATATCCCCACATTTGTTGTCTTGACAGGTCTTGAAATAAAATCCTCTTTGTCTGAGAGGGACAGAGAAAAAACTTGGTCAATTTGGAGACGAGACCATGACCTTCAAAAAGTGGTCTTGAGAAGGATCTGGAGACCAAGACTGATCTTGAGTACTAAAACGCGACCTCTAGCACTGAGGACAATCTGCCCCAGTTGTCACGCTGAGGGCCCCGTCCATCCCCGCAAGGAAAGATGGTGCAGCAAGCTTTTAAGTTCATGACCCCGGGAAGCGGCGAGGGAAGCTGTAAAGCTCACGGTTATAGTCTCAAGCCAACTTCACCGCGGGCCTTTGCAAGTTGGAAGGCTAAGGAAACATTGTTTAGGATGTAAGGAAGGGGTATTCAGTTGGATACAATCTGCAACCCCACCACTAGATGCCACTAAATCCTACTCTCTGCTCCTTTAAGTGATCACGAAAATTATTTCAATTCATCCTGAGAGGAACATGGATGTTTGTACCAAATTTCATTCACATTTCACTGAAATCCTCACATGTCAACATCATGATGGCGTAGAAGAGAAGTCTTGATTCATGAAAGTCATTAGTATTCATCCTCTGGGAACAATGACTGTCTGTACAACAAGTCATGGCCATCCATTAAATAGATGTATTGAGATATTTCAGTCAGGACCAAAGTGGTGGATTGTAATTTAAAAGCACAAAGTGCTTCAAAGTATAGCACAACACTATGATCTCCCTTAAATAAGACACAAATGGTGTGTGGCCTGTCAAGAAAAATTGTGGCCTTCAAAAGACAACATGCAGGGACTGTGGAGAACATGTATGGTGTTACAATACATTTTAAAAATGTCCAGGCACTGGGGGATCAAATTAACATTAATGTCTCCTACCTCAGTTCTACTTTTTTCTTTTTCTATCTCTTTGTCTCTCTGGCCAGTGTCATCTCCAACCAAAACATATCCGATAGCTCGCCTGAGCCCGAGTCCTCTCCTGGACAAACACATGGTAAGTGAGATAGATCTCCAGCTGTCAGACCAAAGACGAGTTTGTGGTCCAACCAGACACAAAAAAAAAAGAAATGGGTCACCACTATACCACTGATAGCTGAAACAGTCTGGAGGAGGGCAGACACATTTTCAAGGGAGAGATGCTATTTTCCACTAATGAGGATTTCAGATGAAGACACAGAAGAAAAACAAAGATGGTTTAGGGGGGACAGTTGAGTTACTTCTCACAGGCAGAATTCAAAGAAACCAATATATAGAGAATAATGGGACATTTAAAAATGGCACGGTACTTTTAGGAATACTTGGAGAATGACAAAGGAAAGTTCATTCTGTTGTCAGCGAGATGATATTTGGTTGCCAGAGCAGATGTGAGTTCAGGAGTCCAAACCAGGTGGCTGAGATTTACTCTGATAGTTAATCATATCTTGCCCTCCTTCACAGATGTTTCGATGCCTTAAATGGTACCAGCGTGTCCTTAATCAAAAGGCATTCATTCATAAGTCACAGATAAGTGTTTAAGTGCAGAAATGCTGAATTTACGGGCTGATTTCACAGCTCTGCTGAGGAAAAGCAGTGAGCTTGTTTCCAAAACATGTGCTTTAGTGTGCAGCAGTTCATCATTTTATGACTGCACACTTGCAGAGGATCAAGACTGTTTTCAATTTGTCAACAAGTGCTTATGAACAACCTGGTGAAACGCAGTAGTTTTATGTTAAATTTAGTGCTTCTAATCAATTTAATACCTTGTGCCCAAACTTCAGATCTTTCCCTGCTTCCTGAATTGGCTCTATAGAAAGAAACTGTCAAAATGAGGACACAATAAGATTATTTAATTAATCATATTCCATTTTTATAAGTGGACCGTTACACAGCAGAGTATATGTTGTTTTCAGTGTCACACACACTCATACAAACAAAATCATGCACATGCATGAAAGTGTCAACAACTCACAGGAGCCTCTCACATCTGCAGAGACAAAGAAAGCACTCCATCTGCTTCGTCTGATTAACTTCACTGACAGGACATGAAAGTTGAGTCACGGCATCACGCACAGGATGTCACACAGTTGTTTGGGCTGCTGCCACCTCGCCGCCACGTTTCATTGGCTTGAGTCACAGCTCCTCCGGGACCCGAAACACAGACCGAGAGGTGAATCCAGAACTCGGATTAACAACTTAATGAAAATCAAACACAACGGAGGAGGAGGAGGTGGGCACTGAGGAAACAACAGACCTACTCCCAGCAACTTCCTCTGTAATGAATCGATCGTGGCAACACGCCAGAGGATCATAGATTTTCTGAGTCGCACTCACAAATTTTTTTTCAAAGCAGAGCCAGAGATGCGAAAAAACTCTGTCAGCCAAGTGCATGAAATGGTGCCTGGAGTTCACTTGAACAAGCGGTTTAATTGATATTTTTTAATTGATTTGTGTGCTGACTAATAATATAACTTGATGGTTTTACTGATAGTGTGTCTTTTCACATAAAGCAACAAAACATCCAACTGTTTTAAGACAACTGCCTAAAGTGATAAAGAAATGTGACTACACACTTTCACAATTGATGGTGGAAAGTAATGCATTTACTCAAGTACTTCACCTAATTTTGATGTAGTTGTACTTTACTTGAGTCTCTTCCTTTTATGATACTTCATACTTCTATTCCATAACATTTATTTAACAGCTGCAGTTCCTGTTACCTTGAAAATTAAGATGTTACACGCAAAATTGAAACACTATTGCCTTCAAAAATATGATACATTGAAACAAATATAAAGTTAACATTTGTTATTGACATATTAAGGGATCAGTAATAATAAAACAATATTATACTGTAATATAATAATATCAAAGGGGCCATTCTACTTCAAGAGTACCTTTACTGTTACAGTAAATAGTTGGAAGTACATTTTGCTGATACTACATTCACTTAAGCAGTGCTGCACTGCAATATAAAAACACAGTACTAGTAAAGGTGCATTTGAAATATCACGGAAGTAAAATTACATCATTGTACATCAAAAGTACTTGGAAGTATCGTAAAGGTACTCATTATTCTGAAGAATGGGCACTGTGAGTGTTATACTATTATATGATGTGTAAGCATATTGTAGTTTAGGTAGTGCGTAACAAATTTGACATTTCATCATTTGTCAACATATTTTCCTCTGAACTGTAATGCAGTAGAAGTATAAAAGAACGTTATACTTTATACTAGTACCTGAAGTAAAGTTGTATTAATAGTACTTGAATAAATGTACTTATAGTCACTTTCCACCACTGCTCTAAGCAACATTTTAAATGTGACTCTTACTACAAATGGAGAAGAGTATATATATTCGTATTCCAATATTGTTCACAAATATCAAAAATCTACAAGCTACCATCTTTATTTAAAAAAAAGTAATAAATGTAGTCTTCCTATAGAGCCAGAACCAGATAGATATCAACACCAGTAATTGTTCAAATGTGCTAACGTTTACGCATTTAAGCAAATAAATGCCATCATAAATGACTACAGCGTTCATAAAAGTAACTATCAACTCACAGAAGATTGCTACACTTCCATTTTGAGTCACTAGATTCTGCATGTTGCACTATGTTCCATAACAGCACATTCCCATACAGTCGAGGCGAAAGCAAACACAGTTTAAAATGTATCGGTCGAGTCTAATAACCAGTAACTTATCATCAGATTATCATACAAATCTTTGGCTCTCAAATAAACCGTGAAAGCCTCGGTGACAATCCCGTTTTGTCTTTTAATCATTCACAGTATTTTACTCACCTTGCCGGCCAAGAAACTCCCGGATTATAATATCTAATATCGTAATTAGAAAGCAACTTCCATGGACGCAATTGAGATGTAGAAAAAAATGCGTTTGTTTTTAGGATCTCATACACTTAGAAAAACTCTTCAAGGGGTGTAAACATTTAGAAGAAAGAGAGAAAAGAGACCAGTCTCATCCAACGGGGGAGGGTCCTGAAGTGGAGCCAAAGAAACTGGAAAAACTGTGACAGCGAGGGGACTGAGGAGGAGGAGAGATAGAGAGAGAGAGAGAGAGAGAGAGAGAGAGAGAGAGAGAGAGAGAGAGAGAGAGAGAGAGAGAGAGAGAGAGAGAGAGAGAGAGAGAGAGAAGAGGAGGGATGGGGTAGAAAGGGGATTTAGGGAGGTCAAGGGAGGAGATAGAGAGAGAGTTGTTTTTTACTTTAACCAGCCTGCACAGCTTGATGTCTATATATAGATATATAGAAAGAAAGAAAGACAGATAGATAGATAGATAGATAGATATATAGATAGATAGATAGATAGATAGATAGATAGATAGATAGATAGATAGACAGAGAGAGAGATATAGACAGATAGATAGAGATAGAGAGAGAGAGAGAGAGAGAGAGAGAGAGAGAGAGAGAGAGAGAGAGAGAGAGAAGAGGAGGGATGGGGTAGAAAGGGGATTTAGGGAGGTCAAGGGAGGAGATAGAGAGAGAGTTGTTTTTTACTTTAACCAGCCTGCACAGCTTGATGTCTATACATAGATATATAGAAAGAAAGAACGATAGATAGATATGTAGATAGATAGATAGATAGATAGATAGATAGATAGATAGACACAGAGAGATAGATAGACAGAGAGAGAGAGAGAGAGAGATAGATAGATAGATATAGATTGATTGATTGATATAGATTGATTGATGGATTGATAGATGATAGACAGATATATACATGTATATATATATAGATGGATTGATAGCAGGATATTTCTTCATCACATCTTGATTGTTATTCTCCCCTGATGGTTTAGAAAATTGATACCATATGTCTATAAATATGAAGCTACAGCCAGCAGCTGGTTAGCTTAGCTTAGCACAAAGACTGTAAACAGGGGGAAACAGCTAGCATAGCTCTGTCCACAGGTGACAAAAGTCACCTCTAAATGCCATTAATTAACACTTTTTATCTTGTTTCTTTAAACCATACAACCATTTGTGGGATTGGAGGGAGTTACGTGCTGGTCTATTTCTTGGGAGTCTCCGCTGGTTGCCCGGCAAATGTTTGCCTTATATAGACCAGACAAATATGACAGGGGTATTGATCTTCTCAACTATGATAATGTATGGAGTAGGATGTGGTCTAGACCTACTCTTTATGAAAAATGTTGTGAGATCATTTATGTTGAATGTATCATTAATTCCCACCAGATTTCATTCAAATTGCACGAGCTGGTCGAAAACATCTGCAGGTTACGACATCTTGTTACTTCTCTGCTCTTCCTCATTGATTTTAACAGGGAACTAATAACACATCACAAGATTCAGCTTCATACACCTGCACTTTAATCGGCTACTATAACGGCCTCCACTCTTCTGGGAAGACGATACACCAGATTTTTGGAACCTGGCTGCAGAGATTTTCTCCCTTCCAGCCACAAGAGTCACATTATAAATCCACATCAGCCTCACAGTCTGCGTTCCAGTTCATCCCAGAGGTGTCGGATGAGGTTTGTGCAGGCCGGTCTAGTTGTTCAACACCTAATTCCAAAATGTCTGAATGGATCTGGATTTTAGCATGGGGGCGTTGTCATGCTGAAACAGGAGAGGGTCTTCTCCAAACTGTTGCCACAAACTGTTGCATAAAATATATGCGTGTGCTGTAGCATGAAGATGTACTTTAATTGGAAACCATATACCATAAAATAGAGTATACGTGGAGGGTCCAAACACTCATTCTGCCTGTCACACACGCTTCCTCTCACACACAATGCTCTATTGACAGCTGTGTAATAACCTCCTCTGAGATTACTATCACTCAGCCGTTGGTGGGGCTTCCTCCCAAACAGTGGGCCAGCCATGATAACCAGCCTGTTTGGGACCAGTGTCCGTCCCCTGCTGAGTGGTGACACAGATAAACAACTCATGGATGGAGGCCTGCTGGGACAAACATCCTCAATGCACGGAAACCAAGAACAGGGGGAAATTAAATTGTTTCCTGTTGGTCTAATAGGAGCTGTGCAGCGGCCACATGCTGAGGGGATGCCATCATTTCAGATTTGCTTTTAGTTGTCTTTGTGAGGTCCGAAAGGTTATTTAAAGACTGCAGTGATCAATCCTGGATGTAATTTTCTACCACTTTCATCCACCTGGCCCACCAAAGTCCACACAAAATGAAAGCTACTTGTAGTAGCTTTAAGTACGTATTACACAAGTTACAAGTAAAAGTCCTCCAGTGAAAATGTAATTTAATTTGTGTATTTCAGGATGGAAGTATAATCAGGAAAATGTACTGAAAATAATTGTATCGCTAGATTATCTTTTTTCTCTCATTGTTTGGGAAGCAGAGACTCTGAACCTGTTTTCAGTCAGGTATGATAACATATGAGGTATTGAACTGGCATTTAACGATGAATCTCATAAAGGGAGAGACTGAATCATGCAAGCCATTTGTTGAATAATGCATCCATCAGATGTGTTGTGATCAGAGAGAAGAGCAGTCATCATATCAGTTTTGCTTCTGCATGCAGGCATAAACCAGAAACACCCCCTTATTGAACTACACATATTTGCATATGGCTTATTTAATGTGTTTAGCAACTCATAATGTAAATGTAATTAGCATTACATGTTGGCACCTGGGATGCTTTTCAGATTAAAACTTGAAAACTATATGTTTTATTATTTTGGTGTGAAACACTGCCATCTACTGCCCTCCTGGTGTTTTATGGCTACTACGATATTCTCTGATCCACCACTGGGACAGCAATTAAAACATTTTTAAACCTGCATAACATTATTTTAAATTTTTGAGATACAAATGTTTTTAAATATCAGGGTGAATTTGGAGGAAATGTGTATAAAATGATGTACAATGCATCGGAGAATATTTCCATTTGATGGGATGGTGCATGAAAAGCATGAAGTCTTGGGTTTGAATATTTCAATAAAAATAATTTAGCTCAACGAACAGCTGGAACAAGCCATTAAAAAAATATAACTTATATGATACTGATTTGTCCAACCATAATTCGTAAATCAAATTATTCAAATAAAAAATATGAATTCACTATGAATCATGATAAATTGTTATGGATTAAGCCACCACACAATATTATTTAACGGCTTTAGTTACTCGTAAATCAAATTATTCAAATAATAAATATGAATTCACTATGACTCATGATAAAATGTTATAGATTAAGCCACAAAGCAGTATATAAAGCAGCTGAAATGAGCCTCACCTTTACAGCTGTAACATTAGTGACACATAAATCTATCAATAACTGTAATCCAGTGATATACAATAACAATATATTATTCTGAAATGGGTCATTCTGCATTTTACTCTTGGTACTTTTAGGTATATTTCAATGCTAATATTTTAAAATGCAGGACTTGTAATACTGTTTCCACCACGGGTTTTATTACAGTGCGCGGTGGAGATATTATTTCAAGTAAATGGGCTTCAAACGGTATTTTAATCATTTTAATACAGGTCTACAAATATGTTTGTGCTTTTATTCTACAGAGAGCAACGTGTGCTTCTTGTCCTCCGCTGTCAAATGACACCGAGAAGAAGAAAAAGAAGGCGGGGCCGTAGTGACGTATTTCCGGTGTCATGTCAGCGCCCTGCTGAAACCTCATGGCTAGCGACTGCGGCCGCGATTGAATGAACGTGTTTTCCTGGTTCAGTTGTAATGATGCAGTTTCACTGAATCAAGACGTCCGGAGGTATGTTGTATGTTTTCATTTCTGACGTGTCGATGTTGTGCGTAACATGTGAGCTACTTGTTGTCGTGAGGTGTTCAGCTGTTATGTTATGCTTTTATGTTAACTGTTAGCATCAACGGAGAAGAAACACCTGAGAAAATTAAAATGTGATTTATCCACCAGAAAAGCTTATTTCCCGGATGCAAGTGCACTTAACATAGTAGTAAAACAATTGTTTAACAAACCTTTGACTTAACTACTGTTTATGTGACAAAACACAGTGTTTATTTTTTACGTTACTGTAAGTAAAATGAGGCATAATCACAACCTGTTTCAAACTAAGATGTAGTTTTAAATATATGTACTCACTCCCAGTACACTTCTGGGAAGAAGTATTGATATCATTTACTCAAATAAAAGTACTAACACTTAGCTGTGAAAATACTCCGCTACAAGTTAAAGTCCTGCATTCAAAACCTTAGTTAAGTAAAACTATCTAAATATTATCAGTAAAACGTACTTAAAATATAAAAAGTAAAATGTCATTGTACATTAAAATGCTCTCATCAGTGGTTTACTTTTACATATAATAATTGTGGATTATTATTGCTGCTGCATTAATGCGTATTTTGTCTTTTTATTGCGCTAGATGTTTAGGGTTGTGCTAATTTTATGTCCTATAATGTTGGGTAGTTTAATCCACAGCAATGCTTCATATTCTATAAGATCATCAGATCTCTAAAAAATCAACTTCATGAGCTCAGAGAAACCGTCCTGTTTTCAGCTTTGTGATAATGTATTTTTTTTAATATATATATAAATATTTTCAATGGTTTATTCATCTCAAGAAGTAGGATAATTTTCTCAACACATAAAGGAACACTTCATCCTTCAGTTTCAGAAAAATTCTAATTAAAAATGTTGGAAACAACTGTCCGTACACATAGTCAGATGTCAGCGTGTACTTAAACTGTAGTCACTGTCATTTGTTTTTACCAGTAAAGCATTGTTTCAGATACTTACACGCTCAGTTTCCTGTCGGAATAGCTGTTTTGGGTACCGCACATTCAAAGATGGTGTGTGTGTTTTGTATTAGAAATTTAAAAAAAAGTTAATAATTCAAGTTTGCCTGATATTCTACAAACTGTCCTTCAAAACAGATGGCAGAATTTGTACCAGAGAAAAGTCGCGCCTTGAAGTTTGCAGAGCAGCAACTCCTGCGTCACGGCTGGGAACATGGTAAGATACTCTCATGTCTTTTGTGCAACTGTTCAGCCACTGCAGTGTGTCAGATACAGGCGCAGAGCTCTTATCCAGTCCACTCTCCTCAGGTAAAGGACTGGGCCGAGGGGAGAACGGCATCTCAGAAGCTATCACGGTCAAAGTGAAATGTGACAAAGGAGGGGTGAGTGACTTTCGGTTTTATGCAGCGTTTGCTCTCATCACATCCATCAGCGGTGTCGTGTGAACTCCGTGTTTTATAGACTCACATGTTGCTCTTCTCTTCCAGGTTGGTCATAAGGAAGGGGATCAGTTCACCTTCCACTGGTGGGATCATGTCTTCAATAAGGCCTCTTCCAGTCTGCAGGTGGAATCTGATCAGGTAAGTCCTACCTTCTGATACCTGAACAACACGCAGTCAAACATGCTCACAGTCACCGGGACTCGACACAATATAATCGGGGGATATTTTTATTCCCAGAGTAATGAGCGATGTGGTCTTGCTATTTTTAATAATGTTAATTTAAGGGAGTTGTGTAATCTGTTTTTGTGATAATGGGATGATTATCATCACTTGTTATATTCAGCTCATGTATTAGTCAAGCATTTGCAAAGGGTACCAGCTGATTCATGAGTGGGAACACTTGACACTCTCTGATTCACCTCCTCCACTTGTGAATGTAGCTGCATTTATGCACACTGTTGGGACACAGTGTGCATAAAGCAGCTTTGTGGCTCAAAGCAACAACTTTGAAGTGTATTAAAAGCCATATTTAGGTCCTTAAACTCTGAACTAAAGTTCAAGTTATTTATTGTCATATGCACAACTACGGCAAAGCAATCATCGGCAATGAAAATCTTAAATCTCAGGCTCCCTTTTTAGCAAGGCTCATTAAATATGTATTTAAAAAAAATCATGCAATAGTTTGTGGTTTGGGTTCCTGATAATCCTGTCGGCCTGTCTCCTGCACCGCTCGCTGTAGTTACCTTGAAACTAACTTTTCAGTCACTTTCAACTAAAAACATTTTTTACAACAAGAAAGCTTTGAAATCAGCTGATTTAGTCTTTGAAAGAAGGTCAAGAGTTTTCGTGTTTTCTGTGTGATCCAGAACGGTATTCAGTTGAAGAAGACGGTGGAGGAAGAGGAAGAGGGTGGAATGATCTCCAATAAAAAGCCACGGAAAGCCGCTCTGGCTAAAGCCAAACTTTATGGATGCTTTGTCAAGGTAATTTATTTGTTTCTTATTTATTGGGTAAACAATTAATAGATGTTTGAAAGTGGAGGTAAATGGCACGGAGGAATAAGCTACATAGGCCACATTTAGTGGGATGAATTCATTGTTGGTTTATGTCTTATCATAGGATTTGTTGAAGAGAAAAGTAGAACATCGTTTTTTTTTTTTATCCTTTAGTAGATTAAATAAACTACTAAAAATGGGCTGAAGGACACATTCCTGTACAGTTATGGTGCTTTCAATGACTTTCACTGTTTTTCATTTCCACGCTTCTCTCTCAGTCAGCCACACTGCTGTCTGGTCAGAAGCAGCCGGATGCAAAGGCTTCCAGCTCAGACGACAGCAGCAGCTCGGACGAGGAGGACGACGACCAGAAATTGGACCTCTCCAGCACCACAAAGTGAGAACTTCATCTGAAGCAGATATGGTTCAGATTTATAAATGTTCCTTTCTCAAAAGATGCATTGCTTTTTCATTTCTTTATAACCAATCAGCTTTTAATTACTATTCAATTGTATTGTTGTAACTCTGCTTTAACAGTGTTTAAGTTATTGATTAATACTCAACAGGCTCTCCGATGCTGATCTGATGAAGGCTTGTGGAGGACGCACGGCTCACAAGTAAGTTGGTCATGAAGTATTTTGTAATACTGAATAAGTAAAGTTAAAAATAGAAGTGGATCTAATTTCTGTTGTGTTTTTCTAGAGGAGCCAGGCATGGCGTGACCATGAGTGCCAAGTTAGCCCGGCTAGAGCGGCAGGAGGCTGAGTACATGGCTAACTACGGCAAGAAGAGCCAACCGGCAAGTGCTCCACCGGTTTGTGTTGCAGCGACTCCACCGGTTTGTGTTGCAGCGACTCCACCGGTTTGTGTTGCAGCGACTCCACCGGTTTGTGTTGCAGCGACTCCACCGACCTCGCAGTCAGCTGACCCAAAGGCTGAGAGGCAGGAAGAGACGGTGAAGGACTCTCAAAGAAAAAAAAGGAAAAAGATGAGATCCACTGGGAGCGTTATTGAGATAATTGGTGACGAAGTGTCTGTAAGTCCTGAAACGGATGTTAAACCCAAGAAGAAGAAAAAGAAAGCCAGCGAGGACACCGATATAACTGAAATAACTGATTCCACTGACGACGATGTAATCTATGTGGAAAACGATGTAATCTATGTGGAAACCAGTGAAACAGATCATTCTCATGAAAGAAAGAGGAAACGTAAAAAGAAAAAAAACCATGCGGAGCAGAACGCAGAAGAAAGAACGACTTCACCTGCAGCAGAGATTACGAGCCAGGAGGAGACTGTTGAGCTGCACACAAAAGTGAAGAGGAAGAAGAGGAAATCCTCCAAAACCCACAGTGAACCTGCTGAGGAAGAGGAGAGTAACCGCACAGACTCCAGCCAACCAGAGCCGGTCCAGGACCGCGCACCAAAATCCCAAAAGAAAAAAGCTGCAGTTATATTGGAGGAATCAGAAATTCCAGAGGAGGAAAAGACAGTAAAGCAGAAAAGGAAGAAGTGTAAAAAGGACCGATCATATGTCAATGACAATGCAAACGAGGAGACACTTCCTCCAAAGAAGAAGAAGAAGAAGAAGAAGAAGAAGAAGAAGTCCAAAGAGTAGTATTTGTTAAAGTACGCTTTGGGAACTGGAAAACCGATTGGTCTTTGCTGGTCGGGAAAGTTAGCCGTCTCTTGAATCGGCTCTGAGTTATGTGTCGAACTTGGACTTTATGGAGGCTGTGCCCTTTGGTTTGACAGGAATGTAAATTATTGTAATTCATGCCAATAACACGGTTATGACCTGCAGAAATTGTGCCTATTCTGCCTGTTAAACAACCTCACTTGTATGCTAGTCAGTAAGATTTCTTAATCAATTATATCTGAGCTGTTAAATTTACTATAACCTGCTGCAGAAGTGACTGAGGAAATGAGGTCAGTTTAGTAATTCTTTTTGCAGTTTTGCTAGTAATGCAGACTTTTTGATATTATTGATAATATGCAACGTGGAATGTGTTGATCAGAATCAGTCCAATTCTTTTTAGATTGATGCTAAGAGTCATTGAGTTCATGAGTCAGTGCCGCGTTGACGTTTTTTAGGTTGGGGCACGTCAAATAATTATAGCTGGCACCAATTGATACGAAGTTACCTTGGTTGACCACTTAATGTAAATTATGCATTTTAGTAGAAAGTTAATATGAAATGTAAGGAATTCAGTGTAGTTTTCTGCATCTTGACTAACTCTTTTTGAAGGTGTTTTAATAACTGTGACGACGCAAATGAAACTACTGGTATTACACGAAATTCTGAACTTCATATGAAAATTAAATATTGCGACACATCAAACTACAATTGTGTGATTTCTTTTTTTTTCTTTTTTTTTTCTTTTTTTTTATGTGATTTATTTAAAACTTTGTTCTCAAACAAAGCCAGATCAGGGTCGGTCTGAGCTGAAGTAGTTTCTTGTGAACCTGCATGAATTGGTGGGATTCTGCTCAGAATCCGACCCGGTTGCTCCAACGACATTAAGATAAACTATATAGAAATATACATTCCTCTCGTTGATGGTCCTTTTTCACTTATGTAGGTCATATATGGCATCAATTTCATAACCAGTTCCTCACAGTAACATTAAGTAAAAGATCTGAGTCCTTCTTTCACCACTGCCTGATTCAATTTCATATGATAATATATTTATTATGATAAAGAATCTCCCTTTTATTGTCTATTGCTTCTTAAAAAATGAATAAAATAGTTTGTATTTAAAAATAAAAGAAGAAATTTAAAGAAAATTACATCGATACAAAAAACAACACAATAGGAATAAAGAAAGGTTTTGTAATGGCAGTAAAAGTAAAAGTAGTAATCATGAAAAATAATAGCAATAAAAAAAAAGGGGAAACAAAGAGTGACACCTGGGATTAAAAAACAGGATAAAACAGTTTGTGAATTAGACTGGTACAACAGAAGTGACAAACTACACAATACACAACAATATAAATTACAGGGGAAGATAAAAGGTCATAGAGCTTAATAATCTGGCCGCAGGAACACAGCTTTGTTCTTGTTTTTGGATCATCATAAGAAACACTTCACTTTCCATTGATTGATATTCTTTTAGGTCAATGATACTGAATTGAATAACGTTGATATTTGGATTTAATGCACATTGTCTTCCCAGTAAAGGTCACTGATATAGTTGCAATAATTCAAAGATGATTACACTGATAGATGATTAAAGCACACGTGACAAATGGGCTGAGCTTTTTTCACATATTGGGACTCCTGATCTCAAGTGGAAATTAATAGCATATGCAGGTTTAGGCTGCTCTTGTGGGAGTGAATATTGTAACAGATATTGTCTGATTTTTCATCATTTCTTTAGACAGTTCACACCTTCAACCAAACTATTAATCTATTCAAAAAGACATCTGAGACTAAAATGTAGCTTATGAAATATATTTTTTTTAAAAACTTACTTTTAAAACAGCAGTACAGGTAAAACTTGCATATTAAAACATCCTCAGGCTATTTGAGGGACGTCATTATTATATTATGAATGTGAATGTTTTTATTTTTCCAAAATTGCTGATGATACGGTATTGCATGCAACGTGAAGGGAAAGAATATACTTTGAGAAAGCAAACATAGCGCTCACTAAAAAGACCTCATCAGAACGTCACTCTCACAGATGAATTTGTTTTTCATTGAACAGCTTGCTGGATCCCAGTTGGCTGTATGATTCATCTTGGGGATTATCAGTACACATTTGCCATGGTTAGCAAAGTCTTTCTTTAGCCAGTACCTTCAAAGACACAACATGAATATCAATACCAGTAATGATGATATGATGATGATGATGAGCAATCTCCTATTCTAAATCTCTGCAAGAAGGCGAATAAACGTGTAGGCGGACACTATTGGGACTCTGTGGTATTGGGCTGAAGGGAATAAGACATATTATTTTTAACTTGTGTTTGCTTTTAAATTTAATAAAAAATGAATCAGTTTTATTTTAGTTTAGTTGTTTTGGTCAAAACGCTGCCCAGTAGAAGGTGTCCTAATTTTAAAATCACAATCCTCATGACAAGCTACTAAATTCACACAAAGAGAGTAATTAAAGAAATTAACTTGCCTCAAATTTACTGCCTTGGTTAATAAAGGCACTTTCATATATTCCAAGTTTCTAAAAACAGCTATAACTGGGTTCATTACAAGTTTGTTGACAGGTGAGACCTAGTGGATGCTCACGAGGCAGAGATGACTAACTTCAAATGTATAATGAATAATGAAAAATAAAAAAGACTTTCTTACCCTAGAGTGTCATTACGTCCATCAATCCAGACCCAGTTTTTGTCTTTGCTTTCATTTAACCCGAGCCAATATCCATGAAACTTGTCGTAGTAGAACTTGATGTGATTACTGAGGAATTCCTGTAAATCATACAGTATCAAACATATTTCACACTTCTAGGCAAAGGTTCTGATCAGACATTAAAAACACAGATTTGTTTTTTCTTCTCCATTGCATTATGGTTGTTATGTGAATTTCCTTTTTTTGTATCCTGGATACTCTGAATTACCATTTAATCTCTAAATCTGAATTGAAACTAAACTCTTGAGTTACTGTGGCTTTATAGTGTTTGAGCTCACCTGTTCATGCAGACTATCAATAACAACCAGATCTGCAGTTGCCGCTTGGCAATAAGCATGACTTTGTTGCCATGTATTCCAAGGAGCATTGTGATTGTAAAACAGGTAACACTTTTCCTGGAACAGAATCCAGCCTTTCTGACACGGCTGACAATCTGCATTCATGAAAAAAAAAAAGCAGAGAAATCTTTTATTTTAAAAACACAGTGGAAAAACACAGTTTAATAAAAAAGAATGATTAAAAAGTAGTCAGTATTTTTCTGCATCCAGTATAACAACTACAAGCTCTGCAAGAGTATATTTAAACACCAATAAAATACCAACAACAGATGGAAGGAAAAGGGAGAGAGAAACAACATCCTCTTGGCCTCAAAGCAACAAGGATTTATGGGAAATGTTGTTTTTTAGCCACGTTAGCAGGATGGTTCTCGTAATGTCAGTCTGTCAATCGGTCTGTCCACCACTGTGGTCCAGAGTGAAATACCTCAACAACTGTTTGGCTGTTTGACTGGATTGCCATGCCGTTTGGTACAGATGTCAATGGTGTCCAGAGAATCAACCCGACTGACTTTGGTCATCCCCTGACTTTTCTCTTCTAGCGCCACCAGCAGGTCAACGTTTTAACTTAACCAGAGAAATATCTCGATGTCAATCAATAGGGTATGCGTCACACTGTATTCTTAACTCTAAAACCTTTTTTTTTCTTTAGCCTGAAGGTTTCACCTTTAACCTTTTTATTTTTTTCCAGATCAGCTATCTTTCTTTAGATATATTTTATAGAGTGCTGCAGGAATAAGTCCTATAACCGGAAAGGAGTTAGCATTTTTCCATTTCTGGTACCCTCATCTCGAAGTCATTAGGTTTTTGAGCTTTTGGTTAAATGTTTTATCTATTTACTGCTAACCAAGCTAGCAATTAGCTACTAATAGTTTGAAGCTAAAGTGTTAATGTACTCTGGGGCTAAATTATATATTTTATTATTTTACTTGTACTATTGTGGACTCTGTGTACATTTACAAGATTGTACTTCTTATATGGACTGAATGTTTATCTTTTACTTTTGTTCTTTGTATGAGGGACAATAGTTTACTCTTTTGAAAGCTAATCTACTCCGTTGTCATTTCAGTTTTTTTTTATTATATACATTTTTACAATGCCTTTGGTTTCTTGTTCATGGAATATTTTTCAGAGTTTTTGTATTTTATCCTACTGTTTTCACATTTTCACAAGTACTCTGGGTAAAAACTTTTAAAGCCAACTTCTGTCCTCAGCTTTCATTGCACAGCAGAGTAAGTTAACATACGTGCAAGGATACTGCCCTTAATCATCCCGACGTACGTCTTTAAAACAAATGGATATATTCATAGTGAGCTAATGTGGCTTAAGAACTAGACATGGTCAACATAGCAGGACACACTTACTTCCATCTGGGCAGTAGTCATTTACTGGAAAGGTTTTAAATTTCAGGATGACTCCCAGCATCCAGTTGAGATTGTCTGTGACTCTGCTTGAGTTGCTCCTCTCCACGATCAGCAGCTCATTTTCTGCTGTGAGGTTGCTGAGGTTTGCTCTCTGTTCTTTTATTACAAAACTGACTAAAATGTGAAGGAGAAAGCACTTTAGTCAGTCAGTCAATCAATCAATCAGTAGATGCATTTGGTGTTAACAAAGCCTTATTTCCCGTACTTCTGACCTTTTTTAAACAGATTTACCTTATTCTCCTTTAATGTCAAATTGGATAATAAAATATAGACCGAACCAACCAATCAAAACAAAAATAAATGTAAAATACAGACTGATACTTCAATGGCAGCAGGCACAATTCAGACAGAGCTGAACTCACGATACAAAACAAAAACATCCCAGACTGACTCAGTTGGTCCAAATGTGATGTCATAATTATTAATTGAAAGTGTGTTGACACGAAACTCACAGTGGATGATGACACTGATGCTCGCCACCAGGAGGACACAAAGTATCCCCAAACACGCCGCCAACACACCAAAGTGAGACCGTGACCGTGCAGCTGCTTTGCCATCTGCTTGTGGGGAAAATATTCATATTCAAATCACAATTGTAATTATAATCAAGTCACTCATTATTGTTATTATCATGGAAAATATATTGTAATTTTGTATTGTAATACAACTGTGACTTATTCTTTTTGACCCATGTACATTTTGACCTATACCACTATCATCACTTCTATAATCATATAAGAAATAGTTATTGATGTTTTTTAGGAGCTTTTAGGAGTAAATTTAACATTCAAGTTAGAGTCAGGTCAAAAAGAGCAGATTTAGGTTTCCTTGGTTTTATTTGAAAAAATATTTTTGAAACAAATAATTCATCATCATAAAGTGTGAACTTTTACTTTTTTCGTCATTAAGAATATTCCAGTTGATAATATTGCATTACTTCACTGATGAAATTAAAAAAAGGGAAGTCAACTCACTAGTAGCAGCCTCTTTAGGTTTCACTTCAGAATCAGTTGTCGGTTCTTCTTTTTTCTCTGAAGGACAGAAACAACAACATAAGAAAATAATAAGAGAGAAATTATTTAATAGTTACGAACCTTCACAATGTAAGGTCTTTATGTGTGATCGATGTAAAGTATTCCCTGTTGAAACATAAGTGACATAACATTTTGAACATCAGGTTTGGGAAGTAATGGATTACATGTAGTCGTGTTAACAAAATAATTATAATCAGACCAGATTACATTTGAAAAAAATCTGTCCTGAGATTGTCAAAGATTACTTGATTACATTCTAAAATGTACATAAAAGAAACAGCATCCCACATGTTGTAGAATACACATATGAGTTTGTGCTAGTACTGTATTGGTACGGGTAAGTTGATTTGAGCAACTGTAAGTAATGTCAGGCAAGACATGGAGCAGTAAAGAGGCAGTCTAACATATTTTATTAACATTTTCAGATTTGTTTATTGCAACAAGGCAGGTCTTGAAGATGAAGGTTGTTTGTCTTTTCGCTGTCTTGAGTGAGGACTTTTTTTTCTACCTTCTGTGTGTTTGTGTCAAATGTCTGAAAATGTGCTTTTTGTTATTGCACGGCATAAAAACTATGAGGAAAGACAGTAAACACTGGTGTTGTTAACGTGTTATGTATTATATAGCATGGAAGGGAAATCTTGCAAACCAGTAAAGTCAAATCAGTTTTGTGACTACAAGGGTCATAAAATGCATGATTTAAAAAAGCAGGAGTCACTTACCCTTTGGAGCTGTACCACTATTATTAAAAACCACCGTAGAATAGACGATTTCTTTCTCCATCCTTAAAAGTCATAAATCACCGCACCTGCTTCAGTGTAGAGGATGGATGTGGTTGTGATTGAACAACATTTCGCAGCATGACCTCATGGAGAACTAACATTGCAGCTTCCGAGTTTGCGTCGTGACAAGTTTTTACTGGACATCCTCAAACCGTGACACTGTGGACATTGATTACACAAGATGTCTGTATCGTGTGTTGTCAAAAGTACATCTGCTTCTGTAACGACCGAATGTACAAACTTTTGCAACAGAAGACGTTAACACATTTATGTATGAGAGCGAATGCAGAACTGAAACTTTTAGCCTGCCGTGCTTATTTATGGTGTATTTATGGCAGCAACACGGGGTATGTAGAATTGCCTCAAAATAAGCTACAATGAGCATGTTCCCAGTAATGATGAGTCACCCAGAATGTCACCTAGTGCAACAGTTTATGGTTTAATCGTTTTAATATCAATGGAGGTTGTATGGTGCGGTGAAAAAAGATATATCAGGTATTGTTTAGGTCTTTTTATGGGATTTATTCACATTAAGAAAAATATAAAACATTACAGTGTTTAAATCTTAGGAAATGTTGGTAATTTACATTCAGTGGCGACTTTATTAGGCGTACATGTACAGTTCAATGCAACAGCTCTGCCATAACTACTACCTCTACAAAGTTACGACATTGATGGAAACGTGTGAGTTATATGTTAATCGTTGAGGTCATAGTTAACGTTGTACTGGTTTACATTATATTACTATTATTCATATCGCTATTAACATATATGAGGAGGGAAGAATGTTAGGAACACCTCTCAATATAATGCAGTCCAGTACAACCACCACTTACTATGCCCTCAAGGCTATTGTATAACATTGAATCAAAACTTCTATGACAGTGTAACATTATAATATATACATATGTTTATGTAGAGAGAGAGAGAGAGAGAGAGAGAGAGAGAGAGAGAGAGAGAGAGAGAGAGAGATGATTGATAGTCTTTAATCAGTTTGCTTTCTCATCTCTTCAATATATTTATATATTCAAGGCTGCCATATATAACTCAAAGGGGAGAGTGTACTCTGCAACATTTGTAGAACTGGATACTTGCAATAAATTAGAAAAAGACAACAATGTGCTTACATCTTTAGTAAAAAAGAATAACAGGGAAAACATCATGTATCAGTTTTGACATCCATAGTAGATAGATATATGTATTTAACGTTATATAACCTATATTGATAATGCAGCTGACTCCTAATCTGGTTTGATCAAGGCTCTGGTTTCACAGATCCAGCGGTTCCTCATGGTACAGCTGGCTTTGTGCCAGTTGGCCAGAGGATCTGCTAGTGGCAGAATTAGACCACAATGTCCTCTGTAGCTGGTGTGTTGTGTTTTCCAGTACCTGGTGAAGAAAGAAAATCACACAATATCAATCTGTAATTCCTAACGTTTTGAGTATAGGCCTAGTGGCTTCTTGCAGAGAGTTAAATGAGAAGAATGATACTATGTTCGTACACAAGAGTGGCATCGATTCTCTCTCAACAAGAAAACACATAAGCATATTTACCCAAAATATTCCTTTAATGCTAAAGTCTACCGTACAAATTAACTGCTGTGCCTCCTTCAATTTGTTGCTTCCTCCCTTTTTGCTTCTTTTGGTAAAGTTTTTGTCTTTTGCAATACTGAGGGAGATGTTGATAGGGATTTTTCCATCTGCTTTTTTACTAATTTCACCATCTGCCACTTTAAGAAACTTGATGATTTTTGCTTTGTTTGTGTGTTTTTGCGCTTACGTCACAGTGAAGTTGCTTCCATCTACCCACGTCCATGTGTCCATTTTTCTCAAGCCGATCCAATAGCCATGGTCTTCATCATTGTAGCCATTTGTGTGGTTATTGATGAATTCCTACATTTGTTATGCAGGTGAGAAATTAAGAAAGATTTATCTCTTCATCCTCGTTATAATGGATTAATAAAAAGGATTTGCAATGTATTATATATAGGTGGATTAGATAGATAGATAGCAATACAGAAAGATGCAATACATTGTGCTTCACAAAGAGGAAAAATACACATGAAAAGACATATGCGAGAAATAATAATAATAAACAGAAAAGAGATTTAAAAATGAATAATTTAAGTAGCTATGAAGCTTAGGTGTGATTTTTGTGGTTATACTGTATGGTGCAATGCAAAACATTCAAAATAGAAAATAAAATGCCTTGCCTGTTCCTCTTGGCTTTCAATCACCACCAGATCTGCCTTCATTTGTTTGCAATGATCGCGGCTTTCCTCCCAAATCCTCCAATGGTAGTAATAATCAGACATTGAAAACAAGTAACAGTTTGACTGGAACAGCACCCAGCCATCCAGGCAAGGTTTACACACTGTTAAACAAGAACAAGACAACTAAATCATAATCATTGTCTATTACAGATAACATTTTTATATATATTCTAAAATTAAATACTTGTATCCCTCTCTTTAAACAGATAATTCCACTCAAATAAAAAACATATTTGTGCCAGAAAGTCCAAACTCTGAAAGATGAATTGTGCTAAAACAATGTTCATGAGCAAAAATGTATACATTCCTGAATGCCGTAAGTAAAATGACAACATTAAAAATTAAAAACATTAAAAGTAAGTGATTCGCTAGAGGACCAACAGGAGCAATGGCAACACCCAAACAGACCCCTAAAGTAAAAAAGTGAGTGATAGAAGTATTCAGATCTTGTACATATGTAAAAGTACTAATACCCTACAGTTAAAGTTGTGAAAGACAAAAATATTCCTTGTCAGTGGTTTACTATTACTGTTTATATAATGTTTGTGGATTAATATTACAGCTGCATATTATATTACAGGGACAGTGTGTAGGATTTGGTGACGGCTGGCCGTACCTCGGTTTGGCCTTCTGCAGGTGGCCTCACTAACGTGAAAACACTAGAAGATCAAATCTTATTTTCAGTTGATTATACACTAATAAAAACATATGAACGTTATATTCCATCTCTGCTAATAGATACCCTGAAGGCCACACACTGGCCCATAATGTGTATGTTGCATGTTACTGCTGTAGATGTTTAAATTTGTGTTAATTCCAACTCCTACTGTTGGGCAGTTTAATCTACAGCAATGCATCATATTCCATAAAATCATTATACGTTTGTAGCGTCGCTGCCCTGTGAGAACCATGTATCTCTAAAAGCCCTGTTTACAGCTCTGTGATGATCATTTTCCATCTGATCCAAGAGGCTTTTTAGATTCAATTCATAAAAGAACATTTCCTCCTTCAGTTTATCACAAACATTTCAACTCAAAACCATCAAATTTGGAGATAAATGTTTTTCACTGGACAGGAAGGGGATGCAAAATTGTAATCTGAAATGTAACTAAAGCTGTCAGACATAAAGTTACGATATTCACCACTGAGATGGAGTTAAAGTGACATGAAATGGAAAGGCTCAAGTGAAGTATACATAGTTTGACTTTGTATAAAGTACAGTACTTGAGTAAATGTACTTCCACTACTGACAACCACTACACCATGTTTTCACCTTTCTGTGGGCAGTGTGTGTTCACTGGGAAGTTCTCAAAGTCCAGAATGACTCCGACGGTCCAGTTGAGCCCGTCTCTCTCTCTGGTCAGCTCTTCTGTCTGTCGCTCTAAGTTGGTCATTTCTGTCCACAGCTGCAGATTCTGTGCTGTTAAGTTGATGTTCTCTCTGTGCTGCTCTGACATGACCGTGCTGACTGCAGTTAGGGAAGAAACCGTTACTGTTGCACTTACTTTTAATATCAAACTGCCTTGAAAGTCCTTGAAAACAGGGAGACGGACTTACAGTAGATGCTGACTGTGATGACGGCCGACACCAAGATGACGCAAATAATCCCCAAACCTGCTGCCACCAGATGAAGCATTGTGCACAGTGGAGCTTTCTTTTTATTTTCTAGCGAGAGCAAAAAAACAATCAATTTATTATACTAATTTATAGAAATTAGTCATCATCATTAATCTTATTTCATATTTTTTAATCAATGTAAACCATAAATAACCTGGTATGGCAGGATCTGTATCCAATGCCTGCTCCTTGCTCTTCTTCACCTCATCATAGATTATTTCTAGGTCGCTTGGTTTCTCTGCAAAAAACAAAAGAGTTTAAAGGAATCTTTAAGTTCTGAAATTTGAGACTTTCAAAAGTAATTTCTTTGTCTGCTGATAAGCCGTGGTTTTGGGAGCATAGGGACCTCCCTCCAGTTCGACCTCAGGTAAACAGGGTTAGCTCAAGCCCCCAGGAAGGGGGCTTTGAAGTTAATTTTACACAATTGCAAAACTGTGGAATTACAACTACTTTAGGCCCAAAAAGACTTCTTCCCATAGACCTAAATTAGGAAAGAGATGTCTGTACATCAGCAGATAATTTAAATAAGCTTCCCAGTAGGAACACTTGAACAGTCCTTGTTTGAATTATTAGGGCCCACAAGTTGTAATAGCTGAATCCAGAGTTATTTTCCTTCCTCCGTTCATGTGAATGAGCCTGAGGCCGGGCTAAAGGAAACGCTCGCACGCTTGCTTTATGGGCACAATGAAGCGGAAGATTGCTGGAGGATCCAGATAATTTTATTTGAATTTTATACTCGTAAATGTGCGCCACTGAGCAACTCAGCCGTCCCCATGTTGGGAGGCGTGTGGAGGCAATAGATATGCTCTGAATTTCGAATTTAGCACCTTTAAGTTAAGTTTAGATCTTAAAATGATGCAAATGCTGAAATGCTACAGATATCTCATAGATCAGCTATATGTGCTGAAGTGAGAAAAGTATTTTTCTAAATCTTAAGAAACTTAAGGGGGAAATTTAAGATGGGAATTAAAAAGATTTAGATTAATTGCTTTTACACAAATAGTGTATTGTATTTTTTATCCAGGACATTTATTACAAAGTATGTCTGGGCGCTGCCTGATACATGCAGAGTGGTGGTTCGTTAAAAGTAACAATATAAAAATAGAAGCCCTGCGTTCGAAATGTTCTGCAATAAAAGGTATTGCTGTAGCATTCGGCTACTATGTAAACAGCACTTCAGTGTTGTAAATGGTAAGACGAGTCAAACATTATTTTTGCAGTGTAAAAATATAACTTTTCAAATGTATATGTATAAATATCAAACAAATCCAATCAAATATAATGGAGTGCAAGTTTGAAGTAGAAGAGGATAGAAAAAGCCTCAAATCTATATTTGTAAGTACTGGAGTTAATGTACTTTCCATTACTGTCAACAGCTCAGTTTAGTCATCTCTGGGTTCAGTTTCAGCAGACAGAATTAGTACATCATAAAAGTACAACAAAAAACAAAATAGGCCGACATGACTCACCATGTGCATATATGCCTTTGGTCTTGAACGTCACCGTCACGTAATTGAGTTCTTCCTCCATTATCTCCTCAGGTTTATCAGAGAAAGAGTCACTTTATCTCAAAGACAGCAGCATAAAACTCAGACCACCACTGAGGTTTAAAGGCAGGTTATCGAGAATGAACTTTGGTTTGGTTTCAGAGATGGAGGAACAACTGTGAGTGACTTGCACTTCTTCATTTTGGTAGAATGTTGTCTGACTGACAAAGCAGTGCTTTTTGGGGTTTGATGTTTTTTGGACAGGCACAGATTTCAGCATACACTGAGCAGAGGCCGTCCCCGGTCTTATTATTAAAGTTAACAGAGTTGGAAGTGAAATCTTCTCCTTACTACACCAGATGGTTTGCTATTTAGACTGCCTCTCTCTTTATTATTAATAATAATAATAATAATAATAATAATAAGTCTTGAACGATAACTTGTCACTTATCCTTTTTGCTTTATCTTCTTACTTAATCTTGAACTTTTTACAAACAGAACACAGCCTACTATATTAATCCAAACATTGAGTAAAGAAGAGTTTTTCCTCATTCATGCAAATCACTTGCTCTTCTGCCCTCTGCTGACTCAGGATTTCCCTAGACTGAGTTCCTCAAACATCATCTGGTACATTTATGTGATTGAAATTAATTTTAATTTGAAAACATTATTTTTCATAACAGATAAAGTTAATTCTGATGATCTGAATTTACCAAACCAGGCCAGCAATACTTTAGATCAATCGCAAGTCAAAAGCAAAGATTAGCAAAAGTGATCCCACTGAAGAGATGATGTAATGAGAGACTTTCATAGCCCAATAGACAGATTTGACCTCTCTGACCTAATAAGTAAACACCAGCAGATGGCGATCTAAAACTCCATTTACAGACAATGTAGTCTTACACCCAGTTTACACTCAGTTGCCAGTTAATAAGGTACACCTTGCCAAATCTAATGCAGTCCTTTAAACAGTTTTAATTATTTTAATTCAGTTTTGTTGTGTAACTATACAATTATACAAATATTAATGAAAATTGATAATTGAATAAATGCAGGATCAAAATGAAGCTCTTTAGTAACCTTTTACCCTTAGTGACTCAATGAGCTGGGTCAATTAGTACCTGACTGGAAGAGAATACTGAAATGACGTATGTGTAATAAAGGCCACGGACCAATCAGCGAGCAGGATCTGTTCAGGAAACGTTTGCACCTGCAGACAAGAGAGCCTCGAGGCTGACGCAGGCTCGTTGAAAACTGGAGGAGTAAAACATATATTTATTTTATAAGGACTGAACCGGCGAGCAGCGATGGTATGCGGCGGATTTATTTGCACCAAGAACGCACTCAGCGCTCTTAACATACTTTATGTTGTAAGTATGAATTTACGGCTGTTTATACTGGTGGGAAATAACCGAAAGCAAAAAGACTTCTTTAAAAGGGCAACAACAACTGTCTCCTCTGCTTCCGTCTTGACTTGCGCGAATATTTAGTTTTAGACGAAAAAAATATTAAAATGTTTCGCTTGTTTTCTGGCGAGTTTCCTCGTTGTGGAAACAGGTAGGCGTTGGTGGTAAAAGATTAGGCCCAGTTCATGGCCAGAGTTGGTAAGTTACGGTGTTATTGGTGGATTTAGTCGGAGGATATAAATAAATAAAGTTATATAATCATGATCATAATCTTCATTGTTTTACCTCTTTCAACTGAAGTGGAAAACCTCTATGTAACTGAACAACCTCTGTAATCCAAAAGCACAAAATACTGTTTTTTTTTAATGTAGCCTATTTGTACTTTTATATCTTACTTGTGTAATACAGTAACTCTGGAGCTGCTATCCACATGCAGAAGTATGCCTCCTGTTCCGCATACTCAAATAAAAGTTGTAAATATGAATAAATAAACAGACGCGTATCTCTAAGTTAAAGGTATCCATTTTAACAGTAAGTTTCAGCTTTTATAATATGATGATTTGTATACTTTTCTTTGTCGTATATTATAGTAACTGACTTATTTGGCCTGGTAATCCGACATTTTAAACAAAAAAATGAATCGAGAATATAAACTTTAGATGAATGTTGATAATGAAAATAAGTTATTTGTAGCCCAATATTTAAATTCAAACAAATTTTAACACTATGGCAATTTTTTTTATTCAAGACCATACTGTAGGTTTGGTTTCAGAAGTGGTGGGGACACAATGAAGTCAGACGTCCTTCAACGACTAACAAAACAAAAAGAGTAAAAAAGAATTACAAAAGCATTGTGAACTTGATAATAGCAGTATAGAAATCACTACAGAGTCACGTATATAAATCATTTTAATGTTTATGCACCAACCCTATTTACAATTTTGATCATTTTGTATTTGCATGTTTAAAACAGAGTACAGTTTTTTTTTCTGCCACATTTTTTAGCACATTGTCAACACATTGTACATCAATCTGTTATCGGAAAGCAAAATGTTATTGTAGTCTGGACGGCGGCTGATAGCCCTCCATGGCGCCCAGTTCCTCGTTCTTTAATTGGAGACATCCTGGTGACATTGATTGTACTTCCTTCTTATCCCCGTGGTTACGTTGTTTACTTCCTCTTCAGCTGGTGAGTCTGCTGCTGATCGGCGTGGCAGCCTGGGGGAAATGGTTCGACCTGGTCTCCAGCATCAGGGTGGTGGCAGGGGTCATCGGCGTGGGCATCTTCCTGTTACTGGTTGCCTTTGTGGGGCTGTACGGCGCCCTGAAGCACCACCAGGTCCTGCTCTTCTTCGTATCCTTTGGTTTGTTTGTAGGAGTACAGGGAGTCTGGTCGCCTCGCTTAAACAACCTTTACCAAAGCAGAATGAAAAGTAAATAACCCGACAGCTCCTGGAGGCTTTCATTCCTCTCATGAGCTTGTGTATTTATTGTCCTTTTTTAAATGGTTAGTGAAGCAGCAAAACAGTGAGATTTCAAAGTTTTAAACCCAATGTTGACTTCCTAAACTTGCTCCAGTACATGATAATCCTGTTCATAGTGTTTGTCATGCAGTTTTCTGTGTCCTGTGCTTGTCTGGCCCTGAATAAAGACCAACAGGTAAGTTTATTTTGTCTCCATTCATTTCAGTAAAAGTTAAAATACTCTCGCACGATCCTAACAGTGTAGATTTCACAAAAATTCCATAATTTGCACAAATAATGTTTATTCGTCTTCGTCCCTCTTGATTTTTCTCATGCTTTTGAAATGGAAAATTAAATATAAATACAACCAGGCCACGTGCTTCTCATTCACAGAACCACCTGCTGGAGGTTGGCTGGAACAAATCCGAGGCCACCCAAAAGGACGTAGAAAAAACCCTCAACTGTTGTGGCTTCTCTTCGCTTCCCTACAATGGCTCATGTGCTGCTGTGAGTAAATCAGACTGGAATAGTCTTTTTCCTTTTTATATTATTTTCTTTTTCATGATGATGTCTCTGGCAGTTGTTTGATTGTCAACCCTTACTTCTCCTAGAGTTGCTTTCAGAGCAGCCCTCCATTAACTTGTAACACGTGCTCGAGCACCATCCAGCAGACTGCGGGAGAGGTGCTGCGGTTTGTGGGTGGCATCGGCCTCTTCTTCAGCTTCACAGAGGTCAGTAAAATGTGAAGTGGGTGCTGATGTAGACATTGTGTTGAAGTTTATTGTAGGCCTAGCGTCAGAAAACTTGACACCGCAGTTTACGACATACCCGTTGGGTACACCCTTGTGTGTACACCCTTGTGTGTACAACGTTCACCTTGTGCACAGCAGGTCTTTCCCAGTTCATTCACAGCAAACATAAGATAGAGATTAAAAAGAAAATGCTACCGTGCCTTTAAAAAAAAAGAATAGGCCTGATGTTGAAGCAGAAAAAAA